>CM040239.1:167414169-167569814 GCA_022545495.1 Chrysanthemum lavandulifolium | reverse complement strand
TATTTTGATCATTTTGATGTGTTTCGAGTGTTTTCGAGATGATTTTGCGGTTTATTTTGTGCGAAAATGATGAGTATTTACACACTCATCGCTTAGATTAGATATACGTGTGTTTTGATATATCTAAGGTCGATACACTTCAAGGTTGTAAAACCCTAATCTTGTTTAGAGTATTCGTTATTAATATAATTGAGGTGTTTAATTGTTATTCTTGTTCTTCTTAAGGTTAAATATTATATTACTGCGTAATATTTAATAAGTAATTGTTAAGTCAGTTTCTATAAGGATCGTTTGCTCAACTGGGATCAACAAGTGGTATCAGAACTTGTGATCTAGAAACTGTAATCAAGAAGAAGTCAAGTCAAGTTCTATTCAAGAAAAGTTAAGATGTCTGACGAAACTCATATGATTACTGCATCAAAGGTACCCATGCTGAAGCAGGGTGAATATCAAGTTTGGAGAATGCGAATGAGGCAATACATTCGCATGATTGACTACACCATCTGGGATGTTGTTGAGAATGGTGATACTCTTCCTAAGAAGGGTGATGATGGTAAGGATATAAGCATTGTTAGTGAGGTTGACAAGGCTAGAAGGAAGCTGGAGATTAAAGCTCATAGTATTCTCAGTATGGGAATACCTAATGAGTATGCATTGGACTTTGAGCAGTATGAGACAGCTAAGGAATTAATGGATGCCATTGAAACAAGATTTGTTGGTAATGAAGCTACCAAGAAATCCAGGAAAAACATGCTCAAGCATCGACTTGAAAACTTCACTACTCTCGGTGGAGAAAAACTTGATGGCACTTATAACAGATCGCGAACCGATCGATCAATTGAAATTGGTGGACTACAAAGTTGCTCAAGAAGATATAAATCTCAAGTTCATCGAAGTTTGTCACACGAATGGGTTTGTGCATCTTGTTGTGTGGAGGAACAAAGATGACTTTGAAAAGATGACTCGGACAATCTCTACAACAACACGAAAGTTTATGAGTCTCGAAAGAACATAGTTGACTCATCCTCATCAACACGAAACATTGCTTTTGTGTCTACATGGCACGAGAATTCTCGGGATGTTTCCACCGCTTATGAAGTATCCATTGCTATTGCTAATAATACCACTTATTAGTGACGGTGCCATCTGTGCTTTCCTAGTGACCTTACAACCGGTGTTATTGTACTAAATCGGGATCCGGATTAAATTGATCACGATGATCTTGATGAAATCAATCTTCGGGCAAATGGCAATGTTAACACTGCAAGCTAGGAAGTTCTTGAGGAGGACCGGTAGACGGTCAAATATGATGGTTAAAGAAGATTGGATTTGACAAAAGCAAGATGGAGTGCTTTAGCGCAAGAAGAAGGTCACTTTTCTAGGGAATGTCGAGCTCATAAGAGGATTGAAGGCATCAAGAAGGCTCTTGAAGAGCTGTTTCTTCTTGACATTGGTTGCTCAAGATGGTATTGGTGATTATGACTAGAGTAATTAGATTGAAGAAGGTCCTAATGCGACTTTTCTTGCTAGTGAAGCTTCAAAAGAGCATAACTTTGCTCTCATGGCCTATGCTTCATCTTACGGTTCGGATTCGAGGTATCTAATGATTCTAAAATTCTACTTGTTCTTTTAAATTATGTCAAGATAACTTAGAATCTCTTAAAGCTATTAATGAGAGTCCGAGAAAAGAGGTAGAAAGACTTTCACTAGATAACTTAGGATATAAAGTTGGTCTTGAGAGTGTTGAAGAGAAACTTAAATTCTATATTAAATGTGAGTTTGAGTATGTAGATAAGATTAACATACTAGGTGGTGAAATTGATCTTAAGGACGAGAGAATTAAAGTGCTTAAATGAAACTAGAAGAAGCGAGAGAGTGTAAAACAAGAAGCTCTAGAAGAAAAAGAAAAACATGTTGTTAGGGTTGCTAAAACACAATATGCTTCTGATTTGGTAAATAAGCCAATTGGACAAAAATTATTCAAAGATGGTACTGGCCTAGGTTACAACAATATGCCACCACCCTCTCTTATGAAACATGCACCACCAACAAAAGAACTGTCATTTAGCAGTGAATTCAGTTTCAACAAACCTGTAGGAGAGATTAGTAAGACTAAATCACCTAAGATAGGTTCTAGTGAGTCATCTGATGGTCCAATTATTGAGGATTGGGAATCAGATTCTGAGGAAGATAGGTCTGAATCAACAGAGTTTGAGAAGTTAGAATATGTTAGGTCTGTTGATTCTAAACAAGCCAATCTTATGCCTAGATTTGGAGCACCAATTTCTAGGAAAGTGGTAGATTATAATGAGGTACCTAGGAGCAGATGAAAGATACATACCTAGGGGTAATCGGAGAAACTTCAATGGCCTAATTTCAAGCAGTTAGGAGATGAGTTTCAATGTGTCAAGAAGCTTGTTTTAAATGTGGTAGTTTTGAGCATCTACGAGAAATTGTTATAAAACCAACCACAAGTTTGGAACCATTGGAGGAGGGTAAATCATCAAAACTTTTCAAAGAATACTATCCCTCATCTTAACAAAAATATGGTTCCCAGGCGGTGCTAATAAGGAATGGTAAAACAAAATCTATAATCATCTTTGCACCCAAATGGGTTCCAACCAACGCTAAGCAATCCATTGCTAAGCAAGCTGTTTCCATTGCTAAGCGAATATCACCACCGAAACAAAAGAAGTTTTAACTATTCCAAAGGTGATAAGCGACACGGTGGTTGGAAACCATTTTATGTTGTAAAGGCCTCGGCTAGTGGGCAATGGAAGCCTAAGACCAAGGTTTTACACAATGCCAGTGGTGCATCAATGGACCTAAAGAAATTCGATTATGTTGATGCAGGCAGACCCAAGTCAGTATTGGCTTGGGTCCACAAAAGGAACTAATTTGTTTAAAATCATGTGCACGGCAATCTACAAGAGGAGCTTCAAGACAAAGGAATTTTTTATAGTGGTTGCTCTGGGCACATAACATGGGATGGGAGCAACCTTGAGGATTTTGAAGCTTATGATGGAGGACATGTGGCTTTTGGCAATGATCCAATGGGAGGAAAAATAGTTGGCAGAGGAACCATCAGAATAGGAAAGCTGGATTTTGAGAAGGTTTATTTGGTACAGGGACTAAAGTACAATTTATTAAGTGTTTTGATTCGTGCCAAACCGTCAAGTTTAATCACTCAAGCCGGCCACTTGTGAATGGCTGACCGTAACAAACTTAAAACAGCTCGGAAGCAAATGCAATGAAGTCCAGGAGAGTATAGTGTTTCCCCAGGTCGTTAAGTCCCAACGAGCCGTGCGAGAATAGTCAAGCGTGTAGTGATCGAGAAGATTTGAATGGACAAGAGATATGATTGATTGTACTAAAGAGAAAGTATATAAACCACAGGGGCTTAAATGCAAATTAAAGGAAATTAAAAAGATAAACTATATTAAATAAACGCTATCACTATTTTTAAACTGATGTTTTTGATTTTTCTTTTATAAAACTTAAATTAAAAACTACGTTACGTACAAAAGAAAATGTGAAACTGAAGCAATATTAACCCTAAAAATATGAAAATGATATTTTTACAAACCTAATGATAAAAGAAAATTATTAGAAAAAGAAAATTATTTTTATAACTATTTATCTAATTATTATTAATTAAAAACTATTTTTAACTATTTAATAATACCCTAAAATACAAGAAAATATGAAATAAAGCTAGAAAAATGAAATTATGACTTGGAAAAATCTAAAATAATAAAATAGAATTTTCAAAACTATTTTTGTATTTTTCTGATTATTTTTCTATTTTTATGAATTTTAAACTATTTAAAACTAATTAAATTACTAAAATTACAAATTTAACTATGAAAATCTGGAAAAATAATTTTTTACTTTTTATATTTATCTTAACCTAAGAAAAATGAAAATTATTTTTTGAACTTTTTCTGAATTAATTGTATTAAAAGCTAATTAAAATGGCCTAAAAACTGTTTTTAATTAAGAAAAATAGCAAACTGACCTAGAAAAATGTGAAAAATTCGGAAAAGTCTAATTTAATATATTGAATCTAAGAAAAATAGAAAAACAGTGGCTTGTGTGAAGAAATATGAGACTGCAATGTAAGTGCTATTGTAATAAGCACTCCAAATAAGCCAAAAGCCACAACAAGCTACCAATTGATTACGAGTCGTGATAAGCTAAAATACTCTAAAAACAAATTGCAACTATCCTAAACCTCTAAATTGCAAGCGCTTATGATTTGATTGATTTGAGTTAAGATGCTAAAATAGTTTAAAGAGTGCCACTTTGTGACTTAAAAATAAGTCGACCAATAAGTGGAACTTAAAACCAAGAATTGGAACTTAAAGAAGACCTGGTGGGGACTTGTAAACCAAAAAGCGAGACTATGACAAGCTCTTATGAGCTCATGCAAGGCTGCACAAAACTGCTTTCTTCTCATTAATGGCGAGCTTGTGCACTGAGGAACCAGACCAATCCACAAGCTGTTTTGGAGCTTTTAAAAATTCACAAAATGTACAAAAATGATGATAAGAAAATAGACCAAGTGAACTTTTAAACCTACAATTTTCACTTAATTTGACCCAAGAATGAAGCAATGATAATTCACCCCATTGGGCTCAAATGAGTTTTCAATATTTTGACTTTTGTGCGAGTTGAGAAAAGTTGACTTTTATGAACTTTGCAACCAATTTTGGACCGATCTTGATGTTATATGATGAAATGGAACTAGTGCAACCTATACCTATGATTTCTAAACATAAAACAAGCCTTTGATTTTGTAAAATTCTAACATGAAGAAATGAGAAACGAGTTAAGTTGGATTTTGACTTTGAGTGATTTAGATGCAATATTGACAGAGAATGAGTTCCAATGGACCTAATGGAGACTTAGTAAACCGAGTCTATCAATTTTAAACACGCAATACCAAATGCTGCTTAAACCAAACACAATTTTATGACCGATAAGCTACTAGTTCTACTTACTTGACTAATTGGCTTATGCCAATCTTGAACCGAATGATCAAGACTTAATGACAGTAAATAAGCAAGTATAAACTAAACCTAATACTGAATCAAGACAGATAAAAATTATGCAAAAACACACTATTATTGAAAACAAGGAAAGTACTCACAAGCTATCCAGCTTATTAGCAACTCAAACCAGAACCAATACCACTATTCTAATTCATTTCCAACCCATTCCAAGCACTGCATCACCCAAATACCATTTCCATGCCCATTTGCTTCTGAGTTGACTTTTGTTGACCAAATTCCAAAGTAGCTTGAAACTTAAATACAAGCTTACAAAAGCTATAAGCGAACATGTAAGCTTGTTTGAGCTTAAAATAAGCTAATAAGACCTTGTACATAAGAACTTGAAATGGAAATTTTCAACGATAAGCATAAAATATATAATGTGAATAAAACTTGAATTGTTACTTGATAAGAGTTTGAATACACTTAAAAACTTAATTTGATACAATGAAAACAAAGATTACAGTTTAAAGCTTAATTAAAGACATAAAATAAAAATCGACATACATAAGAAAATAAAAATTAACTACCGCCCTCTCTTCCTTCTTCTTCTCTCTTTGATACACCCATTTGTCTTCTCTCTCCTCCGAGTGAATCCCAAAGAATAATTTTGGCCATTGGATGTCTAGGATTTATTTTGGCATTTGATCATTTTATGGGAAAGCCAATTTGACTGTAGGGCTCAAAAGCGATAACTAGGGGGTGGCATTTATTGTGGTGTGTTGGGTTGGTGAATATGATGATGAGGGGGAGGGGAAAAGGTTGAGGTGACTGGAGAGTGTTTGCAGGCAACTTGGTGGGGGAGGACAGGGATAAGGAGGGAAGGGTATCGTTTGACTTTGGGTTGACCAGGGGTCCAAAATGAGGCAATGACAGGGGGGTCAAAAAGGGTATAAATGGCAGGGGTCAAGGGATTTTGACAAGGCTTGGTTTAGTAATAATTGACAAGGACTTGTTTTGCAATTTTGCCAAACTAGAAGGACCAGACCTGCCATTTTCTCAAAGTTCACACAAGGACCAATATTGACAAGTTCCAATAGTACAAGGACCAGTTTTGACATTTTCAAATTTCCAGGACCAAACTTGACATTTTGAAAGTTGAGGACCTTTTACGCCATTGACAAAAGATTTATTCAAGGACCATTTTGACAACTTAGAATATTTCGTGGACCTTGAATAACATTTTCTTTATTTTGTTTTACCAGGACTGTTTTTGACAACTTTTGAAACTTGGGGACTAAAGCGCCAATTATGCAAACTTGATCGTTTTCACCGATTTTGATATTTTGCATTTAAAACACATAAAACACTTATTTGTGATATTTTTATCATTTGATGTATTTACGAGTGTTTTCGATGTTTTGCGCTTTAATTGGTACAAAATGATGAGTATTTAGACATCGAACAATCCCCACACTAAGATATTGCTAGTCCCTAGCAATGTTTTGAGAAAAATTAATGGATTTCATCTCTTTACCAAAAGCCATTACTTACGGAGTAGCCAAATGTTTCAGTTCAAGTAAGAACCTTGGTACACCGATAACCAATGATTTTGAGCAAATCACCGACTTTCAACGGATTTGATTTGTCTTTACGAAGCCGTTTGCTACGGACTAATAACTCTTAGATAAATTATCAATATTATCTTTGGTGAGTGATTACCAATTATGGTTTTCCACGCCTTTATCACAAGCCATAAACTTGCGGGCTAGCCAACTCTTCACTTTTAAGGATATGGTGGTGAATACCATACAATTTTGGGCAAATTGCAAGTCGTCAACGGTTTGAGATATCTTTACCAAGAGCCGTTTGCTCTGGATTAGCCAATCCTTTTGTTTATTAGACATGGCGGATCGATAACAGTATGTTGAGTAAGTGAAAACACTTACTCCATAAAAAATTTTGGCCAAAATTGGGGGAATTAGGCGGTATAATTACATGATAAAATTCGTGAGAATTCCCCCCACACTAGAAATGAATATTGCCCTCAATATTCAAAGTACCGGCGGTTATGCCGAAACATAGAACGTAAAAGGGAAATACTACGGCCATTATTTAGCAAGATTTTATTTTTTATTTATTTTATTTATTTATTTTTTTTTGATGAAACTCTTATATATATACACAACATGTGGGGCAACTCCCCCACACTAGGTGGTACACACGGGTGAAAACCCATGTAGCATGCTACTGTTTTTGATTCCCGAGTCGCTAGCTTGACTCGACCCCGAATTCATTTGTTCATGGGGAAAGTAACGTGGAAAACCAATCTCGATCGGACTTTCGTTCACAGTGTTAACAAACATATGAACATCAGAAAGTTCCACACCGACGAGATACAACCGCAGTATTGTTAATAGTAGAAACTATAAGGGATGATACGGGGTCAAAGATGGTGTCCTCATTCCCGAAAGAGAAAAGGAAAGAGCAACCACACCATCATGAAGAATGGAACAAGGATATGCATGAGAATGCAAGTCCATTCCTCATCGAGAAAGAAGCAAATCACCATTTTGACATTTTAAGCTTAAACTTGAAGCTTATATGGTGATTGTCAATAAGATGTCCGGGAGGAGGGTAGGAAACGGTTCTTCAATCAGCATTTTCTAGAAAAGGATGTCCCCTCCGAATCGAGTAAGTATTATCAATTCTGTTGGAATTGACTCATCACTAAGAAAGGCATCGACTTCATTCCAAAGTTGTCATCTTCCTCATCGGGGTGAGAGAAGGGATGGAAGAGTCGGAATAATAAGACTAGGAGATGATGGATCATTTTGAGCAATTCTTCAATGGGAAGAATGTCTCCCATCGGATCACAAACATCATCATCCAATTCGGATGAAACGAGGAAAGTTTGGTTTCATCCGCAGAGTTAACAAACTCGACACGATAAAGCGATTCCGGAGGTGGGACAAGTGGTGTGCTCTTAGAGCTAGCAATTTCCACCACTTCCGATAAAGTCTCCGATTCAAGATCATCATCATCAAGTACACTCTTGACTTCCACGGCACAACTTTCAAACCATTTGTTTGAACCGGGGTTGATTTTCAAAGCTTTTAACTCAAAGACGTTTTTGAAAACTCCTCTTAACCGTGAAATTTGAGAGTGTTGCATTGAATCTTCGATTTTGATCAATTGTGGCAACACTGCTTGTTTGGATAGGCGTGGAGTTTTGGTTGATATTCAACGTGAGTTATTCGTTGTCAACCCGTATGGTCAACTCTTGACAAACACATCAATCGAGCACGACTGGTTCTCAAGAAAGCTCTCCCAAGATGAGGGAACTCTAGGATCCGCATCAAAGTCTACTACAACAAAGTCGGTGGGAAAGTGAAACTTTCCCACTTTCATCACAACATCCTCGGCTATCCCAGTGGACGCGTTATGGAGCGGTCCGCTAGCTCGAGTGTCATATAAGTGGATGAAAGTTTAGGAAGAAAAGTTTCTTCCATCTTGAGAGTGGCATGAGGTTAATGTTAGCGCCAAGATCGGCCAAGGCGGAGCATTGAACCATCCCAAGAAATCACACGGATTAAAAATCGCCTGGGTCTTGAAGCTTTTGGGAAGCTTCTTGAGAAGGACCGCGAGCATTGCTCATTGAGAGGAGTTTTAGCCATCTCGGATAGCTTATCTTTGTTGGTCGATAAGCCTTTAGCGTGGATGCAAATTTAGGCATTAGAACGAGAGCATCAACGAAGCTTATATCAAAGTGTAGCTCATTGAAGATTTGGAAAAAATTTCCATTTGCTCTTTGTTTTGTCTTTGAGCTTCTCATCATTCATTCTTGATGGGTAAGGAAGTCGACTAGACTTTTGAGCCGGGATGGAAGTGTTTTCGCTCGAATTTGTCTTGAACTTGGGTTCGGACTTAAAGCTTGGACTACCGAAGGTGGGACGTGTCTTGATGCCGTGGGCTTGAGAAATGCACCTTGTCCGTTGTATCCTTGGTAACTTGACTCATTGCTCTGGTGGAGGAGGCATTGGAGTCGAAGGTCCATTGTGTGTCTTACCACTACGAGTGGTGACGGCTTTCAACTCGGCATTGGGATTAGTAATTGTATTGCTTGGGAGTCCTCCGGAAGATGATGAAGCTTGGTTCATATTCATGTTCATGAAGCCGCTCATCATATTCTTCAACTCATTTGTCTGCCGAGACATTGTGGTATCAATTTCCTTCTTTAGCTCAACCTCATGTTATTGATCCGAGTTTGCATTGAGCGTATGCTTGACTCGGTAATTTTCATGAAGTCATTTGGTGGGGAACATGAGAAGGTTGTTGATAACTTTGCGATTTGGAGCTTGATATGGTTGGTTGAAATTGTTCGGTTTTGATTGAAATTTTGAGAGTTATTGAAGTTCGTCCTTGATTGAACAAAGCGATTTTGATTGCCATGGTTTTGCACAGAGGAAAACCGGTGGTGTCATACCGCTAGGTGCAGTAGTGAGGATCGACTTGTGGTCGGTATTGATTGTGGTTTACGAAGCTACGGAGCTTGGTAAAAGGAAGCATCGGTTGCTTGACAATCATAATACGCATGTGGACCACTACAAGTTTCACACACCTTGTTTACGGCTTTGATTGGTTCCGCTTATGAATCTCGCTTTTGATTTCCTTTACATCTTTCATCATACAACGGATGACATCCGTTAGGCGGCTATCGGAGCGACTAACTCGGAAGAGTTATTGGATGAAGAAGCGAGTGTTTGGAGTATTGATTTTGTTGCGAGAAATAGGAACTTTTGATTTTTGCTCGCAAATCTCAATCACATCTTTAGGCTTACGATTCAAGATATTGCCACCGCGGCGCATTCAAAGAATCTTGATCGTTACCGTTCAACCCATTATAAAAGATATTAACTTGTTGAAGCTCCGTGAATTCATGATGGGGCATTTCCTAAGGAGATCTTTGAATCTCTCCCATGCCTCTCCAAAGTTTTCATCAAAATTTTGACGAAATCCGAAATTTCATTTTTAAGATTAGTCGTCTTTGATGGAGGAAAGAAATGATTGACAAACTTTTGAACAAGTTCCTCCCAAGTTTCGATGGATCGAGGGGTTCTTTTTCCACCAAATCGGGTCGTCCCCTCAGTGATAATGGAAATAGCATCAACTTGATGACTTTTGTGGCACATCCTTGAAATTGATAGTTGAAGTCAACTTGTTAAACCAACGGATGTGTGCATACGGGTCTTCTCGGTCAAACCGTGGAATTGATTTGTAGACACAAGTTGGATCAAATGTGTCTTCAATTCAAAGTGATCGAATTGATTCTTGGTAGAATGATGGCATCTCCATAACCCTCGGTGGGTGCTTGGAGCATTTTCGCCATAGTTCGTTAAATGCCAAATTGTTGTTTGAAATAGTACGAATCTCGGGTTCGACTATTTGGGCGAAGACGCTCACGAGAACGTCGTCTAGGAATTTCGCTAGATCACGAAAGGACTCAATGATCTAGAAGAACGAGTGCGCATGCACTAGAGTTAACTCTAAGAGATCTCGAGTTAAGGAAAGGAATTATGAAATTGGTGAAAATGGGGTAAGAAGAATCTTTTGGGTTTTCTCGGTTCGACAAGTAGATATAACAACAAATCCAATTAAAACAAGATCGAGGCAAAACAACGGTGAACTTAAACCAATAATCACAAGATGAATGGCTTCTTTGAAAAAGGTACACCAATCACAAGGACACAAAGGCAAGTTTTAAATCTTTGGTTCGGGAACTTATTATGGTCGTACCACCGGTTAGGTAGTACTGTTGCCTTGGTTTGCGGTGGTAATCTTTTATGTTGTTATTATTAAAGAAAACGACAAATCTTTTGTATTTTTATCTTTGATACATATATAGAAACAAAAGGAAAATATTTTTGTGTTTTATCGTTTTTGGTCATTTTTGGGTTTTGGATTTTTTTTTTATTTTATTTTATTTTTTTTATAAGAAAATATATAGATATAGATAGATGGTATGAACAAGGAGTGATTATTCAAATCACTAATCTGCTAAACGTAAGACAATTAGCACAGCTCCCCGGCAGCGGCGCCAAAATTTGATTCGTGCCAAACCGTCAAGTTTAATCACTCAAGCCGGCCACTTGTGAATGGCTGACCGTAACAAACTTAAAACAGCTCAGAAGCAAATGCAATGAAGTCCAGGAGAGTATAGTGTTTC
Organism: Chrysanthemum lavandulifolium; assembly: GCA_022545495.1. NCBI lineage: Eukaryota > Viridiplantae > Streptophyta > Magnoliopsida > Asterales > Asteraceae > Chrysanthemum > Chrysanthemum lavandulifolium. Next base: position 167,558,594 of record CM040239.1, on the reverse strand, counting down.
CCCAGGTCGTTAAGTCCCAACGAGCCGTGCGAGAATAGTCAAACGTGTAGTGATCGAGAAGATTTGAATGGACAAGAGATATGATTGATTGTACTAAAAGAGAAAGTATATAAACCACAGGGGCTTAAATGCAAATTAAAGGAAATTAAAAAGATAAACTATATTAAATAAACGCTATCACTATTTTTAAAGCGATGTTTTGATTTTTCTTTATAAAACTTAAATTAAAAACTACGTTACGTACAAAAGAAAATGTGAAACTGAAGCAATATTAACCCTAAAAATATGAAAATGATATTTTACAAACCTAATGATAAAAGAAAATTATTAGAAAAAGAAAATTATTTTATAACTTTTATCTAATTATTATTAATTAAAAACTATTTTAACTATTTAATAATACCCTAAAATACAAGAAAATATGAAATAAAGCTAGAAAAATGAAATTATGACTTGGAAAATCTAAAATAACAAAATAGAATTTTCAAAACTATTTTTGTATTTTTCGATTATTTTCTATTTTTATGAATTTTAAACTATTTAAAACTAATTAAATTACTAAAAATTACAAATTTAACTATGAAAAATCTGGAAAAATAATTTTTTACTTTTTATATTTATCTTAACCTAAGAAAAATGAAAAATTATTTTTTGAACTTTTACGAATTAATTGTATTAAAAGCTAATTAAAATGGCCTAAAACTGCTTTTTAATTAAGAAAATAGCAAAGCTGACCTAGAAAATGTGAAAAATTCGGAAAAGTCTAATTTAATATATTGAATCTAAGAAAAATAGAAAAACAGTGGCTTGTGTGAAGAAATATGAGACTGCAATGTAAGTGCTATTGTAATAAGCACTCCAAATAAGCCAAAAGCCACAACAAGCTACCAATTGATTACAGAAGCTGTGATAAGCTAAAAATACTCTAAAAAAACAAATTGCAACTATCCTAAACCTCTAAATTGCAACTGCTTATGATTTGATTGATTTGAGTTAAGATGCTAAAATAGTTTCTGAGTGCCACTTTGTGACTTAAAAATAAGCTGACCAATAAGCTGGAACTTAAAACCAAGAATTGGAACTTAAAGAAGACCTGGCTGGGGACTTGTAAACCAAAAAGCAGACTATGACAAGCTCTTATGAGCTCTGTGCAAGGGCTGCACAAAACTGTGCACACTCAGTATTAACTGAGCTTGTGCACAGGGGAACTGAGACCCAATCCACAAGCTGTTTTGGAGCTTTTAAAAAATTCACAAAAATGTACAAAAATGATGATAAGAAAATAGACCAAGTGAACTTTTTAAACCTACAATTTTCACTTAATTTGACCCAAGAATGAAGCAATGATAATTCACCCCAGTTGGGCTCAAAATGAGTTTTTCAATATTTTGACTTTTGTGCAGTTGAGAAAAGTTGACTTTTATGAACTTTGCAACCAATTTTTGGACTGATCTTGATGTTATATGATGAAATGGAACTAGTGCAACCTATACCTATGATTTCTAAACATAAAACAAGCCTTTGATTTTGTAAAATTCTAACAGTGAAGAAATGAGAACAGGTTAAGTTGGATTTTGACTTTGAGTGATTTAGATGCAATATTGACAGTAGAATGAGTTCCAATGGACCTAATGGAGACTTAGTAAACTGAGTCTATCAATTTTTAAACACTGCAATACCAAATGCCTGCTTAAACCAAACACAATTTTTATGACTGATAAGCTACTAGTTCTACTTACTTGACTAATTGGCTTATGCCAATCTTTGGCCGAATGATCAAGACTTAATGACAGTAAATAAGCAAGTATAAACTAAACCTAATACTGAATCAAGACAGATAAAAATTATGCAAAAACACACTATTATTGAAAACAAGGAAAGTACTCACAAGCTATCCAGCTTATTAGCAACTCAAACCAGAACCAATACCACTATTCTAATTCATTTCCAACCCATTCCAAGCACTGCATCACCCAAATACCATTTCCATGCCCATTTGCTTTACAGTTGACTTTTGTTGACCAAATTCCAAAGTAGCTTGAAACTTAAATACAAGCTTACAAAAAGCTATAAGCAGCTTATGTAAGCTTGTTTGAGCTTAAAAATAAGCTAATAAGACCTTGTACATAAGAACTTGAAATGGAAATTTTCAACAGTAAGCATAAAATATATAATGTGAATAAAAACTTGAATTGTTACTTGATAAGAGTTTGAATACACTTAAAAACTTAATTTGATACAATGAAAACAAAGATTACAGTTTAAAGCTTAATTAAAGACATAAAAATAAAAATACGACATACATAAGAAAATAAAAATTAACTACCGCCCTCTCTTCCTTCTTCTTCTCTCTTTTATACACCCATTTGTCTTCTCTCTCTCCTCTGAGTGAATCCCAGCAATAATTTTGGCCATTGGATGTCTAGGATTTATTTTGGCCGTTTGATCATTTTGGCGGGAAAAGCCAATTTGACCTGTAGGGCTCTGAAACAGTAACTGGGGGGGGGGGTGGCATTTATTGTGGTGTGTTGGGTTGGTGAATATGATGATGAGGGGGAGGGGAAAAGGTTGAGCTGACTGGAGAGTGTTTGCAGGCAACTTGGTGGGGGAGGACAGGGATAAGGAGGGAAGGGTATCGTTTGACTTTGGGTTGACCAGGGGTCCAAAATGAGGCAATGACAGGGGGGTAAAAAAGGGTATAAATGGCAGGGGTCAAGGGATTTTGACAAGGCTTGGTTTAGTAATAAATGACAAGGACTTGTTTTGCAATTCTGCCAAACTAGAAGGACCAGACCTGCCATTTTCTCAAAGTTCACACAAGGACCAATATTGACAAGTTCCAATAGTACAAGGACCGTTTGACATTTTCAAATTTCAGGACCAAACTTGACATTTTGAAAGTTGAGGACCTTTTCGCCATTGACAAAAGATTTATTCAAGGACCATTTTGACAACTTAGAATATTTCAGGGACCTTGAATAACATTTTTCTTTATTTTGTTTTACTGAGGACTGTTTTTGACAACTTTTGAAACTTGGGGACTAAAGCGCCAATTATGCAAACTTGATCGTTTTCACCGATTTTGATATGTTTGCATTTAAAACACATAAAACACTTATTTGTGATATTTTATCATTTTGATGTATTTCGAGTGTTTCGGATGTTTATGCAGTTTAATTGGTACAAAATGATGAGTATTTAGACACTCATCATGTTTCTCAAATGTGTGATAAGAAAAGCGGGTACTTTTGGGGAAGCGAGTGTGTGGTGTTGTCTCCGATTTTAAAATGCACGATGAGAAATATGTGCGATTAAGAGTACCTAGGAAAGAAAACATATACTGCTTTAACATGAAAGATGTAATTCCTAATAGGTCCTTAACTTGTTTATTTGCTAAGGCATCAGTTGATGAGTCAAAATTATGGCATAGAAGGCTAGGTCACCTAAATTTCAAAACAATCAATAAACTAGTAAATGGCAACTTAGTAAGAGGGTTACCTTCTAAGGTTTTTGAGTGTAGAGAACTTTGTGTGGCTTGTCAGAAAGGAAAACAACATAGCGCCTCTTGTAAGACCAAGACTGTAAACACCATTAACACAACCACTGTTTATGCTTCATATGGACTTATTTGGCCCTACCTTTGTTAAAAGTTTGAACCATAAACAATATTGCCTAGTTATCACTGATGATTATAGTAGATTTTCTTGGGTATACTTTTTAGCTGCTAAGAGTGAAACTAGTGAGATCCTCAAGAGTTTCATTACTAAGATAGAAAATCAAGTAAACCATAAGGTCAAAGTAATCAGATGTGATAATGGAACTGAGTTTAAAAATGATGTGATGAATCAGTTCTGTGTGGCTAAGGGTATAGAAAGACAGTTTAGTGTTGCTAGGACACCACAATGGAATGGTGTAGCGAAAGGAAAAATAGAACACTAATTGAGGTCTTTGGAACAATGTTGTCGAATCTAAGTTACCAACTACCTTTTGAAATGAAGTTGTAGGCACTGCATGTTATGTGCAGAATAGAAGCAAGCTAGTGAAGCCTCATAACAAGACCTCCTATGAGTTGTTACATGATAGGAAGCCTATGATAGCATTCCTAAAACCTTTTGGGTGTCCTGTTACTATCATGAATACCATAGACTACCTAGGCAAGTTTCAAGAAAAAGCAGATGATGGATACTTTCTTGGCTATTCTTCAAATAGCAAAACCTTTAGAGTATACAATAGGAGGACCAGAATAGTAGAAGAAAACTTACATGTTAAGTTTAGTGAAGAGACTCCTAGTGCTAAGACAAAAGGACCTGAGTGGCTGTTTAACATTGATATGCTAACCAAATCTATGAATTATGAGCCTATCATTGCAGGTACATCCACTAATATTGATGCAGGTACACAAAAGGATTCTGAAAGAGAAGCAAATTCTAAGGAAGCCGATTCTCTAAAGGAATTCTATTTGCTTGAAAAGTGGAAAGCCGGTCCTGTCTCACCCATCATTGAAAAGAAGAGTCCCACTGATGATGTTGTTTTGGATTCTGGAAGCAAGGGTGATCATCATCAAGATAAAGAAGAGTTGTTGCATGATAATTCAGTGTCGGTAGAAGAAATTGAAAGAAAGAAGAAAAATTCTGAAAGCACTGCTAAGCCAAGTACTACCACTGCTAGTACAAGTGCAACCCCGGCTGCAGATTCTGATGACAATACTTTCTTTGGACCCACTGCTAAGCCACTTTTTGGTGAAGATGAGTATCCAACTGATCCTGACATGCCTGGTTTGGAAGAAAGGGATACTCCCACCGATGATGAAAATATGGATGACTTTTTCAACAATGTTGATATTACAAACTTGGATACAGTCATCATAGAAAGTCCAATTCCTACCACCAGGGTGCATAAGAATCATCCTAAAGAACAAATTCTTGGAGATTTGAATACTCTAGTTCAAACAATAAGCAGAGCTTTGAACAATAAAACCTTTCCTGAACAAGGTTTCTTTGCCAGATCACTTCACAAAAGAAATAGTCATAAAGATCTGCAAAACTGTTTGTTTGCCTATTTTCTGTCTCAAAAAGAGCCCAAGAGAGTTGAAGAAGCATTATCAGAAGAAGGATGGGTTGAATCAATGCAAAAGGAGCTATTGCAGTTTAAGCTTCAAGATGTATGGACATTGGTTGACCTTCCAAATGGAAAAAGGGCTATTGGAACTAAATGGGTTTTCAGAAATAAAATGGATGAAAGAGGTATAGTGGTAAGGAATAAATCAAGATTGGTTGCTCAAGGATACACACAAACTAAAGGTTTGGATTATGATGAAGTATTTGCACCTGTTGCAAGAATTGAAGCTATAAGATTGTTTTCGGCATATGCTTCTTTCAAAAAATTTGTTGTGTATCAAATGGATGTTAAAAGTGCCTTTCTGTATGGTACTATTGATGAGGAGGTCTATGTTTGTCAACCTCCAGGTTTTGAAGATCATGATCATCCTGATAAGGTCTACAGGGTGAAAAAGGCTATGTATGGTTTGCATCAAGCTCCCAGGGCATGGTATGAGTGCCTTTCTACTTATTTGATGGACAATGGCTTCAAGAGGGGACTGATTAATAAGACTTTGTTCATAAGGAAGCTCAAGGATGATATATTGTTGGTTCAGGTTTATGTTGATGACATCATCTTTGGCTCAACCAATAAGGAGCTATGCAAAGATTTTGAGAAACTTATGCATGATAAGTTTCAGATGAGTTCTATGGGTGAACTCACTTTCTTTTTGGGGCTACTGTTCAAAAATGACCGATGGTATTTTCATTAGTCAAGACAAGTATGTAGAGATGTTTTGAAGAAATTTGGGTTTCGGGATGTAAAGTACTAGTACACCAATGGAGACTCAGAAACCACTGCTACGAGATGATGAAAGTCTCAAAGTTGATTTGAAGTTGTATAGGTCCATGATTGGATCTTTGATGTATCTCACTGCATCTAGGCGAGATATTATGTTCTCAGTATGTGTGTTTGCAAGATTTCAAGTCACACCAAACACAACACACTTGAATGCTGTGAAGAGAATTTTAGATACCTTAAGGGTCATCCTAAATTGGGCCTTTGGTATTCTAAGGATTCGACATTTGATTTGGTGGCCTATCTGAGACGGTGATTATCTTGGAGCTAGTTTGGATAGGAAGTCTACTCTTGGAGGATGTCGGTTTTGGGAAGCAGATCAATCTCATGGCAGTGTAAAAAGCAAACAATTGTGGCTAATTCTACCACTGAAGCTGAGTATGTGGCTGCTGCTAGTTGATGTGGTCAAGTGCTTTGGATTCATAATCAATTGTTGGACTTTGGGTACAATTTTATGCATACTAAGATTTACATTGATAATAACAATACAATATGCATATTTAAAAATCATGTTTTGCATTCTAGAACTAAACATATTGAGATTAGGCATCATTTTATTAGAGATTGTAATGAGAAAAGGTTGATTCAAATGGTCAAAATACATACTGATTTCAATGTTGCTGATCTTCTTACTAAAGCTTTTGATGTGGGGAGGTTTTAGTACCTTGTAGTCAGTATTGGAATGATAAATCTTTAAATCTCAAATTTGTTTTGTAAAAGTTTGTAAAAAGTTATGTACTGTTATTAGTTGATCTTAGTATTGCTTGTTTTGGTCTATCCACTGTTAGCTTTGTTCTATCCACTGCTTGTTTCTTTGTGTTCCTACTAACTATTTTGCAGAGAAAAGGAAATAAATCACAACCAGTATGCTGCAATGGACATAAAAGACAAACATGGTATTATTATTATTCATAAAACAACATACTGAGATGCAGTTATTACAACCATGGTGAACAGAAAACCAGCAGATTACATCAAAAGACAACTTCCTAACACAACCATCTAAGGACACAAGCTTCACAAACTTCCCCCACACCACCTAAGGCTTCTTAGCAATGCCCCACTTTGGCATCTCCTTCTGCACTCTTGGCCCTCCAATCACTTGCCAAACTTTAGGGCATGTAAGCCCAATCACCCTTCCTCTGACAGGTGGTGATGATGATGATGGACCCTCTGGTGGAGGTGCTGTCAACAGTGCTTGCAGAGGTGGTGGTTGAATTTCTTCTGATGGGATTACTGCCTCAAGGGGAGGCACAACATGGACTCTTGAAGAAGTTTCATCATCTGTACCTTCATATGGAGACACATAACTTGGCATGGAACTTAGGTTTGAAGTGGATTCTTTAATGATAGCATCTTGAGGTCTTAGTTGGATTGCAGAAGGTCCAGCAGCTGAAGGGTTTGTCTTCACACATGAGAGGGAGGTGTTCCTTGGTGGAAAGTAGTTGTTCCAACCTCCTTTAGAAGAACCTGAATGAGTTCTTTTCTTTGATGACATTTCCTCATCAACTCTGCCTGTTTTCAGAAACTCTTCCCACACACTGTCAGATGAAGAGCTATCTGTTGAAAGATTGATAGGGTTTGAGTTACTCATGATTTTTGGGAGAGATGGTGTTTGCAAGTGTTTTTAGTGAGAGAAATGGTTTTTGGGAATATGAGTGATATTTGTGATATGTGAGTAAGATGGTCTTAAATAGAGTAAATATAAAATCAGGGAGTTAAATGTGGGGAAGGTGTGAGTAGTTGAGGAGTAAATAAAGTCTTTTGACTTTGGTAGACGATTCAGTGACTTGGAGTTGACCTTTTGACTGGGTGTTTAGTATTGTTCTAACCACTGCCAGCATTCATTTTGAAACCACTCCTTGTTTTACTAACCACTGCTAACCTTAACCCTATTTCTTGTTTTTAGTTTGTGTTTGTGTTTGTGATGTGCAGGTATGAAGGAATTATGTATAAATTGTAGCTTTTTGGAGCTGTTGATGTGTTTCGTATTTTAAAAAAAAAAGTGTGAATCTTTTGTCATCCTTTATATTTATGCTTGATATCACTATTTTTGGCTTAGCTTTGCTTGCTGTAGTCTTAGTCAAAGATTGGAGAGTTATTACTGTATCCACTGCTAAAGCATTTCAAACCACTGCTAGTGGTTTTCAATCCACTGCCATAGTTTTGCTGCTGATGGATACTCGAGGGGCTGTTTTGTAACTTTGGTGATAACGTATTTATTTCCCCAAATCACTGCCAGATCATTTAATTGATCTTCAAATCACTTCCATATTGGCGCCTACCACAAACCCTAACCACTCCCAACTGATTAATTCACATCCCATATCATATCACATCACTAATCACAATGCCGTCGCAGTATTCAAAAACCCATAACCTAGTTGCTTATTTGATAAAAAAACAATCAATCCGAAGGCTTTCATGAGATGATTGATTTCCTTAATCACAGTTCCATCCACTTTGCATTAACTGTAGCACCAACAATCCTTAAAACATATGTACATCAATTTTGGTGGAATGCTGAGATACAAGACCGAGATGGATTAGAGGTTCTTAGGACGGTTGTGGATGAGAATGAGATTTTGGTCAATGAGGATGTAATTAGGACTGTGTTGAAGTTAGAGGATGCTGATGGGGTGATTAATCTTTCTGATGCTGCTATTTTTGAAGGGTTAGAGAGATTGTGTTATGAAAGGAGGGAAGGTAAAACTAAATTTCATAAAGGTATGTTTTCACCTCAGTGGAAGTTTTTTATTCACACTTTGTTAATGTGTGTGAGTAATAAGACCACAGGGTTTGATGAGTTTCCATCCAAAATTGCAACTGCAATTATTTGTCTTTCTGAAGGGAGGAAATTCAATTGGTCTAGGATGATTTTTGATGGATTTTTGAAAAACATTAGGGAGAAGGGTAAGTATTATTTGTATCCTAGGTTTGTTCAAATGATAGTGGAGAGTCAAATTGAAGAACCTATTGAGCATACCAGACAATATGATGTCCACCCTATGCTACCTAAGGTGTTTGCTCATATGAGGCACAAAAATCCACATTTTACTGGTAGAGTCACACCATTATTTCCCAATATGATACCTTTACCAGATGTTCCTGACTTTGATGATGTACCTGAACCACATCCTTCCCAACCCACTGATGCTGGAACCCCTGCTGATACAACTGAAACCCCATCCATCACAATTGAAACCACTGCTGCCCACCCTGAACCCACTGCTGAACCCTTAACTTCAACCTCTGAACCCACTAGGATTTTATGTACTAGGAGAAGGAGGAAGGGCACCAAGCTACCTCAGGCTGGTGTTAGTGGTGTAGCTAATGAGGCTGTCACAAGGTGTGGAGGTGACATGACTGGGAGGGCTTCCACTACTGACTCATGCTTAGATGCTGGTAAGAACAGTGGAATCATCAATAAGACCCAACCTTTGGCAACTCCTAATATGGAGAGTTCCTTGGAACTCAACACAAGTGGAGGAATCCCTAGCCAAATGGCTTATTCAGGGTGCATAGATGATCAGGCTAGGTCTGATGCTATGTTTTCTCTACCAGTTCACCTCTGGGCGGGTTACACACTCGAGTGATGAGGGTAGTTTGGAACATACTATTGACCTGACGGATCATACACAGGTACATGATGACTTTTCCAATGAACCACCTCTCGGACCAGTTGACACAGGTCGAAGTGGGGAGGATATTCTTGAACATTTGAAAGAATTGACAGTTAAGTGTACCAAAATGGAGGGAACAATCTCTAGTCTTCAAGAACTTGATGTGTTTCAGGGCAGAGAGATCAGAAATTTGAAGCACAAGGTGTTTGTTTTGTAGAAGGTTAAGAGACCAGGGATTGTTGTTGTCAGGAAGGTTAGAAGGCAGAGAAAGAAGATGCACTCCTCTCAGGATGTGAATTTGGAGGATGTAACCAAACAGGGGAGGAGTGAGTGCATAGATTCAGGGGAGGCTGCTGTGAATATGGATGATGATTTGGATAGTGGAGATCAAGGAGAAAGGTATGTGGTATCTGATAAAAATGGAAATGAAGCAGTACTTGAAACTGTGAAGAGTGTAGCAGAAGATAAGGAAAAGGAGGTGGTGCAAGCAACAACCACTGCTAGTGTTGCTGCAACCACGGCTAGTTCATTTGAAACCACTGCTGCAACTTCATCTGAGGTAACCTTAACCACTGCCACTTTACAAACATCCATTGTTGTATTAACCACATCTACCATAGTCACAACTACTGTTATATCACCACCCAAATCCAAAGAAGTGGAGAAGGAGGCTGCTGGTACTTTACTTAATTTAAGCAAAACTTCATCCAATCCTACACCTACAATTGCATCTGTTCCATTATTTCTTAAACCCACTGGACCTAAACCCTTAAGTAAAAGTTTGACAATTGGTGAGCCTTTGAAGACTAAGATAGTTCTACCAGACATTGGAAAGGGAAAAGGTATTGTTGAGCCTATAATAAAGTTTAAGAATAGGCAAGAGCAGATTGATTATGATAGGGAGTTTGGTGAAAGATTGCTAGCTGAAGAAGAAGCAGCTGAAGAAAAGAAAAAGAAAGATGATGAAGAAGCTACTCAAAAATTGATAGCAGAATGGAATGATCATCAGTTTGTTCTTGAAGCCTCTGAAGTGATAAAGACTGAGTATTCTACTCAAGAATGGGCACTGTTATTTATTGATGAGATGGCTAAGGTATTGGCTGCAAGGGCAAGGAAGTTAAGTCAAGAGAAAAAGCAAGTTAAAAAGAAGAAACCTCCTACAAAGAGTCAAATGAGAAATTCAACGATGAAGATTATCAGGAACATGGACTTGTATAGGGGTGAAGATTTAAGAAAGTGTACATTTGAAAGGGTTGAAGAGATTTATCAGAAATATATGAGAATAAATGAAGATTTCCTTCCTATGAACTCTGAAAAAGAAGCTGAGTGGTTAAAGAATAAACAAAAGAGAAAAGTTGGAGTTCATGAGGAATCTAGTTCTAAGAAGCAAAAGGTGGATGAAGAGATGGAGAAGAAAGAAAGAACTGAAAAGTATCTTCTGGAGTGTACTAAACCTGCACCTATTAATCCTACTCCAGTTAGATCAATTCATCCTATTGAAGATTGGCAAATAGTTATAGAGAGGGGTAGAGAAGTAATTGAAATAACAAGAGGTGATGGATGGAAGAGCACTTATTTCAATTTTGGAATATTATTGGATTGTTTGACTAAGGGTGATCTGGAACAACTGTGGAAGGTAATGGAATTCAGGTATGGAAAGTTTGGCCCAACTGGAGAGTTAGCTAAGTTTGTATGGACTTCTATAAAGAACTTGTGTCAGCCTGATCATAATGATGAATTTTGGGATGACTGTGAGGTGGTTGAGTGGCTGATGTATTCATATTGCAAAGTTCATGTTGTACAAACTACAAAAGAGAAGTTCTTCATGTTTGTTGATAAGGATTATCCTTTATCAAAGAATGTAGCTAGAAAAATGTTGGAAGTCAAGCTTACTCCACAAGGAACAAAAGCTACACATCCTATTATTGATCCATTGTTTCAAAGGATTGAGAAGATTGCAGACATAAAAGGGCCTTTGGCAATTAAGGCTAAACCTCAAGGAAGACTGAAGAGGAAGGCTAATATGTCTAAAGCTGTGGATTACACATCAGAATCAGAAACTGAAAAGAAGGATTGAGATGTGTTGCTTTCTGGTAAGTGTTTGGATACATCCTCCAAGACAGATGTTTTGAGCTTAAAGGAAACTTGAAAATTCTGTTTGAATATATCAAGTTTAGGGGAGGATTGTTGGGTTTTAGGTTCCACTGATCAGGAATTATTCTAAGTATTGGAACCACTGCTAGAGTAAAAGAAACCACTGCCAGAAGAAGGAATCCACTGCTGAAGTTAAACCACGACTAGTAGTATGATGTAACCACTGTTAGTATATTGTAAGCACTGCTAGTTTGTTTAGTCGGTTTAATATTTGTATTAGATAAATATGGAAAAGATATTTATCTTGTAGGATACGTATTGTATTATGTAAAGGATTCTTTAGCCTATAAAAGGAGGTCCTAGGTTAGATTAAATATACGTGTGTTTTGATATATCTAAGGTCGATACACTTAAAGGTTGTAAAACCCTAATACTGTTTAGAGTATTTGTTATTAATATAATTGAGGTGTTTAAGTGTTATTACTGTTCTTCTTCTTAAGGTTAAATATTATATTCCGCGTAATATTTAATAAGTAATTGTTAAGTCAGTTTCTATAAGGATCGTTTGCTCAATTGGGATTAACACATAGACGTTTGAAAAAACATACGCAACCTAAGTAAACATGATGTGGTGCTCAAATAAGGGGTTTAAAAACGATCATGTGATACAACAATTAGTTTGCTTAAATCGGAATCCAAAACTCGGTTTTTTTTTTTTTTAACAAAACTTAAATTTAGTAGAGCAATGGTTTCGTGAATGTAGGCTCTTTACGAAACCTTGGTTTTTAACATGTTTAAGTGAATTTAGATTGTGTATGTTTTTTATATGTAGAGGTCCTCTATTTATTTATTTTTCCAACTTTTTAGATTGAGAGCACTAGTACTTTGAACTACTTTGAAACTACGTCATCGATTACTCAACGTGTAAAGATGAAAGAGTATGTGCTTTTTTTGTAGTTTACAGTCATTGTCATATTGACAGGCAAAAATGGTGACACTTAACAAAATGAAAGTCATGTGTGATCGGGTATCTTGCCAAATGCCAAATCTCCCTTTATGAAGGAGTTTACATAAGGAATAAAACTAACATAAGTAACATATATACACTTTCATAACATACACCGATGATACACGTACATATTGGCATTGTATCACGTTGATTGTATATTGGCATTGTATCACGTTGATTGTAAATCGTGTTCTACTATACTCGTTATCATTAGTTTTCTTTGAATGCGAATCATCTCCCGGTCCAAAAACATACCAATTTATTAATGTCGGGGGAACATCTCCAGCTACTTTGATCAGTTATAGAGCTGGTTATGTTAGACTTTTACGAGTATACATTCTTCACCAGAGTTGGATTCGTAACAGTCAAGAGACTTATTGTTCCAACTTACAACTAATCTTTTAGTTATTTATTTGTATCTATCATTGACTATAATGAGGTTGAATTGCCCTCACGTTGCGACGGGGTTAAATCAATATCTTATGTGCAAAAGTTTAATTTATACGTAGTATGAGTTTAAACACAATCTTCTTAACTTGGAAGATTAGATAAACTTGACAGGGGTAAATTGTAAATATGAAATATATGAACAGTAAAACTGTGCATTCGACCATTCTGGATTTCAGAACAGTATTGATTAGAAATTTGTTGACAAGGAATTAGTGGGCAACATTTTCTCAACCAAAGTAATTATTGTCTGTTTTTTTTTTTTTTGATTATATAACAATTGCCTGAAAATAGAAACATTGGCATAAACCTAACCTACTCAACTCAACTAAAATGCTTACAGTTACTGAAAATTGCCGTATATCACCGCCAAAAGGCAGCGTAGGAGAAAGGCATCTGCCACTTACTTTCTTCGACGCCATGTGGCTAGTTTTCTTCCCTGTCCACCAAGTTTTCTTTTATGAGCTACCTTGCTCTAGAGAGCATTTCACCGAAACAATTGTTCCGAATTTAAAACACTCTTTGTCAATCACTCTTCAATACTTTTTCCCATTTGCAGGCAAGCTAATTGTGTTTCCTAATCCAATGGATAGAAAAAAAGCTGAAATACGTCGTATGGAAGGAGATTCGGTTGCAGTGACCTTTGCAGAATGTACTGATCTAGATTTCAACCATCTAACAGGAAACCATCCTCGTAACTGTCACGAGTTTTATCCACTTGTACCTATGTTGGGACGTGCCTCAAAAGTATGTGATGAGTATGTTAGTATCCCAATTTTTTCGGTGCAAGTGACACTTTTCCCCAACTCTGGGATCTCTATCGGGATCTCAAACCACCACTCACTTTGTGAAGCGGGCACAAGGTTTAATTTTCTTACGGCATGGGCCTCAATTGCTAAAACTGGTTCGGATGAGTTATTCTTAGCTAAAGGACAGCTGCCGTTATATGAAAGAGTGATCAATTACCCAAGCTCCCTAGATCCAATCTTTTTCAATCAACAAGGGGTCGAAACTCTTGATGCGCAATACCAAGTTCCTCATCTTGATAACAAGACGGATAAAGTTCGAGCAACCCTTGTTTTGACGCAAACACATATCAATCGGTTAAAGAAATGGCTACAAACCCAAGAGCTAACAGTTAAATATGTTTCATCATTTTCTGTAGCATGTGCTTATGTATGGAGTTGCATAGCTAAATCACGAGCTCGTATAGGAGAACTTAAGGACGAAAAAGAACTAGAAAGGTTTATTTGTCCTGTGGATTGGAAGTCTCGTTTTGATCCACCGATTCCTAAATCTTATTTTGGTAATTGTTTGGGGCCATGCCTTACAAATGAAACAAAAAGCACATTGTTAGCAGGTGACAAAGGATTCCTTACAGCTGCTGAATTAATTGGTAATGCATTAAGTGACACGGTTAAAAAGAAGGCAGGTGAAGTCATAAAAGATGCTGAGACATGGCTTGAGCGGGTGTTCAAGCCGGTGCCGACTACTGGGGTTTCTGGAACCCCAAAGATAAATATCTACGATGTGGATTTTGGATGGGGGAAGCCGAAAAAGCATGAGACTCCCTCAATCGATTACAATGGTTCTATTTCTGTTAACACATGCAAAGAATCACCTCATGATATCGAAATCGGTTTATCTCTTCCTGCTAAACAAATGGACGCGTTTCTTTCAATTTCTAAAGCCGAATTAGAGAGCACATTTTATGAGCACGAATGAGACATTTGCTTATACATATGGATCTCTAATAATGTTCCATTGTCCATGTAATGTTCTTTTGTTGTTTTCTAGCATCTAGATCTTTGTGTTCTACTCCCTCCGTCTCAATTTTATTGTCCATATTTTCATTTTTGGATGTCTCAAAAAAATTGTCCACTTTCCCTTTTTAGTAAAAACTAGGGAATATAAAGGGGGAATATTCTATTTGTGTGGTTGAAAATTAAAGTTGCCCCACTTTTATTAAACTTTGTGCTTTCTCTCTCATGACAATTAAATTGAGACGGAGGGAGTAATAAAATTCCGCTGTTTAAAAAAAAAAAGAAAAAAAATAAAATAATAATAATAATAATAATAATAATAAAAATCCATTGTCCATTGTCTATTTGATTTACTTGATGTGAAATAATTCACGGGTATTCAAATGCAGTTTTATTTTTTATCCATGTGTTAGAGCAAACACATTAATAACGCTCAACCGGCGTTAAAGGGAAAATTCCGGGCGTTATTGGCGTTAAATGGATGGGAGGTCGGCGTTATAACGCCGTTATGTGGTGCAAGTTATTGCCCTAACGGGCGTTAAAAAAAAAAAAAAATTATTTCAACCCCCTAAACCATTTCAAATAAATTTTCACTTACACCCCCTAAACCTATTCAAATTCAAATTTAAATTATACTGGTTAATTCTGGGCGGGATAAATTCAAATTCAAATTTGAAATTTAAAAATCAAATATGAACGGGATTTATTCAAACTCAAAATCAACTCTGCTTATATATACAACTCTACCAGAGTTGTTTATAACACACAACACACACAAGTTACACACACAACTCACACACACACAAAATGTCTCGCAATGATTTTTCTTAGCAATTCCCAAGTCCAGAAAAGCTGCCGGAAACAAGCTTTTCAACTTCACCACAGTTTCCTCCAACTAGCTTTTCAACTTCACCACAGTTTCCTCCAACTAGCTTTCCACCTGAATTTGAAGTTTACTCAACACCACCGGAAAATGTCTTCCCGGCGGGTTTTGAAAACATCCCATACCTCCCAATTGTTCAAACTCTACCTGTGAACAGTCCACGGGTGGATCTTCAAAGCCATCCCAACAGGTTAAGTGAGGCTTCCCTCCAGCAACTAGAACAAGATATTGAAAACGGTAGGGAGATTATGGAAGAGCAGGCACGTGAGGAAGTTGCTCGTCGTGAGCAAGAAGCACGGGAAGCTCAGTATCTTCGAGACAACTACTTCGACATAATGGAGCGTCGGCTCTTTAATGGGGAGTTTGATTCCCCTTCAAGTTCTGAGGGTTGGGTCTCAGATGATTCGTTTTTTTTAAGTTTTAGTAGATTTATTTTCATCAGTAAGCTATCTTTAATTTTTAATGTAATTCGTGTTTAACGTTTAATGTACGTTGTGTTTTAATGTTAAATGTGATATGTTTTTTTAATAAATGAAGTGTTTGTTTTAGTTTAGGGGTTGTAATTGATATGAAATGTTAAAGTTTAACTTGAGATGTTATTGATGTGGGTGTTTTTTGGGGATGTTAAAGTGAAATGTTAAAGCTGATGTAACGCTGACGTGGACGGTGTTAAAGGATAACTCATGTTATTGATGGGAATGCTCTTAAGATCATTTTTCTCATGCATACGGTTTCCTTATCAACTTAAGGAATAAAACTAACATAAGTAACATATATGCACTTTCATTATCCATAAGGAATAACAGCAAGCGGAAGTGCAGAACCATTATTGTTTTATGACATACACATACATATTGCCATTGTATCATGTAGATTGTAAATCGTGTTCTACTCGTTATCATTAGTTTTCTTCGAATGCGAATCATCTCGCGGTCCTAAAACATACCAACTTGTTAATGTCGGATGAACATCTCCAACTAATTTGATCAGTTATAGAGCTGGTTATGTTAGACTTTTACGAGTATATATTCTTCACCAGAGTTGGATGCTTAACAGTCAAGCGACTTACTGTTCCAACTTACGACTAGTCTTTTACTTCTTTATTTGTATCTATCAATCACTATTTTATGATTCGGCATGTGTGTTTTTATACATACACGTAACCTTGTTAATCTGTTAGTGTGCTTCGGTGCTTCCACAGTTCCACTAAAGTGGTTCAGCAATCTAATGCTAAAACATTTGATCACTATAAAAGAAGGCATTGCTTCTTTTTTTAGTTAAAAAGCTTTCTTATGTGCTCTTTTTAAAATACCCTTTTTAAAATATAGGTGCATAAAAAGTTGCAGATAACAATAAAAACTTGTGAAACAAAATCAAAAGCAGTGTCATCTTAATGGTTGCTTTTAAATGATTACTTCTTTTAAATGATTACTTCTGAGCCTGTATTCAAATTTTACCAAGATACGTGGATAAAAGCTTGTATACCATGTCGCTAAAACAAATGTTGTTCTTGATTAAAAAACCACAAACGTGTAGCTTCAAACATCTAAGACGCATGTTGCATTACTCTGGAATTAAAAACACGAGTAGATGCCCTTCGGCACGTAAAACACATGTGTTCTGTTTAAAGCACATGAAGCTGGATACACATCATATAACTTGACTGGTAACAGCGGCAAATTCATGTGAAAACAATTTTCTTCATCATGTATTGTTTACAATATAACACTTTTGGTGGTAGAGAGCTCAAAACATGTGACAAATTTTCTTCATGTTTACAATAAAATGTAAATGTGATGCCGTGCTATATGATCAAACATATGTCACTAAAGAGTATTGTTATGAGGTTAAGTTCAGGAATAAAGGACCTACGATCAACCTAAAAAGATATAGGTTACACGTCTATTATCTTAAAACAAATATATGTAGAAAATAAACGCTACAAACAAAATATTTTTGTTTTGTTTTGCGGGTCCATTTCCAATCCTGTAACCTGGTCCACAACATAATAATCAGATAGAGAACTCAGGGCCCTCCAACTCGTAACAGCAGCTAGCAGATGTGATGATGTCTAACTCCTTGCAGCACCGGGCATCAAATTTGCAATAGAAGGAACACCTTGGTTCCTCATCTCTTCTTGTGCTTTTCTAATTTCTTCCGGATCTGTTTCGGATGCAAATTAATAAACTAATCCAATTGAAGTGAAAACAGATATAATAAATCATCTGGCTACCACATGCTTCAGTACATATGCAATTTTGGTAGAATGAATGGTAACATTGATAGTAATATCTAGAGGTTTACTACCGAAACACTTCCTCCATAGTTAAACATGCCTGCTGGTCTTCTAATTTTATAGTACTCCATTTTCATCATTGTTGGTTAATTTGAATTTTTCTTTCATTTGATAGTCGAGAGTACAAAAGTCAAAATGGACCAGCCTTCTAGAGTGAAAAAACTTTAAAGATGATAAACAACAGAACCAGATATAGAATACTTACCCATGTTCTCAACTAGTTTGGGCATCAAGAACACCACCACAACCATAAATCCAATCATGAGACCCATTGGACTTTTCACAAGAGACATTATGTTAAAAGGTTCCCTTATCTGCAAGCACAAAAAATGAGTCAAGGAAAATTGCGGATAATTCTAACAAATTACTACCGTACAAACTCTTAATGCACAAAAATGCATAAAGTTCTCATAAAAGTTACAGAAACAAAATATGCGGCACATATAAACATGCATAATGTTCCACAACTCACGTTGCATAGTGCGAAAGTTTAAGTTTCTGTGATGCATATTCACTTTTGGCCTAATTTCATTTAATTTTAGGTAGTAGGTTTTTTGTAAAATCGAAGTCCCTGACCCAACCCATATAATGTATCACCCAATTACAGAACATAACACAACCCATAAACATACTATGAAATCAGATAAGTCCAAATCATAGTTTGGGTTTAAACCAAGTTGTCGGTATTATTCTCATTAACCCG
Organism: Chrysanthemum lavandulifolium; assembly: GCA_022545495.1. Classification (NCBI taxonomy): domain Eukaryota; kingdom Viridiplantae; phylum Streptophyta; class Magnoliopsida; order Asterales; family Asteraceae; genus Chrysanthemum; species Chrysanthemum lavandulifolium. The sequence goes on along the minus strand of CM040239.1, from coordinate 167,539,881 downwards.
AATGTCAAGACAAGTACTCCCGCCCTTCAAGAGACTCGACGCATCCAATTCTAAAATGGCCCGAGAAAATATAATTTAATAATGTCATTGTTATTTGTTACAAAGACATGATCATACTTAATTGTCTGCACAACATGCCCCTATTCATCATAATTGTAGGTTATTTAGGAGATTATATTAAACCATGTAGTTATTTCACAGGACAAGAAATCTAACATTTAATTTAGATTTATGCATTTTTCACCAGTAGAAGGAGCTACTACTTTAATAAAAATCCATATATAATAATATGTCCAACTAACCTCATAATATTGTTCCTCTCTCAAAGGCTCCAAAACAAGCTCACTTAGACCTCTTCTGGTCTCTGTTAGTGCTGCTTGAACCTTACCAGGGTTTCTGGCACTGACATCCACACGTACCTGGTTCAAATATGTAAGAAATTAACTTATTTGGGAAAGTAGGTTGGATTCTAAAGCAAAACTGAGGAGAAGGGAACATACTGGTGAAAACAAATAACCCATGGCATCGACTTCAATAAGGTGGGTCCCAGCAGGCACGTTGTGGCTTTAAGGGTGTAATTAAGGAGCTTCTGCAGTGATGATTAAAAAATAATAGAACATATACGCACATCTTAATAGATACATATGCACATATTTGAGTTCCTTGCAAGATTGTGCACTTATGACTTTATGAGACCTATTGACACTAGCTTTAAACAAATTAAACCAAGTGTGACTAAAAACGTTGGAAGAAAGAAATCAAATAAAGAACTGGGCACAGTGTAATACTCCACCAAAGTGAAAACAGTGGGTTTATTTTATTAAAAATTGTTTCCGACCTTTTGGCCGACTAAACAACAGGGTTTGAGCCCATTGCCACACAGATTCAAACCACATAAAGCTGAGTGGTTTGCACCAAGCAGGATTCGTACCTCACACTTTTAGGGGGTGCTTGGTAGGATGTTTTTGAGGGTGGGTAATGGTAAAGGTAATGAAAAATAATGCTTGGTGCTATATAATGGAATGACCCATTACCCAATAGTGGGTAATGGACCATTACCCAATAAATTAGGGGGAATGCTTTTTTCTCCCTTACCCTTTCCCCACTATTATCATTATCTTTCCCTTTCCCTTTCCCGTGTTTGAACCAAGCACACCCTTAGTGATTATAGTCACAAGCATTTTACCACCTGGCCACCCCCGAGTGGATAAGTGAAAACAGTGGGTGACACGATAGTATTTCTCTCATGTTGAAAAACATATGGGTCTGGGATGCCTAAATCCTAACAATCACTGATAAGTTATATTGTCGTACTGTGGCCCAGTCAAGTGTACTTTTATTAATAATATAATACGAACTGCATTTCAGTTGAAACAATGTTTTACTGAATATTGAAGTAAAGAAGTAAACTTTCAGTTGTAGGATACAATGAGAAGTAACCATCAGGCTTTAGAAAGGTGACTTGTTGACCACCGTTCAATATGACTCTGGCATTGTTAGCCTTCACTGGCAAACCAAAACCTTTCGCACCGTAACCTGTATAAGTAATCAAAATTAAACAAAATTATCAGAAAACTGCAGTGTTTCTTACAGCAAATAATTAACTTGGAAGTGGATAAAACTGTATTGTATCTTAAATCAAAATCCTGATTCAGATATAATACATAAAACAATCACACACTAAAAAGGACAGGAAGCTCTACTCATGAATCATCTTTGGAATATAGCTGCTAAGAAGAATGATTTACAGGTCAAACGGGTAAAGACTGTTAGACTTACATTGAGAAGTGTATGGGATGTGAAGTATGCTTTGAAAGTAAGTTGGGATTGGAAGAATCTTTCATTCTTTTGGCATTAACGAGAAAGTAATCTTTTGGCATTAACGAGAAAGTAAGGGCTCATGTCAAGTATAGTGTTGCTGTGTTGGTAATAGAAGTATAAGACCACTATAGCTATATAGCATGATACGTGGATTGGTACTGAACCATCATCAAAAGACATCAGCAATAGAGCCGTGTATGCAGCAAGACTAGCTGATGTGGTGAATGGTCATAAATAGAAATGACTAGAAGGATGGAAAAGGAAGTATCCAGCAATCATTCACTTGCAAGTGCCAAAAATAGACGAACAGAAAAAGGATGAAGCGAACTGGGTAGAAAGAACAGGAAGAATACTGAAGTTGTCTGTGCAACATGTATGGAAAGATATAAATGCAGGTCTAGAATATTTACAATATTGTTATAAGACTCGTTTTGGCTTTAACAGTCTATTATATATGGCAGGAAAGGAATGTATAGCAGTTTCAATGGGTGCAGACATTGGGAGACCAAAGAAGTGATAGATACAATTCGTGCAAGACTTGCTTGAAGGAGAAAAAGTCTACTGGTGTGTGAAGTGGCAAAGCTATGACAGGTCAAGCTAAATCTAGTTGCTGATAAAAGCTTGATAGTGATCATCCTAATAAAGTTGTATTATAATCATAAGCATTGGAGTTGTAAGATAACTCTGTTGCATCACTCTCTTTGTTTAGTTTTCTGTTATTGTGTTTAGGAGCACTATAAAAAAACCATAAGAGTGTTCTTGTGCAAATTTTGGTCCTTACTAATAAAAGCTTACCAACAACAACAACAAACCCAAATCCCGCCGGGGCGGGGTATGGGGGAGGTAAAATGTAGAAAAATCCTACCCCTGCCCAAGGATAAATCCGGGAGTAGAGAGACTGCTTCCAACAAGACCTCAGGCAAGTGCAGGTGTGCGGGTGAGAAAGGAGAAGAGAAGAAAGCAGAAGGCAATAAAAACAACAAGCACAAGCATGAACAAAAGCAAAAAAAAAAGCAAAGGGGCACAGGGAAGAGCACAAGCAAAGGGACAAAAACAAGAACAAACAAAAAAACAAAGGAACAAAGCCCTAAGAAAGCAAGCAGGCCAAAGGGAGCAGCATAGATCAAAGCAAAAACCAACAACGCACGAACCTAAAAGAAAGGCAGAGCAAAGAAACAAGGCACCAAAACAAAACAGGGCAAGAAAAGCAGGCAAACCTAAGAAAAACCAAGCTAAAGCAAAAGCAATGCACGGCCTAGATCTATGGCAGAGCAAAAGGGGCGCCAAAGACCGATAATATAGGACGGAAAGCTTACCCTTCACCATTAATATAGGACGGAAAGCGAATTTTTTATAAAGATAAAGGGTGAAGAGTGAAGACCTTATTTGAAAGACAAACATCAAGATGTCCATTAGGAGAAATTACGTACCAGGAACTTTCACGCGGCCATTTATAGTATAGCCACCTCCATTCCTGCAAATCAACAAACATCCGAATAAATAAACAACAACAAAAACATTAAAATCTAAGAGAAGAAAATTGCAAATTTATTATCGAGACAATATGTGTAGAGATACGTATTATTGTCTATTGGCATCCCAACATCATATTCGCTTGCGTACACAACTCTTAGTAGTAAGTGTATACAACAATATTTATTTGTGTCAATGGTTTATCTAAAAAGGGATATCAACGCAACGGACGCTTAAATCGGTAGAGTACAAACATGTAGTCTGTTGGGTGGACTAGGCAGGCTTTAGCATGATATAAAGCTTTCACATGCACCATTATTAGTCGGAATCATATTATTACTTCATAGTTTGTCTTCAACAACTTCATTATTTCACCATCATAAACTAATGTCTAAAACATATATTAACTTTTGTCAAGTCTTATGTGCTTTTGTTACTCCGTACCTCCCAGAGTTCCACACCTACCACCTTGATGTATGAAGTTGGATTTGTTACTCTAACCAACTTCACCATGGTTAACTAATCTCCAAATTTCTTCATCTTTTTCTTGATATGGTTACTTGATGCCTTATATTATGGTTTACGAGAAATTTGAGATGTAAAACTTAATCAACTAGTATATGTTTCATCTTTATGATACAGTTTTGATCACAGCCATTCTTCCTCTCGCTTTTTCTTCATTGTCTTTCCATTCTAAACTTTAACTAATGTCTTAATGTTTTGTAAACTATACCTTAACTGATCCCTGGCGAAAATAAACAATTGCATTTCATATCATACAATGCCACGTGATTCTAAAAGATAGAACCACCAAACTATACATAATCAAATCTTCCACTTAAAAATCAACAATCTTAAAAAATATCGATATATCAAACACCATCGCTATTTCGCCAATGAAAATCCTAATTAGAGACATATAACACCGGCCTCGGGAAGACAGTTGTAGGAGTGCTAATCTTAAAGATACTTAACATTGATCTAAAATATAATGAATTTAATAATCAGATCTACAATCCAATATTTTGAACAAAACAAATAAAATTAAGTAGTTGTTGCAAGAATTAAAATATATATATAATTAGGGCTTGTAAATAAAAATAGATAAAAGAATAAACTTACTTAGGTGCGATAGCGAGTGAATAAGATGTGAATAGAGATAATAAGCAAAATAATTGTAGTAATAAAAGTGTGGATCTTTGTAAAACAGCCATTGAAGATGAGAAAGCTGAGAACTACGGAGATACCAGTGTTTAGAAAATTGTGTTTTTGGGTCTATAGTTTGTGTTGTGAATTTGTGGCCCCATACGAAAATAAAATAATTTGCAAGTTTAGTCCTTTTAGTTTAGACAAAATACATTCTCTACAGTTAACATTCACATACCAAAGTTTCAACAAGTCGAGCAATGGATTAAAACAGTACCTAATAAATCTTAACAAAGGAGATCCTAACAAATGTATTTATTATTTCAAGAAAAGAAATGACTTCAGTTCATACTCTGTAATACGTATTCGACGTCTTTATGTACTCAACAATATTTCCAATATCCACCATTTTTGTTTAAATTGTTAAAACGGGTGTGTGGTGGTGGTGTTGACCTTTGCCACGCCAACCCCACATCTTCTTCCCTTCCTACCATTTTTACCTTATACCGAGTAATAGTCACCACCTTACTTGCCATTTATTTATACCTCACTTAAACACAAATATACATAACAACACATTCACACACACAAACTTTAATCGGTGGTCACCACCACCGATTAAAGTAAAAATTTGGCCTTCACGTGTGGTCTTTTACAAAGCATACAAATGATCACGCGTGTTACATGTACTTTCAATGGGAGACTTATGTAGGTCACCACATTGATTAGTTACTAATTTCTTTATCTAAAACACTCATATAATCAAATTTAATCATGTGTGTAACAAGATCTGAATCAAATAATGCAAGAGTGACATAGACCAATGATATAGATCAGCTTTCATAACCAATAATAATAAACTAAGATAACTGAAAATTTGAAATCACAACATTGCCAAAAGCCTCTCTACTGTGTGAATTGTTGTCTCATTTGCTCTCACTTCAAGGGAGCCTTTTTCATGCCTATAGAGTAAACCACATAAAGGTTAATTGACAGTCAAAACAGAATAAAAGGAAAAAAAATCATCAGTTATAACTGCACACATGTGTTCAATAATACTAGAAGATGCACATGAATGCGTGTGTGGTCTTAGATACTATTTTGTAGAATAAATAAATGTTTTTCATTTTACGTCTAATTTAAGTAAGTTTCTCTTTTCAACTCCGCTTCTTCCCGACTACTAAAGAAAACTCATAAAATATATCAAAATGGATGTTGAATTAAAGAGCACAAAATTTTAAAAATATGGTGAAATTAGATCATAAAAAATTAAGCGGATTAAAAGATATTTAAATTTAAAATAAAATTGATTAATTAGTTAGGAAGTAGCGTATACGCCATCCCATTATTGGGCTCTTTATTTTAGTTTGTTAGAAATTTCCTCCATTTTATTCTTGTATTTTTTAGTTAAAGAAGTGACACATGTCACTCGATGATTGGAGCTCCTTATCTTATTTTTTTTAATTCTTTCCATAATAAGCAAGTAAAAAAGTCTGAATTTTTAAGCCTTCTAATTTTAGAAGGCCTAAATGCATTATAAAGTAGTATAGATATAAGTATACAACATACTTCTACATATATTATTAATGGCTTTGATACTACACATAAGATTACCATAAAATGTCATTATAGAGTGATATTTTCACATATTTATTGGGTAAACAGTTACGGCTAACGGGAGTATTAAAGTGCAAACTTTCATGGAAAATCTCATTCAAACATATATGGCAATACGATCACTTATGACAGGGCATGATAATACTAATATTTCAAGTTAGACAGTATATCGTGCTTCAAAAAAACATGTAAAAAGAGAAATGTGAAGAAAGAGATTACATTTCAAGTTCATTAACGGCTTCTTTCCGTTGTCTACAAGTTCAAGTACAAACTCATCTCCTGCCTTTAATCCATTTGCAGCCAAAATATCCTTAAATCCCTTTATACGAACACGATCATGTGTGGGGCAAACTTTTGTTGGCCACAGCCTCTTTTTTTCATCCATCACAACCATTTCACTGTTGTTCATGTTGACAAATCCATTTGACCTTGCAAAATCTAATGGAACATACTGCAAAACATGAAAGCATTCATAAACTTAGTATAATCAAGTATATTGTATGGGTTTAACATCAAATTCAATTACCACAGCAGACTTCTTGATACTATATGCAGTAGCAATGGACTTGAAACAACGATTTTCCTTCTTCTTTCGGGATTCCTCCGGTAATCCTGGTATCCATATATCTCATGTTTAGGAAATCGTACAAAACAAATGGATTTAATCAGGATACGAGTTTTGAGTTTTTTTTTTTTTTTTTTTTTTTTTTATGCGTTTTCATTTATTTCGTATTAGTCACTATACTTGTCACTAACAGATAATTGTATCTCCAGTTTGGTCAATTTTTAAATCCCGTTTTGAGAGTTTTTGGGCCACAAAAATGACTCAAATGAGAGAAAAAGACTTTTTCTAATGACTCATATGTACACAAAAAAAATATCAGGAAAACATGACAAATGATAAAGTACGTTGGTATGCAAAGAAACTTTGTTAATTTAGTACTTGAAATAACAGCAACAGGCTTTTCGCCATTCTGGATGAGCTCTAACTTAATAATGTCTCCATTTTCTAAGCCGTTTGTGACACAATATTCATGCAATCCACGTCGAATGTAGTAGGACTGTTTCAGCTTATCCATTTTAACTGTCCATGTGCCTTCCTTTTCGGCGTATTTAAGGATCATTTCTCCGCTACTTAATCTATTTGCTAGTGCAAATGCCTTTGGAATAAGCTACATCAATTAAAAATGATTTCCCCGTGAGAGAAGATCAGTAACATAACACAATATTATAATCTTCAAATTACCAGATACTTTCGTGACATGTCATAGTGCTTCAAAGTGCCAACAAAGTGATGATGACAGTTTAAGCCTTCTGTTTCCACAGAGTCATGAGATTCACCCGGCTTTTTTTCAATATTTATTGCTAGAAAAGAAAAAAACATTGTTCAGGGCACAAAAGATATTACTTAATTTTAGAGTTCAAACGGGCTAATTTTCAACCCCAAAATGGGTACTAGCATCCTATAAGGTTCATGTAGTCCAGTACAAAAAGAATATTAGTTTTTGAAAACGAAAAACATTATGTTTGACCTTAAATGTCAAATAACTCTTTGTTTTGAGTGAATAAGAGATATAAGAAGACAAGATCTTACGATAAAAATTTGCCATAGAATCGATCTCAGTTTGTTCGAATTCAAGCTTAAAACGGTCTCCTTGTTTTAGGCCATTCTCAATATAAAATGCAGGCCATCCTCGTCCAATGCAATAATAATTTCCTGAATAGATCTTTAAGTCAACGATCCACGACAATTGAGTTTGACCATTTCTTAGAATCATCTCTCCTGCTCTTAATCCATTTGACTTGGTAAAACTGAACGGAAGATACTATACCAAAAAATGTTAGTCACACACTTGCCGTGATCAAACAAAAAACTAAATGTTATGCAATAAGCAACAGGTACATTTTGCCTAGTGAGATCAGTTGACTTATGAAAGTCAACATATCTTCTTCAAAAGTCAAAATGTCCCATGATCCTTTCTATTTTAGTTACCAATTTACTTGTAGGAGCCTTCAAAGTGCCAATAAAATAAGGATGATTGCTATGATCAGAAATCATAGTTTTCTCAGACTTGAATGATTTTGTTGATTTGTTTATGTACGTATCCTTCACTTTCGGGGTCTTCTTCAATACTACAAATCGATGTACACATTCATTAACACTTATAGAACTCGAATTTTAATCTTATTTAATATATGGTCCCTTATAAAATATAGAAAAATGCACTCACCATCAGTGTCGGTTTTACATTTCCCAAATGATTTTTCTTCCAGGCATGCTTTTTTTGTTTTCGTTGTCATAGCTTTATGGATGGGATATTCCCTTTCGCAGGAACTAGCGTCGAAAACCATGGTATCAAAAATCATATTCCCTTTGTGCTTAAAAACCACAAAATCAAATTCTTGCACACCATTTTCCCTAACAAAAGTTTCCCAACCTTCTCCAAACACCCAATCTTTATCTATCTTCACATGCCATTTTCGGGACCCCCTTTTCAATATGGCAGCTTTGTTTTTCCTTCTGCTTACTAAATATTTTTGATATGATATTGGTATTGACTGCAAGAATAGATGCAAATATAATCAATATTCCATGTTAAAGATGTTCAATATATCTCACGCATTCATATATGAATCTGAAAAACTGTTATGCAATTTAGAACTTGCAAACATGGGCTTTTAGATTTTTACAAAATGTAAGCAAAACTTATAATTATTTGTCAAATTTTCAAATAATCACTGCAGTCTGCATATAAACATCATGTCAAGAGTTCTTTAAAAAATCATAATGTGTTACACATAACAAGTGCTAATCTATCAACAAATTTTGAAGAGATATAGAGTTAAAGACACAACCAATTGGGTGTTGAGACCAGTTTTGATGAACTTGAAAAAGCAGCTGGGAGATATACACTTGCTTGTAGGACCTCTCATGGTGGTTATCTCATCTGCACCTTACACTATCTGTTTCTTGAGAATGTGAACTGCAAATAAAGATATCAAAAAGAATAAAAGATCATGTGTTAATAAATTGGGTAGATAGATGTCATTAAGACATTGTAATCTGACCAAATTTGAAAAGCAGAAAAGATGTCTTATTTTGATGGTTCATTTCTTAAAAGTTCTTTTATCAGCATGAATAAATTTTTAACCCATGCAACTATTATCGGATCTGTCACATGACTTACAAAACAATAGTGTCGGAGTTAAATATGACATTTTAGTAGCAATACTATATAAACAGTTTCATCACCTACTAATTAACATGTAAACAAAAATTTAGTTAACTAGATTACGTGTAAATTAGTAGATCACTGGATAAAAGTAGAGAAGTGATAACTTTCTTAGTAAACCTGAACTGAAATGTGCATTGATTGTGTTTTTTCACAATATCATGGTCACGAGTTATAATAAACTATTTCATTTCAACCAAATTTTCCCATTTACATCTTAACAATATTTAGAATCCTCGTGTTTTATCACATTATCTAATCAAACCTTTGTGACTTAACATGGAGTATATAGTTCGAAGAGTAAATTGCAAAAATGGTCCTCGTGGTTTAGCCAAATTGCAGATTTCGTCCGTACTGTTTATTAAGTGCAAAAACAGTCCTTATTTGACACTGTTTCGTCCGGTTTTGGTCCCCGAAACTAACACCGTTAGTTTGTGCTCGTTAATGAGCGATGCGGACGAAATCGCAATTTGGCTAAACCACGAGGACGATTTTGCAATTTACTCAAATAAAATCTCAATTTTAATTTTTGGAAAAAGTTGACCCGCATTAACCGAGTTGGCGGTTTAGTCATTTTTGTTCGATTTATACTCGATTTAGCGATTTTTAGACTATGCCAATTTTTACAACACCGAACATCTATATGCAACTATGTCATTAAAGACGAGTATGTCATTGCAACTATGTCGCCGCGGAGGGATGACTCTCTCTCTCGGGTACTCGGCTAGTCTATACTACTTATAATGGAGGGATGACTCTTTCTCTCTTTTAATTTTTTAAGATTTCCATATATAGATTTTAAGCAAATACAACTACTTAAGCTATATGTATAATTACTTTATGCATAAACACCTACACATATTGATTGGTCAACATTTGTAATTAATGTCGTATTTAAAACACCCATTTGATAAAAAATATAATTTATAAAACACAATGTACAAACTATTTGAAGCACAAATACAACTAAAAAGCACTATTCAAGACATACAATTAATACACTATTTAATTTACCCATTCACTAAAATATACAACAATTTAACCACAATGTACCATCTAATCAAACTACTAAGCCAAACGGATAAAAACGGACAAAAACGTAATTTTTTTCCCGTTTTCATTTTGTCCATTTTCATCCGATTTTATCTGCTTTATATAAAAATTATTATATAAAAATCGAACAAAACGTAATTTCTTTCCCATTTATATAAATAAGCAGTAGTAAGAAAACGGACAAAACAAACCAAAAGCGGATAAAACAAACAAAATCGTAAGAAAAAGCAGATAAAAAGTAAAAGAAAACAAACAAAATGGATGAAAAAGATAAAATCGGATGAAAATGGAAAAAAAAATGAAAGCGGAAAAAATAACGTTTTATCCGTTTTTGTTCGATTTTTTGAATAATTTTATCGTCAAGTAACTTTTTTCGAAAATGTTTTTATATAAAAATGTTGTTTTATATGAAACGTTTTATATAAAAACTTTTAATATTCTTACATAAAAACATTTTTATATAAAAAAACTTTATATAAAAACGTTTTATATAAAAACTTTTTTATAAAACGTTTTTATATAAAACATTTTTATATAAAAAACAGAGTAAATTGCAAAAATCGTCCTCGTGGTTTAGCCAAATTGCAGATTTCGTCCGTACTGTTCATTAACGAGCACAAACTAACGGTGTTAGTTTCGGGGGACCAAAACTGGACGAAACAGTGTCAAATAAGGACTGTTTTTGCACTTAATGAACAGTACGGACGAAATCTGCAATTTGGCTAAACCACGAGGACGATTTTTGCAATTTACTCTAGTTCGAATAAAATTTTTAGTTTCATCCATACTTGAATCAACCAGATCTTTTAAACGGCTTGAATCAAGCGAATTAGTTGTCCCAAAATGTATCAACCAAGTTTTTGAATTGATTATAGTTGCACACACCATTATATTTCAATAAGTATAAAGAAGATTGAGATCTTTTGATATTGGGAAAAACTTGATTACTCATGTATCTATTTTTAAAAACTCTCAGTTTTAAAATGTAAAATAGATGGTGTAAACTTTAAATAGACCACTGTTGTATTGTAAAGACCTTGGTTTTCTGTACCCAAGATTTTTATACATCAAAGTGTCAAATCTGTTGTTTTTAACTGCAAAAGGTAAAGACCTGTACGTATTATTTAAGTTTTAGAGTTAACTAAGCAATGCACATTCAATAGGATTGATGGAACAAGTCAACCTTATAAGCACTGTATTAACTTCTATAAAAATATACTGTAGTAACTATACTGTACCTCAGTCCCTTCTAGACAAACAAGTTATAGTTTGTTATGTAAAAAAGTATTTATAACTACCTTGAAATTTGAAGATCAAAACTAAACAATGCAAAAGCCCCTGCTGCCTGCAATCCATTTGCAACCCAAATATCCTTAAATACCCTTATACAAACACGTTTTTGTGTGGCGCAAAATTTTGCTGGCCAAAGCCTTTGTTTTTCATCCATCACAACCATTTCTTCATTGTTCATGTTGAACAATCCATTGGACCTTGCAAAATCTCTTGGAACATTCTGCCAAACATAAAAACAATCATAAAATTAGTATAATCAATAATATAGTATGGGTTTAACATTATGCTCATTTACCACAACAGATCTCTTGATACTATATGCAGTAGCAATGGACTTGAAACAAGCAATTTGAGCAGCCTTCCTCTTTCGGGTTTCCTCCTCCGATAATACTGACATTGATATATCCCATGTTTAGAAAATTGTAGAAAACAAAGTAGCTCAATCAGGATTATAATCTGGGACTTTTTAAAGCAAAAAAAATACCAATGTGCATTATTATTTGTCTCGTTTTAGTCATCGTACTTGGATGGAGTCATTAAAAGATGATTTTATCTCCTGTTTGGGTCATTTTGTACTCACACTTTTTACCTTAGAGAGGAGGGAGTGGTCTCGGGTAAGGGATTCGGGTACCCTTACCCGAGCGGTAACACCGCCGCCACCACCTAGGGTAGCAAAATCGGGTATGAAAATCGGTATACGAAGCCGAGCTTGGGAAGTGTTTGCATTTGAAAAAAAGGGAACGTTGGGAGGGTATAAAGGCTAGTAGGCCACAAATAAAAAAAAAAAAAAAAAAAAAAAAAATTTGGACAAATATGGAGGTTGAAGAAGACATGCAAATGAGAGGTTGAAGAAGACATGTAAAAAAAAAAAAAAATCGGGTACTAGGTGACCACTTCCTCCACTTAGGGTAGTGTTAGGGTAAAATTGGGTAGTTTTGAGTTGGAAGGTTTTTATTGGATAGAGGTGATGTGGCACCTAGGGTATTAGGTGACCACTCCCTCCTCCCTTATGCAAACATAACTTACAAACATTTAATATAATCTAAAAATCCTAATTATAATTCAACATTTATTTAAAAAAGGTGGTAATTTTTTTAGCCTTTTTGTAAGAGGTGGAAAATGCCTTGGAAAGCAGATGGGCTTAAATCGGCACATTTTAAAAGATTTGAGCACATTTAGCCCTTTCTTTTTTTTGAAATGGGCACATATAGCCATTGAAAACTTAAATGGGCACAACCAGACTTTTTTTTTCTCTCAATTGTTGAACATTAACGATCGTTTTAAAGATTTTTTATATAATATATTTTTTGTTAATATAAATAAGATATTACGTTTAAGGAATTTATTTAGTCGTTTAGGTCTTTTATTAGCGATTTGTATAACATGGTAGTTTGGCCGTCTTGTTTAAGCCGTGCCCATTTTAGCTTTGTGCCGGTGCCGCGTGCCCGGCCCGCTCGTTTGCCACCTCTAAGCACAAGGTATGGTTACTAATAACATGCCAAAGGAGAAAAAAAAATACCAATGGCATGCCATTGCCATACCACTTCAACATGCCAAATGCATTTGAGTTACTAGAGTGGCTCAATCCAATGGTTTTTCTTTGTGTTATTTATTTATTTTATTTTTGTATTGTGAGTGAGTGAGTATTTTTAGTAGGGTATTTTGTGGGACCCAATAACATGTTAATGGTGTGTTATGAGGGAGGGTGTTTTAGTTATTAGTGTGTTATTGAAAGGTGTATGATGTGGCGTTGATGTGACATAACAATAACATGTTATTGATAGCTTGCATACCTTGTGCTCTAAGAGTTCTCTAGTGACTCAAATGTACAAAAATATATGATCACTAAAATATGACAAATGAAAAAGTACCTTGGCATTTCATGCAAAAAATATAGCAATAAATTAATACTTGAAATAACAGCAACATGCCTTCTCCCATCCCGGATGAGCTCAAATTTAATACTATTTCCAGCTTCTAGGCCATTTGCGATACAAAATTCATGTAATCCACGTCGAACATAGTAGCTCTTGCTAATGCAAATGTCTTTGGAACATACTACATCAATTAAAATATTATTTCTACATTTCTTAGAGAATATCAACAACCTAAGCACATCAAAATCTTCAAATTACCAGAAACTTTCTTGAGGTGTCATGTTGCTTCAAAGTGCCAACAAAGTGACAATGGCAGTTCAAGACTTCGGTTTCCACTCTTTCATGAGATTCAACTGGCTCTTCTGAAAGATCTAATACAAAAAATAAAAGACAAAAAAAATTATTTATTCACGGCACTAAAGATATTACATAATTATAGAGTTCAAACGGGCTAACTTTCAAGTTTCAACCCCAAAACAGATACTTGCTTCCTTAAAGGATCATGTAAAATTTGGTCAATACAGTATATTCCTCAAGAATTACCACGTAAAATTATAATAAAAAAGCATTATAATTTGAAAATGAGGAACATCATGTTTTAGCTTAAGAGTCAAATAACTCTTAGGTCATGTTTCTTTTTCCCTTATGGGAAGGAAATGATAGACCTATATATTTAATAATATTTCTTTTTTAATTTGGACCCACAACTTGTTGGAAATGTATATATTTACAAACATGTGAATGTCCGGATTCGAACTCGTGACCACGGGATTGCACACATTAGCGAATGAGAATTAAAGTTAATAATTAATGTTTATGTTTACGATTAATTATTACACATTAAGTCCGGTTAACGATCGTTATGTATTTAACGGAAAAATGACTAACGACCGTTAAAATGGAAAAGAGAAGGACTAGAAATGGAAACTTGGAAAAGTTATGGGATGGGCTTTGGGCTCATGATGGTGGCCGGCCATAGGCCTCTCCAAGGCCCTTATTCCCCAACTTGTCCTCTAAGTTTTACCTACTAGTATATAAGGAGGGTAGGGTCAGGGTTTTTCACATGCGTTGAATTAACCTAGATCTCCTCTCTTCTCTTTTTGCATAGCTTGGCCGAAAACCCCATTTGTTAGGGAGTTCGGTTTGGTTTTGCATATCTGAGGGCTTGTGTTAGATCTAGCAATCGCTTGATTCGTTGGTTAATTCGTGTGTACAAGAGCGTGGTTGTAAGACATTATTCTTACACCATTAAGTACTTCTTTGGTTTGCTTTGCTCGGGGTGGTTTGCTTTGCTCGAGGATTTGATATTCGCAAGAGGTGCGTTACGCATACTTTCAGTTAATTAATTTATTTGTTATGATCTTAAGTCTTCCGCTGTGTACTCTTGATGTCTTTATGTTTTATTTTATTTTATATATCATAAACGCAAAAGTGGCATCACGAGCCTTGTATAACAAGTAATTAATTACTGAAACACATAATTAAAATAAACATGAATGTGTTATTATTTGTATGCTTAGATCTAGGGTTTGCAAAACCTAAACCCTAATTTTGAGGGGGGGGCGTTTTTTGGTGCCCTAATTAGGGTTTTGTAAACTTTTGTTTTAATTGGATTAGAAACCCTAAGATGCATGCAACTTTATGTGTATATGCGTAACTCTGTTTAATTGCATTAATTGTTAAGTGTAATTTATATCCATGATTATTACCTGCATGTTTTATCATGGATCTGTTTATTGTATGTCTTTCATGTTTTAAGTGATATACATTAAATAATGATAGATCTTAAATTGGGGAAGACCTCAATAATTATTAATTTAATCAGTTATGTGCTATGTGGTATATATTTAGTTTTGACTTACGCAATCGATGAATCGATGCATGTGGTTCACCTCGTACATAGATGAAAACGGGTGGAAGTCTTAATTAAATATATGCATATTGACAGATATAAAATTGGTTATTAATAAGATTTATCAAAACCGTTTGCATGTGGCTATTTGATATGCATGACTTTTATTTGTTATGTATTCATTGTTTATTTGTTTATTTTTCAAATACTTGCTTGTTTGTGTTTTGTAACAAGGGTATTTTACAAGAAAAATAAACCGATCTAAACAATGGTGAAACATGTATTTTTAAGAATAGTAATCATAATCGTTTAATTGATTGATGACTTTGGTACAAATGACCGAAAGGCTCACCCATGAGAATGAACTAATAAAAGGGGTTTAAAGAAGTGCGCACAGTCACAATGAATGGATGTCTAAGGTTGTGCTTTAGCACGTACACAGTCCTCTCCTGTAAGTTCGAGTGGAGCTACTTAGTAAGTCATTTAATGTGCAAGCTCATCTTAAGGCGGTCGTGTTGATTCCATGCGCCACTTAGGTGGTAATTATCCGAAACACTAAGTGTTTACACTTATGCAAAAGTACGGTATAATGGATGATAATTAACACTAATTCCTTGATTGGTGAACCCAATACCTCAATTAAAGTTTGATGATGAAAAGCTTAAACATTAAAACAAGATATAAATGTTTTAATAAAAACTATGCTACAAAGATGAATGCATGACATCTTTGTACATATTTGATTTAACATCAAAACTATTACCCTTTAAATTTAAGTTATATGCCATCCAACGAAACGGAAACACCTAAGATTACTTTCTATTTGCGTGAGAACGTGATTTAGATCTTAATCAAAGGGTAAAATGTCCACGTGTCGTGAGAACGGGCATGGACGATTTTGCAGTTTCTTAAGTTGGACAACTTAATTGATTTAGGCGAAAACGAAAACTCAAGGCATAAGATGGGATAAAACATGTTTACATGGCGATTGATATTGGCTATATGTAAATCCCATAAATCTAGGAATTGCAATTGAAATTGGCAATTGAGCAAATGCTCTACCATTTTGTATAAGGTTCATCACTAACGGATCAAGCGATGTGATGAGATTATGACAATTTGGATCCTAGTTTTCAATAAATATTAATTGGTTATATGAATATGAACCTTGGGTATTTAATTGTTTATTGAAAAGGAAAATTATCAAAATACTAATGATGATTTTTGAACTTTTTACGTAGATGGCTCAATCGATAACACTATGAGCTTCTTGAGTGCCGCTTTCAAAGATATGATTGGAAGGACAAACCGGTCGCCCTAATTTCAATGATTGGCATCGTTCACTTAGGATCATCCTTCGTGTTGCCAAAGGGTTGAAATTTTGACTACACCTCTCTGAAGCTCCTCCCAACACAAAGAATCGCTCTTGAATTAGAGGCATATCGTGTTGAATATGAGAAGCATAATGATGTGGCGTGTCTAATGCTTTCGGGGATGTCTCGCTCAATTGCAAAAACAATTTGAGCACTATCCGCCTATGAGCATGCTAGATGAACTCAAGCGTATGTTTGAGAAGCCACCAAGAATGAACTGTATGAACTTATTGAAAAGGTTCACACCGCAGTGTGAGGTCGGCAAATCTGTCTCCGACCACGTCCTTGAGATGAAACATCACTTGGACCAATTGGAGAAGCTTCATTGTGGTTACTCGAGCGATGTATGTGTCGGACTCATCAATCATTCCCTTAATCGAGAACGATTTGGTGATTTTGTCCGCAATTTTAACATGCATTGCACGGGAAGACATTGAATGAGTTACATGCAATGCTTGTAGACTACGAGAAGAGATTGCCAAAGAAGGCTCCTACACTGCTTGTGCTCGCTATCTGAGGTGGTAGGGTGAATAAGCCTAAGCCGCAAGCGAGATAAGAAAGGAAAGGAAAAGGAAAGGAAACAAGTTGTCATCCCACCGACTCCTAAGAAGAACCACGGAAAGAAAAGGAAAATCCTAAGAAGGATTTGTCTTGCCACCACTGCAACTCACTGAGTCACCGGAAGCGGGCTATCCGGTTTATCCGAATGAGTGCCTTGAGAATAAAAATAAGATGGTGCCTAGCTCATCGGTATTTTTATGTTTGAATTATTTTCTTTTCCTCATAAGTTAAATTCACGGATATATGATACGGGATGTGGTACTCACATCCGTAATACATCGCAGGACTTAGAGGCGAAGAAGTCGACTGTGGAGAGAGATACTTGTACGTTGGAAATGGAAAGCGTGCATTTGTCGAAGCCATAGGGACTTTTGATTTAGTGTTGCCTTGGGCTTAATTTTAGAACTAAATAATTGTCATTATGCACCTCCATTGTTAGGGGTGTCATTTCGTTTCTTTGTTAAAAGATATTGGTTTTGTGCACACTTTACAAGTTATGGAATTTCAGTTTCTTTAAATAATGTTTTTTACTTTAATGCAATTCCTATTCTTGGTGTGTTTGAAATTGATATGGATGGTTGTATATCCAATGAAAATAATTCATTGTATAGCATTAGCAATAAGAAGAGCAAGTCGAACTGTGACTCTTCTTATCTTTGGCATTGTCGCCTTGCCCATATTGGCAAGAAACGCATGGAAAAGCTGCAACACGATGGGCTTTTACAAACGGTCAATGATGAATCATTTGACAAATGCGAGTCTTGCATTCTTTGGGAAGATGACAAGGAAACCTTTTCACCACAAGTGGAAAGGGCTTCGATCTACTTGGATTGATACACACCGATGTGTGTGGTCCACTTAGACATGTGTCAAAGCGTGGTCTTTCTACTTCTTAACCTTTACGGATGATTTCGGTCGTTATGGTTATGTTTATTTACTTAAACATAAACATGAAGTCTTTGAAACATTTAAGGTTTTCAAAAGTGAAGTAAATTACAACTTGGAAAGAAGATTAAAGCTCTTGATCCGATAGAGGTGGTGAGTATATAAGTCAAGAGTTCAAAGATTACTTAGGCGAGTGTGGAATTATCCAGACTCACATCTCCTTATACTCCACACAAAATGGTGTATCTGAAAGGAGAAATCGTACCTTACTTGACATGGTACGATCAATGTTTGAACTTACGACTCTACCTTTTACTTTTGGGATTATGCCCTTGAAACGCTATTCGCATTTTGAATATGGTTCCAACTAAGAAGGTTGTTAAAACTCCATATGAAATATGGACCTGAAAAACTCCCAACTTTTCTTACTTAAAGGTGCAGGGATGTGAAGCGTTTGTTAAGCGTGACACACGATAAGCTCAAGCGGATCTCATTAAGTGTATCTTTGTAGGATACCCTAAGGAAACTATGGGTTACTACTTTTACCCGGTGAGAACAAAGTCATTGTGGCTAGGTATGGAGATTTCCTTGAAAGGAATCTCATATCTCAAGAACTTCGATGGGAGAGTATATGATCCGAATATGATCAAGAAGATACAACACCTTCGAAACCACTAGCCAACTTCAAGAAGAACACGAAAGCTTAGGTGCTCCTCCCGAAGTTGTTCCCATTCGTGGTCCGAAAGGACTATACGTGCACTGACCGTCTATGTTTAAGCGTGGGGTGGAGGAAAATATGGTTGGGGATCTTAATGAACACGCTAACTATAAAGTCGCCATGGTGATCACGAAAAGGATAAATGGCGATTGCAATGAATGGGAAATGCAATCCATGAAAGATAATGATGTGCGGATTGAAGTTGACCTTCCTCCCAAGGCTAAGGTCGTTGGGAGTAAGTGGATCTTCAAAAGAAAACCGACATGGATGGCAATGTACACACCTACAAGGCTCGTCACGGTGGCTAAAGGTTTTACTCAAACCTATGGCGTTGACTACGAGGAGACATTCTCTCTGTAGCGGACATAAGAGCTATTAGGATTCTCATAGCTATAGCCGCACACTATGACTATGAGATTTGGCAAATGGATGTCAAAACCGCTTTTACGAATGGCCGTCTAGATGAAGACATCTATATGGCGCAATAGGAAGGTTTGTGAATCCATTATTTCCTAACCGTGTATGCAAGCTTAAGAGGTCCATTTATGGATTGAAGCAAGCATCAAGGCAATGGAATAAAAGATTCGATGGGAAATCAAAAGTTTTGGATTTACTCGAATCTTGATGAGCCATGTGTATATCACAAAGCTAGTGGGAGTCGTGTTACTTTCCTTATTCGTATGTCGATGACATATTAATCATGGAAATCATATACCAAGTCTAAATGAGGTGAAAGCCTATCTTGGTAAATGTTTTTCGATGAAAGACTTAGGGGCGACATATATACTTGGAATCAAGATCTAGCGGGATAGATCAAGGCGGCTAATTGGTTTAAGCCAAAGTGCTTACATTGACAAAATATTGAAGAGATTCAATATGCAAAATTCCAAGAAGGATTTTGCCAATGCAAGTAAATCATGGTTTGAGCGACCAAGGTCGTGCTTCAACACTGCAGAGGTGGCGCGTATGAAGAAAGTTCCTTATGCTTGGTGTAGGATCTATCATGTACGCGATGCGATGCACAAGGCTGATGTGGCATTTGCTCAAAACTTGACCGGTCGGTATCAACGAATCCGGTGAAATTCATTGGATCGTTATAGCATATTCTCAAGTACCTTAGGGCTACAAGAGATATGTTCATAGTGTATGGAGGAAATCCGAGCGTAACATGCATTACGAGTTCTTATCGCGATGCATCCCGGAAGTGTGACAAAGATGATACGAAGTCTCAAACGGGTTACATTTTGTCATCAATGGAGGTCTTGTGGATTGGAAGAGTAAGAAATGACAACACTTGCGATGGCGTCTCTACTGAAAGTGAGTACATAGCGGCCTGAGAGGCCCATGGAAGTCTGTTTGGATAAGGAAGTTTGTTTCGGGCTTGGTGTCATGCCGTCGATTGAACATCCTATTAAAGTGTATTGTGACAATTCAATGCAATTACTTTTGCCCATGAACACGGAGTCATGAAGGGCACGGACACTATCCTAGACAATATCACTATGTTCGAGAGCAAGTCGAGATAGGTGAAATTGAGTTGCTCAAAGTTCACACGGATGATAACCTAGCGGATCCGTTAACGAAGGCCTTGCACGGTGAAAAACTTAATCATTTGTCGATAAGTTTGGACTTCGTTTAGCTAGTAGTTTCATGCCCATCTCGTGACTAAGTATTTTAGATAAAAGGATATTGTAAACATTATTATTGAAATGAAATAAAGTATTTTTGTTATGTTTATTATTCATTTATTATAATGTTGTCCTATATTTACATGTTTAAATCCTTGAACAACTTAAGTTATTCTAAATAGTCCGTTGTCAATCAATAACATGGGAATGATATTGAATTAAGACAAATCGAGTATTAGTTAGAATATACTTGAAAGTATATTGATGCGTAGCATGACTAATTCGGATGATATTCAATGAATTGAATATAGGACTTATCCCACTCACATGATGATACTTTATGGATCTTTGTCATTAAGTATATCATGGATATTTATCCTCGACTTGAGATACAAGAGATATGTCATGGATGTAGTGCATTTTGTGAAGCAATCTAACGCTACACGAATCGGTAGTTATAAGGGTTGTTTTCGAAGTGTTGCGAAATTTATGAATCCTTTGTAGTCAAAATGGGATTTGTTTCCTTCAAATTCATTTTGAAGTTTAATACTCTTGGGCCCTCGTAGGATTGTTAAGATGTTTGTATGGCCATACCCAAGGTCTTCTGCTTAGAAGAATTGGTAATCTTAATAAATCATAAAGTGAGAAGCAGAATAGTTAATTAAGAAATGAGTAAGATCCATATTCTTATTAACATAGTATTAGAAACAAAGGATGAATATGATGATGAATCATCAAACTTGGTTTTCTCCGAAAACCATACACGAGTTATCTTGGGGGCATTGGTGTGTTGCTAGACGCTAACCAATGTCATTTCACGTTTTGTAAACATATCCAGTGGGAGCTGTTGGAAATGTATATATTTACAAACATGTGAATGTCCGGATTCGAACTCGTGACCACGGATTGCACACATTAGCGAATGAGAATTAAAGTTAATAATTAATGTTTATGTTTACGATTAATTATTACACATTAAGTCCGGTTAACGATCGTTATGTATTTAACGGAAAATGACTAACGACCGTTAAAATGGAAAAGAAGGACTAGAAATGGAAACTTGGAAAAGTTATGGGATGGGCTTTGGGCTCATGATGGTGGCCGACCATAGGCCTCTCAAGGCCCTTATTCCCCTAACTTGTCCTCTAAGTTTTACCTACTAGTATATAAGGAGGGTAGGGTCTAGGGTTTTCACACTTGTGCATTGAATTAACCTAGATCTCCTCTCTTCTCTTTCTTTTGCATAGCTTGGCGAAAACCCCATTTGTTAGGGAGTTCGGTTTGGTTTTGCATATATGAGGGCTTGTGTTAGATCTAGCAATCGCTTGATTCGTTGGTTAATTCGTGTGTACAAGAACGTGGTTGTAAGACATTATTCTTACACCATTAAGTACTTCTTTGGTTTGCTTTGCTCGAGGGTGGTTTGCTTTGCTCGAGGATTTGATATTCGCAAGAGGTGCGTTACGCATACTTTCGCTTAATTAATTTATTTGTTATGATCTTAAGTCTTCCGCTGTGTACTCTTGATGTCTTTATGTTTTATTTTATTTTATATATCATAAACGCAAAACAACTCGCTCTTAGTTCCTCTGTATCACTAACCCAAAATATATTAGACCTTCCCCATCTAGAGGCTGCAACAGATGTGGGGTCCACAAAACTTATAAGCCACTTAGTCAATAAAAAGAAACAGAACGTGAGTGAATAAGAGAAATAAGAAGATAATATGATACACATTCAAGCTTAAAATGGTCTCCTTGTTTAGGCCATTCACATTGAGAAAAGGCAGGCCATCCTCCTCAGATGCATTGATAATTTCCCGAACAGATCTTTAAATCAACAGTGTATGAGTTTGACCATTTCTGAGAATCATATCTTCGGATCTTAATTCATTTGATCTAGTAAATAACTACACATTGGCCATGGTCAAACGAAACAGCTAATGTTATGTCATAAGCCTAGGGTACATTTTGCTTTGTGTGAGAGCATTTGACTTATGAAAGTCAACATCTGTTCTTCAAATATTAATCTGTCTCATTATCCTTAGTATTTTAGTTACCATTTTACTTGTCGAGCTAGGAGTCTTCGAAATGCCAATAAGATTCGGATGATTGTTCTGAAGTATGATCACGAATCATAGTAGGATCTTTTTCAACACTTTGCACATTCATTAATTAGCACTTGACATGAACTTGAATCTTAATGTTAATTGATCGATTGGATATTCCTTTTCGCAGGAACTAGTGTCGAAAACCATGGTATCAAAAACCATATTCCCTTCATTCTTAAAAACAAAAAAATCGAAATCTTGCACACCATTTTCACTTACAAACCTTTCCCATCCTTCTCCAAACACCCAATCTTCATCTATCTTCATGTGCCATCTTTTTGACCCTCTTTTCAATGTTGTACTTTTCTAATTTCTTCTGCTTTTTAAATACTTCTGGAATGATATAGGTATTGACTGCAAGAACACGCACATATAAGGACCACATATGTGATATAACTATATAAGTATGATGGAGTGATGAAGATCAATATATGTATAGGCAATTTTTAATTGATCATAAGTAAAGTTGTCAATTTCGACCTATTGACGTACAAATGAATGGGTCGATTTGAGTTATGTTTTATCTATAACACAATCGACGGTTTTAACTTTTAAGTACAATAATATAATGGAAAGCTAAAGAATACCATCAAACCAGACAAAGTAAAACAAGAGTTCTCATCCGAAAACCATATATACTTTCATTATAAATTCAGTGCATACAAAAAAATTTTTAAATAATCACTGCATAACATCAAGTCAAGATTTCCTTTAGAAAAACAAATATATATAACAAACATTGAAGAAATTTGACTAACCATTTGGCAGTTGAGACCGGGTGGTATGAACTTGTAAAAACTGATAGGATATACGCTTGCTTGGAGAAACTCTCATGGTGGTTATCTGCCTTCACCTTACACTATTTGTTTCTTGAGAATGTGAAATGATAATAGAGATATCAAGGAAGACGAAGAAATCTTGGTCATTAAATACATGTCGTAACGATTTAATAAAGTTGTAATGTTAATAAATATGTCAAAATTTAAAGGACCGACCTACAAAGAATTGTCAATTATCTATCTATTATACTACTAGTATAAAGTTAAACCCCTTAATTTAATGTGCAAGAGAGTTTGTGCACAAAATTAAGTACGGTACAACATAACTAAAGCTACACAAATTACATCGATTTATTAATACGAAGTGTGGTTGCAGCAATTGAATGTGGAGGAAGATGAATACGAACCATTCTTAAGTTACAATCACATTTACAACCAAAACTAATGCAAACCAATTGAATGTAAGGAGGAAGATGAATATGAACCATTCCACAATTAACATCTGACACTTAAGAGCCATCATTCGTAAGTATAAATAACACAAGCATTCACCAATCATCATACCTGGTGAAACTATCTGTTGGGTTCAGTAAATACCCAATCCCCTTAATCTTGGATTTGAATAGAAAATATCCTAAGTGTTTAATCCGTTAAACACAATCGTGTCATTGAGCGCATAGTCTCGGTGAGCCATCTTCGAGATACTTAGTGCGAGGCAAAGAAGAAGCCTCTCCACTCCATAAGGCGGATCTTAAAGGTGAAGACTAAGTCAAGAAGAAGATGGTGGATTCGGTGAGTGGCGACAATAACTCACTGAATCCCTATGACTCCTCTCCAACTGTTAAACATCAAGACAAATGAAGGAAGAGACTAAAGGCCTTAAAGATCGAAGAATGATCTCGGATAAAGCGGAAAGTTTTACCGGATAAAACTAAGTCCTCAAGTCTTTATCCGGTCTACGCATGGTCACAATCTTCTAAAATCATATCTTTCCATTTATAGTAGCGGCGATTCTCTCACAAAGGAAATAGTCTCACCGCCTACTATAAATAGAAAGACAACGATATCGAATCCTTCATGATTCATGTTTCTTTGAGTTCTATGTTTTTGTCTTCTAGGTTAAAGTTAAATATCATACTTGTATAAATAGCATAAGAAGAAGAGTGAAAATTTTGAAGCTTGTGAATTGTAAAACACACATACACACAAGCCAACTTTTCACTCCTCCAAATCTAACTTTATCCTTGAGCTAGCTCGGTGGGTTCTAAGAGTTGTGCTTAGACTTAGCCTAAGCTTGAGAGGAGTCACCCAAACTTTGTCATTTCAATCCCAAGTACTATTCATAAGTACTTGGGTAGCGTATTCTTTGATTTATTTCTAATAAGAATATGATGTTGAAAATTACCTCGTGTGTTTTACTCATGTTAATTTCACCATTATTCACTTGTTAATATTGTTTTACGTGCTTAATTGATTTTAAACAATAGTGAATAGGGAACAACAAGTGGTATCGAGCAAGGCTAATTATAAAACTCATTTTAGGCCGCTCTAAAAGTTGTTAAATTAGGATCCTATATGGTCGAAATTGATGTACCCCAACTAGTCGATAAAAGGGTGGAGCTTTCTCATTTGTTGCCCTAGACTTGAAGTTGGAAAATTCAACAAATGGAAAAAGCGTATGCTTTGCTATTTGATTGGGATGGAACCTTATTATATCAAGTGTATAAATGAAGGTCCATTTGTCCCAAAGATCCAAGGTTTGCCCAAACACAAGCTCGATGAACCAGGATGAAAGGAGAGTGGTCAACCAGGACCAAAGACTCAAAAGTATCATCATATCATGTCTCCCTAATGATATAATGGAGTCGGTTATAAGGCGAATCTGACTAAACAAACACAGGATGACCTAGTCCATAGCCATGAGGTCCATCGGATACCAAGGAAAGCAGGATAATGGACACGAAACTTGAGTATAATACCTTGAGGCTAAGGACTCGAAACACTCTCTCAAACTTACACCGTTACAAAACCCTTTTAAATGAATCGGCTAATGATGGTGTTGAGTTGTCCAAACATGAGATTAATGTTGGTTTTGTCAACTGTCTTCCGAGAAGTGGTTAAACTTCTCTCGTGGACTTAGAAATGCAAATCATATCCAAAACCTTGATCTTCCCGAAATTTATGGAAATTTGTCTATGAGGAAAACCTCATCAGCAGACGATACCGACTTAAAGAAGTCTCGGGATGTCAAGAAGTCCCCACCACCTCCTCACCTATGTCAACCGCTTTCTTTTCTAACAATGTGGTTCAAGATTTTCAAGAAAACTCGATGATGAGCCCGATGAGAGATCATGTGAGGAGTACTTAAATGACCGAACGTTGAATTTCGTGAAAGAGCACTCCTTGCAAACTCTCGAAGGTTTATTAAAAGAAAAAAAGGTTTTCAACTGCTAAAGCAAATGAGGACACCGAATGCTTTAAGTGTCACAAAAGAGGTCACGTTTGCAAGGACTGTTTTCAAAAACAATTTCGAACCTCTTATAGACCATCAAGCTCAAATCATTCCTCGGGCTTTACCAAATTTCAACCTAAAATCTATCGGTCTCATCAAAACTTTCAAAATAAATCGACGAAACAAAACAATAGATTTTGAAGCTAAGTACGGAAAAATCAAAGCTAAGCTTGCATTGCTTGAGGCCACCCTCGTAACCAAATAGTGTTCAATACATGCGGGGTAAAACAAAGGTCTTGTTCTTTGAAACCTTCGATTGGGATGAAGAGCCGCCTCATCGATGACGAAATGGTGCATGTCAACATGACCGATGGCCCTCTCGAGGAAGACAAGCTAGGCTGTTGGAAAGAATCATGCCATAAATGGAGAATGGGTTAACATCACAATGAAGAAGGTAAATATTTTACTTTCTATGAATGATGACTCGATTGGCGCCTTATATGAACTATATCAATGTTGACCTTAAGTTTGTAGAAGAGCAACGATTAAATCTTTTTCTAAGTACAACAAGTTAGGTTTTGAATTGAATAAGTGTAGAGATGAATTACTTACTTTAAACAAGCTAAGCTTGAGGTCGTCACTTTACAAATTCAAAACACCGAACTAGTCAAAAGAAATCGAGCTCTTCAAGATGAACTAAAAGGGAAAAGATATCATTGAAGGTTGGATCGCTAAGAATCCAAAGGTCTTTGATCTTGTGGGTGCCCCAAGAGCAAAAAGAGAGTCATAGGTGAACACCATCTCACCGACTCTCGCAACAAAGACCGAGTCCCAAACCATTTGTGTCGGTGGCATGATTACCAAGATGTTGACTATTCCCAAGCCCGGTGATGGATTGAAAGACTTAATCACGAGTAAGCTTCCCAACTTTGACTCGGGAAAATTCTAGAGCACGAAAGTCAAGCTCTAAAGAGCATACTTGGACTCCACGATGTGTCTAGTAGTCTTGAACACATCTCCGAGTCTCAAGATGAATCTCATGCACCCTTCCACCTTTGGAACCTCTTGAGTCTTGATCCTAGCTTTGAGCTTACTCCATTACATTACAATCCACACTCTCCTAAAGAAAGGTCGGACTTGGTAGAACCATTTTGAAAAGACAATCAAAACCAACTCAACAAGAATCCACCCCACCGAAAATTCCACATCCTCTGTCCCCATCAAGGCGATCGATTCAAGAATCGATGAACTTGTGAGGAAGCTAACCGACAAAATGGAATCTATTGAAAGGTCCTGAACCTATCAAGGAGACAAAGTCGACTTCCTCTAGTTCTTCAAAGTCAAAATCCACCACCAAAACAAGCGTAGTGTGATCTATGCCACTATACCGGTCATACCATGACAATTGTTATAGAATCCTTTTTGCATGATTCGTAAAAGGATGATCACGAACCTAACGACCACTTGCAATATGTGAGTTCTCTCATCAAGAAAACTACACAAAAGTTGGTCATCGGTATGCTTCTTCATCCAAAGCTCAAAAGCGAGAGCAAAGCCTTTTCCTCCTTGCCCACACCGTGGCTTTAATGATCATCATACGATGATTG
Organism: Chrysanthemum lavandulifolium; assembly: GCA_022545495.1. Taxonomy (NCBI): domain Eukaryota; kingdom Viridiplantae; phylum Streptophyta; class Magnoliopsida; order Asterales; family Asteraceae; genus Chrysanthemum; species Chrysanthemum lavandulifolium. The sequence continues at coordinate 167,512,403 of CM040239.1, read as the reverse complement.
TCTTATGAACATATCTTTGTGATATTTGCGGCAACACAAACTCATAAGACATCTCGGCATGACAACGTCAATCATGCAAGGAGAAGTTCAAAACAACCAAATTCCACCGAGTCATCCTCGGTCTCTAAATGCAAAACCTGTGGTAGCTCATTGCACTCCACCACCGACCATGAATCAATAGCTCAATTCAAAGAGACCATGAGACCCAAGCCCACTAGTAAGTGGGTCACGAAGAAACTAATATTGTTTACTACTTGTTCGAGAGGCATGCCGTGAGCCTATCGGCATCACGGACGGTGGATGCTCAAGCAGCATGACGGTGTAAAGGAATATCTGCACAAGTTTGTAAAGAACCGGACCCAAGGTAGTGTTTGGTGATAATTCATCATGTCCCACCAAGGTTATGGTTCAATGGCCGCAATGGAATAGTTTTCTCTAGAATAGCTTATGTCAATGGTCTCAAATACAATCTCATCGGTGTCGATCGACTATGTGATGCAAAGTACATTGTCCAATTCAATGACAAACAAGGTACCATTTTTAATGCCAACAAGGAAGTTGTGTTGATTGCTCCTAGGAGAGATGATGTTTATGTCTTAGACATGTCAACGCTCTCTAAAGATGGAACTTGTCTCTTTGCCAAAGCCACTGAAACCATCAAATGGCTGTGGCACAAGAGACTCTCGCACTTAAACTTTAAAAACCTCAACAACTTGGCAAAACAAAACAAGGTCCTTGGCTTACCATCACTGATTTTTGCAAAAGATAAACCATGCTCAGCCTGTGAAAAAGGCAAACATCAAAGAGCATCCTTCAAAACCAAGCAAAACTTCTCCATCAAAAACTGCCTTCACCTCTTGCATATGGATCTCTTTGGACCAGTTAGTCCTAGATCAATCCAGCATGAGAAGTATACACTTGTCATTGTCGACGAGTTTTCAAGGTACACTTGGGTATACTTTCTTTCCAAAAAGAGTCAGGCAGCTAATACCATAATGTCATTCATCAGGAACATTGAAAACCAGAATGACATTACTGTGAAACAAATCAGAACTGACAATGGTACTGAATTTAGAAATCTTGAGCTTGAGAGTTTCGTGATGAGAAGGAATCTCCCAAAATTTCTCATCTCCTTATACCCCGAACAAAATGGGGTAGTGAAAGGAAGAACAGAACTCTCATCGAGGTCGCAAGAACCATGTTAAATGGCTCACCCTCTCAAAGCATTTACGGATGAAGTCACAAACACTGTTACACTCAAAACAGGTCAATCATTGTCAAAAGACATAATAAAACCCCATATGAGATATTCAAAGGTAGACTTCCTAATATCAGCTACTTTCATGTATTTGGATGTCCTGTGTTTATTCATAATCACAAGGATCATCTAGGCAAGTTTGATGCTAAAGCTGATGATGGATATTTTCTAGGTTACTCACTGATCTCCAAAGCCTTCAGGGTATTTAACACAAGGAGACAACAAGTTGAGGAAACCTTTCATGTCACCTTTGATGAAAGTGTCGAAAGCATTAGGTTCTCCAACACCTCAGTCGAGGAGATAGGAATTGATAACTCTTCAAGATATCCTCCTGATGAGTTTAACACTGAAATCAATTCCTCATACCAAGTTGATGCTGACATCTCATATTATGTCTTGCCTCACAATCTGTCACAACCAACCATCAGTGAATTCATTGATAACCAATCAGTCCCTGATGGGATAGGTATCACTGAACCAAATGTTCAGGACCCTGTGATTCATGAAACCCAACCTGAACAAGACATCTCAACAGATGCTACTATGGGTCCTGCACCCTATCTCACTGATGATCTCCCAGTGACATCTTCTAGCTCAGATCCCAGACCACAAAGTAAGTGGACAAGATCTCATGACATTGAGCTTGTAAACATCATTGGTGAACCCACTGAAGGCATGCTCACTAGAAGCATGGCTGCTAACTTAACGGCAGCTTGACCAATGAATGTCTATATCTTGATTACCTATCCGAAATAGAACCCAAAAGTGTCACCGAGGCTCTAAAACACCCAAGCCGGGTTCGAGCCATGCAAGAAGAATTGCAGCAGCTTGATAAAAACAAGGTCATGACCTTGATCAAATGTCCTCGGGATGTCATAGTCATAGGAATGAAGTGGGTTTTCGAAACAAAACCGATGAAAACGGCATTGTCATTAAAACAAAGCCAGACTTGTAGCCAAAGGTTACTGTCAACAAGAAGGCATTGACTATGATGAGACATTTGCTCCTGTTGCAAGAATGGAAGCCATCAGGATCTTCCTTGCATATGCTTCCTACATGAACTTCAAAGTTTATCAAATGGATGTAAAAAGTGCATTCCTAAATGGTGAGCTCAAGGAAGAAGTTTATGTTCAACAACCACCAGGCTTTGAGAGTAGTGAATTCCCTGACTATGTCTGCAAGCTTGATAAAGCCCTTTATGGTCTAAAACAAGCTCCCAGGGCATGGTATGAAATACTCTCAGCCTTCCTCATCCAAAACAAGTTTGTCAGAGGAAAGATAGACAACACATTGTTTATCTACAGGACAAAACTTGATGTCATACTGGTCCAAGTATATGTTGATGACATCATCTTTGGCTCTACAAACTACACTCTTTGCAAAAAGTTTGAAAGACTGATGACAAAGAAGTTTGAAATGAGCATGATGGGTGAACTCACTTATTTCCTTGGACTACAAATCAGGCAGACTGATAAAGGAATCTCCATCTGTCAAGAGAAATACACAAGAAATCTCTTGAAGAAATATGAAATATCTGACTGTGCCTCAGTGAAGACACCAATGGTCCCTCCTAACAATCTTGGACCTGATCTCACTGGCAAATCAGTAAATCAAACCCATTTCAGAGGGATTGTTGGCTCTTTGATGTATCTAATCGCTTCGGACTGGACATTCATTCTCGATCTGTCTCATAGCTAGATATCGGTCAATCCCAAAGAATCCCACCTCACTGCAGCCAAAAGAATACTCGGTATCAGAGGGAACCCCAAGCCTTGGACTTTATTATCCAAAATGCTCGGGGTTTGATCTCAAAGGATACTCAGATTCGATTATCTTTGGTGCGCAACATGGATAGAAAAAGCACCTCGGGGTCCCGTCAATTCCTTGGAGGAAAACGGTTTGTTGGAGTGCTAAAAGCGACAATAAGTGGCTATGTCTTGACCGAGGTCGAATATGTGGTCACTGCAGGATGTTGTACCAATGTTCTATGGATGAAAAGTCAACTCGGTGACTATGACATCTATTTCAAAATGGTACCCATCTTCTGTGACAACACAAGTGCAATTGCAATCTCCAACAACCCTGTCCTTCATCAAAGAACCAAACACATTGATATCGGATGTCATTTCATCGGGATCACATAATGAAAGGAGACATAGAGCTTCATTTCATCCCTACGAATATCAACTTGCGATATCTTCACCAAACCTTTGGATGAGCCTACCTTGAGAGACCGAAGTGAATTAGGAATGCTTGACATTGAAAGTCGGGCATCCGAAAACCAATCTCGGTGAGTTACGTGAACGGTTCGTCTCCTGAACATCCAAAATCAACCCCTCACTGAATGAGTAAGACTCACTCAGGGTCCCTGACAGAAAGCATTGAATGAGTAACTAAATGCTCCAAGTATTAGTTACTTTAATGTCCTAGGTTGGTAATCCCACCAACTCAATATAGGAATACATGTCTTACTGTCGAGAGTATCATCATTTACCTCACACCACTTGGCATTAAATGCCTTCTCTCACATAAAATATCCTATGGATATTTTATTCTCGCTATAGTGCACTTTTACTGCATTACAAGCTTTTCCTTGAAAGATGGGAATTTCTTTGCGTGATGTAGTAGGTGGCATTAAATGTGGAATATCAAGCGATCTCAAAAGGGTCTTTACATATCCACACTTATACAAAACCACCCTCTCACTACTCTATAAATACCCTCTTCAAAATCACTAAAACACACACAAATCAATTTACGCAACTAAACTCACAAAATCCTTTCTCAAATCCAGAAATATTTGTGTGTTCTCAAATCCTTCAAAACCTCTTTTGGAAAACCCTCCTTGTAATCATTTACAAAATTTTTTCATCACAAACTAGAGATCTAAACACTTTGATTGTTCTTGCCAAACATTTTTTAAAACCCTAAAAACTTCTTTAATAGAAATGGCTAGAACACAATCTCTCGGTTTGCTTCTCGATGGTAGGGATCTCACTAACGTTGAATTCAAAACAAATAATGTCATAGGTAATTTTGAATACCACGAAAATGTCCCAACCTATAAAGACATTGTAAAATTTTTATTCAACTGCCCACTCAAACGGCCTTTGTAAATGTCCTCGGTGGTGTACCCAAACTACCTCGGGGAGTTTTGGGCAATCACTAAAGCCTTTGACCCGACACCTTCTGCGATGAGAATAACCTTAGACCACTCGGGAGTATCTCATCGAGTTCGGTCTTAATGGGGGCAACAATACACCTGGATTACAAAACTTTTGCACTTCAACGAGGTTAGATTACAACAAAGGTGTTTATGTCGCCCATCCCGAACCTTCTACGGTGAAGGATGGGTTAAAACAAATCATTTTGGATCCAACATTTTGGACAAGACCCGATCACTAAAAGTTCATTCCCGTGGCTTGGAGGATCCTTTTCACTTTTGTGATTCGTGTCCTCGGCGGAACCACTCATCCATCGAGCAGGTTAAGCGATGAGTGTGTAAATACTCATCATTTTTGGTTAAATCGAGCTGAAAACACTTAAAATGCTCGAAATGCATCAAAATCTCGAAAATATCTCAAAATTGCATTTTATATGTTTCGGATGCAAAATGTTTAAAATCGGATGAAAACGAGCAAAGTTTGCATAATTGGCGCTTTCAGTCCCCAACTTTCAAAAATGGCAAAACAAGTCCCCGGGATTTTCAAAATGGAAAATATTATTTATTGTCCTTGGTTAATAAAGCTTGTCAAATATAGTCCTTATGATTAATTTTGGAAAACTACAATTTCGGTCCCTCAAGTTTGGATGAATTGCAAGAATGGATCCTTGTGTTAATAAGCTTAAACAAAGCGGACCCTTGTATTATTAACAAACACAAACCTTGGCCCAATATCCAAAAAACCAAACCCACTACCCACGGTTTATAATAAAACCGCTCCCCCACTTGTTTTTCCCTCCAAATACCACCTCCACCATTACCAACTCTCTCTGCAACTCTCCCAGACATCCCTCACTTTTCCTACTGTCACCCTCACCCACTGATTCCCACACCCACATGGGTCTCATTTGATATCAAATATGGATGGCTTAGATTGTCTCCAAAATGGCACCTACTTATTGGACGGCTTGGATTAGAAGAAGAAAGCACAAGTTGGGTTTTGTTTAATCTCACAGAAAACACATCCAAGAAGGGAGAGAGAAGACCTTGGTGGTATATATATATGAAGAGAGAAGAAAACGAGGGGTAGTTAGTTAGTCAGTAGTTAGTTTTTTTTTGAGTTTTAATTTTAGTTTTCTAGTTTTAGTATTCTGAAGTTCTAGCACCAGTCTACTTTATTGTCATTTAAATTTCCCTGTACTTTTAATTTCAGTTAAAGGCAATTCAATTTCAGGAATATTAAAAATTTCAAGTTTAAGCTATCTAAATTTTTGTTCATGTTCTTAAATCTGCCAATGCTTATGTTTGCTGTTATGTTGCTTTACTTGTTAAGAGGGGATTTTACGAGCTTCAGTGAGTTGTGTTAAGCTTAAAATTTGGTTCTTAAAATTCCAAGCTTCTTCAATTTTCTTTTAGAAGCAACTTCAGTGTTTAGAGGGTGTTGGGCACAAGCATTTAACTGCATACTTGCCCTCACAGTCTCTTTGGAGCTTGATTTAGGATTGATTAGGGTAGATTTAGGATTAGATTTTGTTTGTACCCGCAGTTAGTAGTATTAGCTTAAAGTGTTTTAGCTTATTTAGTAGAATAAATTTCATTTAGTGACTTATGTTTGCCTCGCAAAGCAACCCTTTCTATTTCTGGCTTACTAATCAGCAGCCCATTGGAGCCCTTTTCACAAGCCTATTATGAGCTCGTAAAAGCTCCTCAGAAGCTGAACATGGGGGGGCAAAAGTGAGTTGGCTGGGTGAGCTTTAGAATCCCAGAAGCTCAAAGGCTTGCTCACTCTGTAGCTACCTCAAAATAAGCTTCCAAGTTACCCCTTTGCTCCTGTTCCACTGCAGCATCATAGCAGGTACCCTTTTATTTATGCTTATTAATCTGACTCTATTGCTTATTAGGGAGCCTAGTTTCTTATTAGTTGTTTTAGGATATAACCAACTAGTCCTTAGTTTTTTTTTGATTAGCTTTTCATTAGCCCAAGTCCTTTTCAACCCACTGTCTCAGTCCCATAACAGCTACCTTAAGGGGTGTCTGGTTGGGTTCTGTCCAAACAGCCCCTTTAGTGGCCTTTAATCCAAACAGCCCCTTTAGTGGCCTTTAATCCAAACAGCCCCTTTAGTGGCCATTAATCCAAACAGCCCTTTAGTTTTTTTTTGCTTATGTTTCTTATCAGTACCTTATTTCACAGTGTATAAGGTTCAGTTTGTGTTTAAAAAGGGTGCTTGTTAGTTTGCAAAAGATAAAATCAAATAAAAAATTAGGAAGCCAAAAAGGAGAGGAGCTGGAGTCGAACCAGTGACCTCTCAATCTGCTGCACACGACCAACAGCAACACCCTCAACCAACTGCTCTACTGCGTTCTTTGTGTAATCTTTTACTTAGCCGTGTTCTTAAAGAATATGTAGTGTTAAGTTTAAAAATAAAAAGCATCAAAAAGGAAGAGGCAGGTTTCGAACCTGTGTCCTCTTCTTTCATCCCACGCTCCACACCACAACCCCACAACCACTAGTGCCCTTGGGTCTTTCTTGTCATCCATTGCACCATTTAATATCTTATATACATTTTTATCTTTAAAGCTAATTAAGGACTTTAGCTTATTTTCTGCTTATTAGTTGCTGATTTTTCAAGTTTCTCATATTTTTTAGATTTAGTTTACCAAAAAGTATTTTCCTGAAAAGTTTTGTATTTTTCCAATTATTTTTGATATTTTTAATCATTTAATTCCTATTTTCTAGTTTTTAAATCATAATAAATAAAATAAAAGTCGAAAAAATACCCGGCTTTTTCCTAAAATTATTTTTAGTCATGTAGAATGTAGGAAAATTAGATTTGTACCCGTAGCCCTTGAATTGCAAAAATTTTACGTTTATGGCTCGGGTTGTTTGCCGGTTTTCGCGTTTTTACGTTTTAGCACCCTAGACTTTAGTTTAGCTTCGTTTTATCATTCCTTAGGCTTAGTAATAGTTCAGTTGTAGGAGTTAGATTAGACGTATTTGCATTTAATTCGCGTTTTGTTAATTTCGTTTTTAGTTTCCTTTACGTATCAAGAAAAACATCATTTTAAAAATAGTGATAGCGTTTATTTAATATAGTTTATCTTTTTAATTTTCTTTAATTTTCATTTAAGTCCCTGTAATTTAATAACTTTTTCTTTAGGTATAATCACTCATAACCCTTTTTCCGTTCAAATTCTCTCGACCACTAGACGTTTAATTATTCTCGCACAGCTCGTTGGGACTTAACGACCTGGGGAAACACTATACTCTCCTGGACTTCATTGCATTTGGTTCCAGACTGTTTGAAGTTTGTTACGGTTAGCCATTCACAAGTGGCTAGCTTGTGTGATAAAACTTGACGGTTTGGACCCAATCAAAATTTTTGCGCCGCTGCCGGGGAGCTGTGCTAATTATCTTCCGCTTAGCAGATTAGTGATTTGAATATTCACTCTTTGTTCATACCATCTATATATATTTATATTTTCTTATAAAAATCCAAAAACCCAAAAACATCTTAAAACATATAAAACCCAAAAATATTTTTCTTTTGTTTCTACATATATATAAATCAAAAACCCAAAAAGATTTTCTTTCTTATTTTTACAAAATGTTTATCCAAAAATCCAAAAATATCCATCTTTACCCTCTCACATCTTTGATTCTTCATCCCTACCCCTCCGAAAACATTTGATTCTTTCTATGTCTTATCCTCACCCTCTTGGTTGTCAATGGTGTGGTGGTCCTTATAATGGTGGCAATTGCCCCAGTTGTAGCATGGTGGAATCGGAAACGGGTGCATCTATAACCGGGATCCCTATTCCTACCATAACACAACCGATTTATTCCATCGCCTACCACACCGTGAGACTCAAGCGATTTCTTGTTGTAGTCTTGTGGTGGTTCACACTCGATTCGATTGTCAATCGGAAACACGCTTGTCTATGAGCGGGTTCACGATAACAATTATGACTACCACACATATAACTCACGACCACATCGCTTTCTTGTTGTGAGTATTGTGGAGGTCCACATCGTAGCTCTAATTGTCAAACAAGGAATCCATTTCCTTGTAACAATTACGACTCTTCGTATCATAACCAACCTCTGAAGACCAAATGAATCGAGCACCACCTCACTGAGCCACTTCCTCAAAATCTTCTCCTTGATCTTTTGGATTTAGTGAAAGATTTGATGGAATGTAAAATTCCCAAGATAATCCAAATCAAAAATCCATGGAAGAATTGTTAGTCAAGAGCGTGTCGCTAAAATAAATTCCCAAACTGCGTTTGAAAAATCTATTAGGAATCAATTGCAAAAGAAAAAGCAACCAGATCTAGCTCTCAATTTCGTTTTATTCCCGATGACGGTGATGATGAGGATACACTTGATATCCTTCAATTCTATAAAGATTCATCAAGTTCATCGGATGATATCCCAGCAGATTGAGATTCATTCTCAAACAAGCGCTATCACACCCGAGATTCACACTCACTCTCTTATTATGGGGGCGAGCATCTTGACACTGTTCACGAAAAGGAATCGAGCAATTCATAAAGTCTAGTGTTGAGAACCTTGTCCCAATCCCAAGAGAGTCACGGGGAATTCTCGAGCATTTGTGTGATATCCCTACCCTCTTGTCTTCCCAAAAGATCATGTTGAGATGTTCTCGATTCGATGATGATGATTCGTTATCTTGTGGAGACATCGTTTATGTGGAAGATTTACCTTCCGAGCTTGTTAGCTTAGAAGAAGAGAATGATGAAGTTCTTGACATCGAAATCAAAGATGAAGCACTTCGTGCAACATTATTGAATGTCAGTCTTCTCATTTCTAAAATCGAGGCTTTCAAAGAGAAACCAATTTCATCTCCTATCCCCATTAAGGGTAGTGACATTCTTTCCGATGATTCTAATCCGGAAATGAAAGCCTTCTGTTTTGATAATATGGGAGAGAAGATTAGTGGCAGTACCACTTTTCATTCTCATAATTCTCTCCCCAATTATGAATCATTTACATTGGAGGAGTTCACTAGTGAACCCACTCATATCAATTCTGAATATGATTCATTCACATTCAAGGAGTTCTCAGATGAACTCACTCATATCATATCTCCGCCGGAGTATGATAATTTCTACTTTGATCTAGACACACCCATAATATGTCTTGATCAAGCGAGCTTAACTGATGAGATTCATGAAATTATGAATTCTCCTTTTGATGATGATGAGTTAGCCATAATGTTTATCATGATTTTCTATCTCTTCTTCACCTATCCCGTGGCTTCTCCTGTTCTTCACTCCTTTGGGAATGAAGACATTATCTTTGACCCCGGCATTTTCATGTACCATTTGTGAGCCGGGTCTGTCTGAATATATCTCATCGGTGTGGAACTTTCGCGTGCTTCAAATGTTTATACAAAAATCTTGAATGAAAGTCCGATGGAGATTGTCTCTTCCAATTACTTCCCCATGAACAAATTAATTCGGGGTCGAGTCAAGCTAGCGACTCGGCAATCAAAAACAGTAGTTAAACATGGGTTTTCACCCGTGTGTACCACCCTAGTGTGGGGGATTTGCCCCACATGTTGTATATATATATATCTAAAAAAAAAAAAATCTTTCAAATAATGGCCGTAGTATTTCCTTTTCGTTCCATGTTTCGGCATAACCGCTGGTACTTTGAATATTGAGGGCAATATTCATTTCTAGTGTGGGGGGAATTCTCACGAATTTTATCATGTAATTATACCACCCAATTCCCCATTTTGGCCAAAATTTTTTTTTGAGTAAGTGTTTTGCACTTACTCAACTTTTATAGTTATCGATCCGCCATGTCTAATAAACAAAAGGATTGGCTAATCCAGAGCAAACGGCTCTTGGTAAAGATATATCAAATCCGTTTACGACTTGCAATTTGCCCAAAATTGTATGGTGTTCATTCACCATATCTTTAATTAGTGAAGAGTTGGCTAGCCCGCAAGTTTATGGCTTGTGGTAAAGGCGATGGAAAAACCATAATTGGTAATCACTCACCAAAGATAATATTGATAATTTATCTAAGAGTTGGCTAGTCCAGAGCAAACGGCTCGTAAAGACAAATCAAATCCGTTGGAAGTCGGTGGTTTGCTCAAAATCACATGGTTATCGATGTACCATAGTTCTTACTTGAATGAAACATTTGGCTACTCGAAGTAATGGCTTTTGGTAAAGAGATTCAAATCCATTAAGTTTTCTCAAAAGATTGCTAGGGACTAGCAATAGTTTAGTGTGGGGATTGATGAGTGTGTAAATACTCATCATTTTTGGTTAATCTGAATCGCAAAACACTTAAAATGCTCGAAATGCATAAAATATCGAAAATATCTCAAAATTGCATTTTATATGTTTCGGATGCAAAATGTTTAAAATCGATGAAAAACGAGCAAAGTTTGCATAATTGGCGTTTCAGTCCCCAACTTTCAAAATGGCAAAACAAGTCCCTGGATTTTCAAAAAGGAAAATATTATTTATGGTCCTTGGTTAATAAAGCTTGTCAAATATAGTCCTTATGATTAATTTTGGAAAACTACAATTTCGGTCCCTCAAGTTTGGATGAATTGCAAGAATGGATCCTTGTGTTAATAAGCTTAAACAAACGGACCCTTGTATTATTAACAAACACAAACCTTGGCCCAATATCCAAAAAACCAAACCCACTACCCACGGTTTATAATAAAATCGCTCCCCCACTTGTTTTTCCCTCCAAATACCACCTCCACCATTACCAACTCTCTCTGCAACTCTCCCAGACATCCCTCACTTTTCCTACTGTCACCCTCACCCACTGATTCCCACACCCACATGGGTCTCATTTAATATCAAATATGGATGGCTTAGATTGTCTCCAAAATGGCACCTACTTATTGGACGGCTTGGATTAGAAGAAGAAAGCACAAGTTGGGTTTTGTTTAATCTCACAGAAAACACATCCAAGAAGGGAGAGAGAAGACCTTGGTGGTATATATATATGAAGAGAGAAGAAAACGAGGGGTAGTTAGTTAGTCAGTAGTTAGTTTTTTTTTTGAGTTTTAATTTTAGTTTTCTAGTTTTAGTATTCTGAAGTTCTAGCACCAGTCTACTTTATTGTCATTTAAATTTCCCTGTACTTTTAATTTCAGTTAAAGGCAATTCAATTTCGTGAATATTAAAATTTCAAGTTTAAGCTATCTAAATTTTTGTTCATGTTCTTAAATCTGCCAATGCTTATGTTTGCTGTTATGTTGCTTTACTTGTTAAGAGGGGATTTTACGAGCTTCAGTGAGTTGTGTTAAGCTTAAAATCTGGTTCTTAAAATTCCAAGCTTCTTCAATTTTCTTTTAGAAGCAACTTCAGTGTTTAGAGGGTGTTGGGCACAAGCATTTAACTGCATACTTGCCCTCACAGTCTCTTTGGAGCTTGATTTAGGATTGATTAGGGTAGATTTAGGATTAGATTTTATTTGTACCCGCAGTTAGTAGTATTAGCTTAAAGTGTTTTAGCTTATTTAGTAGAATAAATTTCATTTAGTGACTTATGTTTGCCTCATGAAACAACCCTTCTGCTTTACGGCTTACTAATCGCAGACCCATTGGAGCCCTTTTCACAAGCCTATTATGAGCTCGTAAAAGCTCCTCAGAAGCTGAACATGGGGGGGCAAAAGTGAGTTGGCTGGGTGAGCTTTAGAATCCCAGAAGCTCAAAGGCTTGCTCACTCTGTAGCTACCTCAAAATAAGCTTCCAAGTGACCCCTTTGCTCCTGTTCCACTGCAGCATCATAGCAGGTACCCTTTTATTTATGCTTATTAATCTGATTCTATTGCTTATTAGGGAGCCTAGTTTCTTATTAGTTGTTTTAGGATATAACCAACTAGTCCATAGTTTTTTTTTGATTAGCTTTTCATTAGCCCAAGTCCTTTTCAACCCACTGTCTCAGTCCCATAACAGCTACCTTAAGGGGTGTCGGTTGGGTTACATCCAAATGACCCCTTTAGTGGCCTTTAATCCAAATGTTTTTTAGTGGCCTTTAATCCAAATGTTCCTTTAGTGGCCATTAATCCAAACAGCCCTTTAGTTTTTTTTGCTTATGTTTCTTATCGCACCTTATTTCACAAATGTATAAGGTTCGGTTTGTGTTTAAAAAGGGTGCTTGTTAGTTTGCAAAAGATAAAATCAAATAAAAAATTAGGAAGCCAAAAAGGAGAGGAGCTGGAGTCGAACCAGTGACCTCTCAGTCTGCTGCACACGACCAACAGCAACACCCTCAACCAACTGCTCTACTGCGTTCTTTGTGTAATCTTTTACTTAGCCGTGTTCTTAAAGAATATGTAGTGTTAAGTTTAAAAATAAAAAGCATCAAAAAGGAAGAGGCAGGTTTCGAACCTGTGTCCTCTTCCTTCATCCCACGCTCCACACCACAACCCCACAACCACTACTGCCCTTGGGTCTTTCTTGTCATCCATTGCACCATTTAATATCTTATATACATTTTTATCTTTAAAGCTAATTAAGGACTTTAGCTTATTTTCTGCTTATTAGTTGCTGATTTTTCAAGTTTCTCATATTTTTTAGATTTAGTTTACCAAAAAGTATTTTCCTGAAAAGTTTTGTATTTTTCCAATTATTTTTGATATTTTTAATCATTTAATTCCTATTTTCTAGTTTTTAAATCATAATAAATAAAATAAAAGTCGAAAAAATACCCGGCTTTTTCCTAAAATTATTTTTAGTCATGTAGAATGTAGGAAAATTAGATTTGTACCCGTAGCCCTTGAATTGCAAAAATTTTACGTTTATGGCTCGGGTTGTTTGCCGGTTTTCGCGTTTTTACGTTTTAGCACCCTAGACTTTAGTTTAGCTTCGTTTTATCATTCCTTAGGCTTAGTAATAGTTCAGTTGTAGGAGTTAGATTAGACGTATTTGCATTTAATTCGCGTTTTGTTAAATTCGTTTTTAGTTTCCTTTACGTATCAAGAAAAACATCATTTTAAAAATAGTGATAGCGTTTATTTAATATAATTTATCTTTTTAATTTTCTTTAATTTGCATTTAAGTCCCTGTAATTTAATAACTTTTTCTTTAGGTATAATCACTCATAACCCTTTTTCCGTTCAAATTCCCTCGATCGCTACACGTTTGTTTATTCTCGCACAGCTCGTTGGGACTTAACGACCTGGGGAAACACTATACTCTCCTGGACTTCATTGCATTTGGTTCCAGACTGTTTGAAGTTTGTTACGGTTAGCCATTCACAAGTGGTCAGCTTGCGTGATAAAACTTGACGGTTTGGACCCGATCATTAACTCTATTCAGTTGATGATGGCATACTGCCTGATGAATGGGGTCACTGTCGACATAGGGGAGATCATTTACAGTGATCTTGTAACGAAGCTACTGAGCAAAACTAGGACGAAGTATATTTCGTATCCTAGGTTTGTCTCTTGTGCTTTACAATCGTTCTTGGGTGCCAATTATACTCGGGATGAAAAATTTGGAAATTTACAGCACCCCGAGTCCTTCAAACTTTCAAAAGGACCCATCCCTTGTCACACCTATTGAATTGATGGCCCATATGGTTGTTGTAAACAACTGTGAGGATCGATGTCTCAAACCCCGCTTAAAAAGAGAAAGGGAAGTCTCGGTGGGACTAAGACTAAACCAAAGTCTCGGGGCCCCGAGGCTTGGAGCACCGCCTAAGAGGCACAAAAGCACGAGACCAAAAGACACCCACCGACTGTGCAACAACCACCCCGTGACAACGAAGGACACCGATACATCACGGTCGGTGCCTTGGTCACACCTACTACTCCCAAGATCCGGAGGAAACAAACAACCCGGGTGGGGGGCGCCTTCCACAAAGGCTCGATGATGACATTAACAAATCCAAGTCTTTGTCGAGGGCGCGATCGATCCCAAAGACTGGGAAACAAACAACCCACCGATAGGGATACAACATTCACCGACTCGCTAAAGGCACTGGAAATTCCACCAAGTGTCTCGGGGTCACTGGGGACAAAGACTCGGAGGAAAGGAACAACCCGCCGATCGGAACCCAAAACCAATCGACTCCCGAGAAGACGCTGGAAACTCCCACCAAGTCCGAGGGGTCCACGGGGACAAAGACTCGGAGGATCAATACCACCACGATATGGAACCCATTCCCACTCCCTTGTTAACGATTCTTTGAGGTTCTTGAGTTGCTAAAATCGATGATGACCTTCTTGAAAGTGATGAAGAAATCTTATCGGCAGGAGAAGAAGTGGACGCCGAGGTTCAAACCGAACAAGAGCCTCGGCTGATCCACAGGAGCGCGGTCGAGTCACCTTTTCAAATCAAGACAATGACTCGGCCTCATCCTCCAGCTCGATGAATTCAAAAGGTTTGACAATGTTCTTCCACTCACCGAAAGACAAGCGGTTAAGTGGATCGGTGGGGCTACAAGGAAGCTGTTTTAAGGGTTCTTGAGCAGCTTTGGGATCAACACATCAAGCTGCGCGATTCTGACGACCTTAGATCCGATGTGCTCACCTTCAACGAAAATGTTCACGAGCACGTAGATCTTATGTACCACCATCTTGTCAACTGGATGAACACATGGTTAAGTTCCTCAAACATCTTCGAGACAGTTGGGGTTACAATTGATGAAATCGGGGACATTGTCAAAGAAGACCCAACGCTCAATGCCAAAGTCTTTGGAGGCCACCGATGCATATGCAAAAATTCATCCAGCTCACCGACCTTATAGAGATGCTCAAGTCTCCAAATGTTCGTGGTCTTCA
Source organism: Chrysanthemum lavandulifolium (assembly GCA_022545495.1). Taxonomy (NCBI): domain Eukaryota; kingdom Viridiplantae; phylum Streptophyta; class Magnoliopsida; order Asterales; family Asteraceae; genus Chrysanthemum; species Chrysanthemum lavandulifolium. The sequence continues at coordinate 167,497,193 of CM040239.1, read as the reverse complement.
AACTTGATTCGGACTCTTCGATCACCATGGACTCACCGAACACTCGGTAGCTACCTTGACTCGAGCCTCGTCTTCTATGGCTTGGAATCTTGGTCCACGAATGACCGCCTTGGAGTTATCTCATGCGAACTTGGATGCAAAGGTCACCGGTCTTCGAGCAGATACTTGAAATAAAGGCCATGATGGTGAAATCTATCAGCCTTCAAAGGTCAAGTGGTCGGTCCCTCAAGACCTACTCCAACTCTTGCCCTCACCGACTCTCTGGCAATAGTTGAGGGGAGAATATTGTTGAAGAAACTCCTCTTCACATCGAGGGGAGCAAACACCATCGATCTCGGCTCAAACATCATCATCATCGGCACCGGTCTCAGCAGTACCAATCTCATCACTTCCACCTCATGCAACAACAACAACACCGCGGTCTTAACACCAATCATGACAACACCACCTCCCATTATTGCATCATCTTCCTCGGGACGGGACAAGGGCAAAGGCATCCGACAACCATCGAGCACGAGAAGATTCCCTACAAAATCGGTGACATGAATACCTCTTCACTCCTCAACACTAACCAAACACCTTGCTAAAGAAGAAAGGAAATTGAAACAAGGCGAGGATGATAAGAAGACTAAGGAGGCATTGACCAAAGTGATTGCCAAGAAGTCGAAAATGTGGGAATAGATGCAAGCAAGCTCAAAAGGGTCGAGCAGACAAAAGTTCATGGAAGCTCAGTCGCTCAAATGGCTGCAATGAGAGCTCGAGATGAAGAAAAGAGAAAGAAAACTGAAGCTCTCGTGCAAAGCGTAATTAAAGAATACAAGCGGACAATGACCAGAAGGTTTCTGAAAGAATCATCGATGTCAAAATCATTCCCAACACCAAACCATTGGCTATGAATGTTTACAGAGGGATGACAAAAGACACTTTGAGGTTCATGATCCTTAAAATTCAGTGACTTTGGGATCACCGAACTTGATGAACTTGGTCCGATCATTGGAAAGAAGCAAAATAAGGTGGTCAAGGAGTCGATGAAGATGCTTAGCAAAAGATATGAAAGGTGAGGGATGCACCAACCCAATCGAGAATTCACCGCTTGATGCACCTCAAGGATCTCAACCACAAGCTTCCACGGCAAAAGGAAAAGAGTTGATTTCAACACGAGATCAAAGTGCACGGCCTTGAATGCAACAGAACCGCTCGAGGTGTAAATTTTGTGAACTGTCTAGTGATTGAAGAGCACGAAGAGGGCTATTCCACATTGATGTCTATGGGAACCCCGCATTTCAAAGATGGAGTGACATTGATCGGTGGAGTGGTGCAATGATCGACTATATTCCAAGAGCCTCTCGGATCAATCCCAAAGAACGTCGGGTTTTGTCAAGACCTAAATGCTAAGATCGAGACCATCCCGACGGAAACACTCATCACCAAGAAAGTGAAGCTTGAAGCACTGGGTATCCATCGGGTGACATCAATTTATCTTCTTGTATTAGTGATAGGAATTATGTAATCGATCAATAAAAGATGTATGTTTTGTTAGACTACTCAAAGTTCCTTATTATTTTCATTAGTACATTCGATTGTAAGAAGAAGCCATTAGCTCACTTACACCGATCAAACACTTAGGCTATTTGTATATCTAAATAGGGGAGACTGTTGGGTTCGATAAATACCCAATCCCTTAATCTTGGATTTGAATAGAAAATATCCTAAGTGTTTAATCCGTTAAACACAATCGTGTCATTGAGCGCATAGTCTCTCGGTGAGCCATCTTCGAGATACTTAGTACGAGGCAAAGAAGAAACCTCTCCACTCCAAGGCGGATCTTAAAGGGTGAAGACTAAGTCAAGAAGAGATGGTGGATTCGATGAGTGACGACAATAACTCACTGAATCCCTACGACTCTCTCCAACTGCTAAACATCAAGACAAATGAAGGAAGAGACTAAAGGCCTTAAAGGCGAAGAATGATCTGGATAAAGCGGAAAGTTTTACCCGGATAAAACTAAGTCCTCAAGTCTTTATCCGGTCTCGCATGGTCACAATCTTCTAAAATCATATCTTTCCATTTATAGTAGCGGCGATTCTCATCAAAGGAAATAGTCTCGCCGCCTACTATAAATAGAAAGACAACGATGCTCGAATCCTTCATGATTCATGTTTCTTTGAGTTCTATGTTTTGTCTTCTAGGTTAAAGTTAAATATCATACTTGTATAAATAGCATAAGAAGAAGAGTGAAAAGTTTGAAGCTTGTGAATTGTAAAAACACACATACACACAAGCCAACTTTTCACTCCTCCAAATATAACTTTATCCTTGAGCTAGCTCAGTGGGTTCTAAGAGTTGTGCTTAGACTTAGCCTAAGCTTAGAGAGGAGTCACCTAAACTTTGTCATTTCAATCCCAAGTACTATTCCGCAAGTACTTGGGTAACGTATTCTTTTGATTTATTTCTAATAAGAATATGATGTTGAAAATTACCTCGTGTGTTTTACTCATGTTAATTTCAGTCATTATTCACTGTTAATATTGTTTTACGTACTTAATTGATTTTAAACAATAGTGAATAGGGAACAACACTATCACAACACATTCTTATATGTGGTCTGTGTCATTGTTCTTGCTGCATATTTATTAATGAATCTTCACTTTTCTTACGTATTCAAAGCACCCAAAAAGGAGGAAAAGAAAACAAAAGTAACATGTGAAACCATTAGACATTCCACTTCATGAATCTCTTTATGTGGAGTCCAGAGCCAGTGCCCTAAAAGTTGGATTCCTTTCCTTTTTCTTTCTAAAATGTTTGTTTTCTTGAAGATATACGAGAAATTATTTGTTTGCATGTAAATTCACTTTTATTGAATGTACATATATATTTGATGTTTGCAGTAACAAATGATGTGTGATGTGTGATTAGGTGTGTATGCTTTTGTAATATCACAAAGGTTTGCTTCAAAGTGTATCAGTAGTTTAGTGTAGCTAGCTTGCCATTGTCTATGAAACACAACATGCAAACAACACTTCACAAGATCAAATACTTACTAAATAACTCTGTTAATACAAATAAACCGTAAAACTGTTTATTAATATTTTGCGATCTCTTTGTGTTTTGTTGATAACAAATATAATGTTATCTTAAGTATAATTATAAAGGATACATGTTAGTTTTGTAAAGCATTTACATATAGCCATTTAAATACAAAAATGTAGTAATTAAGCATTTGTTGTAATAGTTTATTAGGATGGGTAAAAATCATAACCCATACCCAAAGAGACTTGATACAATGTATACTTAGATACATTGAATCTAAAGATAACCCATGGACCAACCCATGACCCATAACCAAAAACCCATGGGCAAAGAGGCGTTCCACGGATCCCTAGGATTACACTAGACGGATCCCTTGTGGAAGGGATCCGTGGGAACAGTGAAGGAATTTGCCTATAAATAGAGAGCCATTTCTTCATTCTAACTTACCCTCTTCTTACTAAATCTCTCAAACACTCTCATTCTCTTTTAACATATAGATCACTTGATCTAGAGAATTGTTCTTCTTTCTTTCTATTGTGATCCTCATATAGGTCCTTCTCTAAGGCGAGATCACGAGCATTCTACAAGTCATCCAAGCAAGGGTCCTTGATTGATTTGTCACTCCGCAAGATTTACATAGCGAAGATCTTGTATTTGATATTTCACATATTTGTTGTGTAATAGTCGTGTTGGTTTGGTCCACCGTGTTACGGACTCGGTATCTAGCTTTGTACCGAAAAAGTGTAAGCAACGTTGTGAAGGCTTCTCCGCCAAGTGAAGGAGTTTGTTGACATAGTGCTTGAACTCTCGAGTATGTGACTCGGGGAGTGGAGTAGGGCAAGGAAGGTGTCCTTGTAGCGAACCACTATACATCGGTTGTGTCTTTTCTTTCCTTCGCTTACTTTATTTACTTACTTTATCATTAGATCTATACTTTCTCCACGTCCACAAGATCTCACATATCAACGAATCTAAAAGTTTTTGAAACTAACGTAAAATCGGAAAACTATTCAACCCCCCCCCCTTCTAGTTTTCCACAATTGGCATCAAGAGCTAAGTTTATAAAAGTTTTAAAATAAAATTATATTTTAAAAACTTTTCGATCACTATGGGTTCTGAAAATTATAAGGAAGGGCAATCTATGCAACGACCACCACTACTTGAAACTAATGGTTTTATTTATTGGAAAAATAGATTTGAAACATATGTGAAGTCTAAAGATATTGATCTTTGGTACATTATTGTTGAAGGTGATTTTGAGGCTACCTCAAATGATGATAAAGGAAATTTAGTTCACATACCTCATGATAAACTAAACGATGAAATGAAGAAAAAGCTTTCAAAAGATAGTGAAGCAAAAATGGTTTTATATAATGCTTTACCGAAAAAGGAATTCGAAAGAATTTCTATGCTTAAAACCTCTAAAGAAATTTGGAATTCTGTAGTTGTAACTCATCAAGGCAACCAACAAGTTAAAAATAATAAAATTGATTTATTTGTTCAACAATATGAACAATTTTCAATATCGGATGAGGAAACTATAGATCATTCATTTGCTAACTTTAATACTATTATTACATCTTTACAAGCACTTGATGAATCTTTTTCTAGCCGTAATCATGTTAGGAGATATCTAAGGGCACTTCCATCGAAGTGGAGATCCAAGGTGACGGCGATCGAAGAGTCAAAAGATTTGACAATTCTCACCTCGATGAACTCATAGGCAACCCGAAAGTCTGAGCTTGTCCTTGCTAAAGATTTCGAAGCTTCAAAGGTGAAAGAGAAACACAAATCTCTTGCCCTTAAAGCCAAAAAGGCTACGAGCGATGAGGAGAACTCCTCTTCGAGTAGTGACGACGAAGAGTACGCGATGGCGGTAAGGGACTTTAAAAAGTTCTTTAGAAGAAAGGGAAGATACGTCAAACAACCGTATGACGATAAGAAAGGCTTTCTGAAAAGCAAAGAGGACGAGAAGCCAAAGGATGATCGTACTTGCTTTAAATATGGGGACCTAAACCACTTTATTAGTAAGTTTCCCAAACGGGATGATCAAAAGGCTTTTGTGAGCGGCACATGGGGAATGAGCGACGAGGAGGATGAAGAAATTTGTCTCATGGAAAATGATGAGGTATGTCACGAATACTATAGTAGTTCATCACTCGATGACGACTCATTGCATAATGAATATGACAAACTATGCAATATTAGCTTAAAACTAATTAACAAAAACAAACTCTTAAAGAGTCATAGAATTAAAAGCAAAACTAAAACGTTTAGAAAAGGGTAAAATAGCAAGTGGTGAATGTGAACTTTGCGTTCAACTTCAAAAACTAGTGGATAACTTAGATTCTAAAATTGCTAGAATGAGTACGAACACTCTAGATACAATACTCGAAGGTGTTAAAACCAGTAACAATCAAAAGGGTCTAGGTAGTCAACAACTTGATCCATCAACTAGTGAAAGTAAAGAAACAAAATTTGTTAAGGAACTAGAAAAACCAGCCACTGTTGTGGCGGATCCCACGGATCCCCTAAAAAGGGAACCGGCTAGTGTACAGAAAGGGATCCGTGGATCTGCTGTAGCAATAACGTAGCTTCCTCATCTAGAACTGAGTTTGTTATAGTTAATAGGAAGAAACCAACTCATGTCACCACTAGACAACCACCTCCAAAATATAATCCTACTTTTGCAAGAAACAAAGCTCCATCTTTTTCAAAACCTAATTCATTTAGGAGACCTAATAACGTTTACCCGAAAAGTAACCATCAAATGGGATGGAATCCAAACATGCAAAACGGTTTTCATTTTCAAAACTTTGCTCCATGGAATGCATACTCATCTTATCCATACATGTCTAACATGAATGGAATGTTTAACACTAATGGACCCATGAACAAATGGGGACCAAACTTTGAGTTTATTATTGTTTTAGGTGTGCTTAAAGGTCGATCTAGACCCGATGAATGGGTCAAGGATAGCGGATGCACGAGGCACATGACCGGGAATAGGATCTATTCTCCACATATGAATCCTTCAATGGAGGTAATGTGGTGTTTGGAAATAGCAAAGTAGAATCATCGGTAAAGGTACGATTTCTAACAAATCTCTAACCATTAACGATGTGTGTCACGTGAAAACCTAAACTTTAACCTCTTAAGTATAGGACAAATATGTGATAAAAGTGCAATGTACTTTTACCGAAACCGATAGTAAGATACTAAAAATGGCATTACCATAGGAAAAGGAATTAGGAAACATGGAGTCTATGTCATTAAAATCGGTAATGAACCTAAGGACAAACTATGTCTTACCTCTATGGATGATACTTGACCTTATGGCATCGAAGATTGGGTCACGCCAACATGCGACTTCTTCAATCGCTATCATCCAAAGATCTAGTAAGAGACCTACCTAAGTTAAAATATGAACATCATTTTGTGATGCTTGTAATGTAGGAAAACAAGCTCATTCGAGTCATAAAGCTAAAAACATGGTGTCCACAACTAGGTGTCTAGAATTACTACATATGGATTTATTTGGTCCATCCGCTATCCAAAGTTATGGAGGCAACTACTATACTTTGGTCATAGTGGATGACTATTCTAGGTATACTTGGACAAAATTTTAAAGAACAAAGCGAAACCTTTAACTATTTTGAAATATTAAGCAAAAGATCCAAAGACAACTAGGAAGTCCCATAGTATCTATTAGGACGGATCATGGTAGGAATTCGATAATGAAGTGCAATTGAGCTTTTGTGACGCTAATGGTATTACTCACAACTTCTCGGCTCCACGCACTCCACAATCGAATGGGGTAGTAGAAAGAAAGAATAGAACCCTACAAGAAATGAGTAGAACCATGCTTAATGAACAATCCATACCTCAAAAGTTTTGGTGTAATGCCGTTGATACTTCAACGTACATACTCAATCGAGTCTTAATTAGACCAATCTTAGGAAAAACTCCTTATGAGTTACTTGAGGAAAAAGCCTACGTTAAATCACTTTAGAGTCTTTGGTAGTAAATGTTTTATTCTTAACACTAAAGATTACCTTACAAAATTTGATCCTAAATCAACGAAGGTATATTTTAGGTTACTCGCCAAATAGCAAAGCTTACGTCATATTAAACAAAGAAACAATGAAGGTAGAAGAGTCATTAAATATAAAATTTGATGAAAGTCCACCCAAACCCTCTCCACCTCTTATAGATGACGAGATTATAGAAAGTGAAGCTATAGTAATAAAGAAAAGATAAGTGAAGAAGAAGAACCTCTAAGTGATGAAATAATAAACATTAAAGAGTCCAAAGATCACCCCGTAGATAAAGTCATAGGAAAACTAAATGAACGAACATTAAGGTCTCAAGTTCAAAACCAAAGTAACTTGTTTTGTTTCGTTTCAACCTTAGAACCTAAGAATACGCAAGAAGCCATAAAAGATGAGAGTTGGGTAATGGCTATGCAAGAAGAACTAAATCAATTTGTTTCTAATGATGTTTGGACACTTGTCCGTCCACCTAGTAATCAAACCATAATAGGAACCAAATGGGTTTATAAAAACAAATTAGATGCAAACGGAGTCGTGTCTAGGAACAAGGCTAGACTCGTTGCGCAAGGGTATAACCAACAAGAAGGAATAGACTTTGATGAGACCTACGCCCCCGTGGCTAGATTAGAGTCTATAAGAATACTTCTTGCGTATGCTTGTGATAATGATCTAAGCTTTATCAAATGGATGTCAAAAGCGCTTTTCTAAATGGTGTCATAAATGAAGAAGTATATGTAGCTCAACCTCGGGCTTCATTGATTTTGAAAAACCCAAACATGTCTATAAATTAAAGAAAGCCCTTTACGGTCTTAAACAAGCTCCAAAAGCTTGGTATGATAGACTCAAGTCATTTCTAGTTAAACACAACTACACCATGGGGTTAGTTGACAACACACTTTTTACTAAGAAAGGAGAGTCACATATAATCATAGTACAAATATATGTAGATGATATTATATTCGGATCCACTTGTCAAGACATGTGTGATGATTTCTCTAAAATCATGCATGACGAGTTCGAGATGAGTATGATGGGAGAACTTAGTTTCTTTCTTGGTCTACAAATAAAACAAGTAAAAGATGGTATCTTCTTCAATCAATCTAAATACATCAAGGAGATGTTAAAGAAATTCGGTCTAGAAGAGTCAAAACCTATTAGGACTCCAATGTCATCCGACACTAAACTCACAAAAGATGAAGACGGAGAATCCGTAGATAATACTAAATATCGTGGCATGATAGGTAGTCTTCTCTACCTCACGACAACTAGGCCGGATATCATGTTTAGTGTTTGCTTATGTGCTAGGTTTCAAGAAGACCCTAAAACATCACACCTAGAAGCCGTAAAAAGGATATTTAGATATATTAAGGGTACAACACAATTAGGATTATGGTATCCTAAGGGCACGGGAGTATAAACAATTGTATATGCAAATTCTGACCATGCAGGTGATTACGTTGATAGAAAAAGTACAAGTGGGGTATGTACTTTCATGGGATGTTGTTTAACGTCTTGGTTTTCTAAGAAACAAACGGCACTAGCTATATCAACAACCGAAGCCGAGTACGTCTCCGCCGGCAAAGCATGCCAACAAGCACTATGGATGAAACAAGCGTTAGTCGACTATGACATTCATCTAAGCGACATAGCCATCCTATGTGACAACAAAGGTGCCATCGACTTAAGCAAGAATCCGGTATTGCATTCTCGCACAAAGCATATAGAGATTCGACATCACTTCTTAAGAGACAATATTCAAAAGGGGAACATCTCTATTGAGAAGGTAGCATCCGAAGACAACATAGCCGACGTCCTCACCAAACCGTTGAAGCGGGAAAAATTCAACCTACTTCGTCTTGGTCTTGGTCTAATGGAACAAACGTCGTAACTTATTTGACTCTACAAGGTATGTAAACACTAGCCTTCTTCTTTCTGAGTCTAGGATTTCTATTTCACGCACAACTCACAAACAATACGGGAATTTTCAAAACCCAAGATAAGTCTTCCACTTATAATTTTTTTTTTCAAACACATAACTACATGCACATTTTTAAAGGAAATATCTTTCAAAATGTTTTCTAAAAAGAATTATACCTTCCCGTATCAATTTCACAAAAGCAATTTCTCACATCTAGGACAAATCGCTTTTTTCTTTCATTATTAATACAAAGTAAAAACCCGTTTTCATTGCATCTCATGCCTTTTGAATGCTAAAGGGAACACATAACTAATAGGTGTTTTCGGGTACATTCATTTAAGCAAAACTGAATTAGGAGCATTGATAATACAATATTACGTACTTATGTACCAAATGTGTGTTTTCGGGTTATCTCAATAGGATTTATTTTTCTCTAGTTATTTTCTTTTTCTTTTAAGAGGTCGAGAAAACCGCAACTCCAAATAGTTTGCATATAGGCACACAATAGGCAAAAATGTTTCCAAAAAGAAAATTTTGTCTTTGCTTGAATCACTGACCCACGGATCCCACCTTCATGTTGGGCGGATCCTCAAGGAAGGATCCGTGGGATCCGTGAAGACGTGTTGTTTTTAACTTCTATTCTTTTCACTTTGGATGAAAAATCCACATTTGTTTCATTTTGAGTATGCTCTTTAATGCTTGTGTTCTCATGATCACATGCCTTGAATTCATATCTAATCATTAGATTTTAATCCACATTTTGTTTCAAGCATTCATTACAATGCTTTGTTTTCTATATATAGAACTCCCAAAATGCTTGCATAATCCATCTCATCCTCACATACACAATACACCATGTCATCCAAAAACCCTTTAGGAGAATCATCTAGTACAAACAATCATGATATCCAAACCTTTGTACTTCCACCATCCAGAATACCACAATCAAACTCTAGGATATCCGCACGGATTAGTATCCGATCTTGTTGCTTAGCAAAAACAACCTCAAATGGTTCATCCTCAACAAATAACTCACCACAAGATGCTTCCATAATAGCACCTCCCTCATCTCCAACAAGTACACCAACCTCATCACTACCCAAAGTCACTCTTTTGGAACTCCTTAAGACTCCAACATCACCACCATTAGCTCCCATCACATTACAAGAACATCTAGGTTCTTTTCCACCACCACTTACAAATATTCCGGATGTTGATCCATATTTTCCTATTTTCCACCACATCTTCCGCATAACTCAAATCAAAACAACCCGGAAAACTTCCGCACTCATCACCCACATCACCTACATTGTGAACATTGCCAATCCACTAGGGAAATCGCAATAGAAGTTAGGAAAGAAATGCGATTCATACTCAACCTCATACTTGATCGCATCAATACCATCACTCATCAAAACCTCCATCCATAAACCTTATGCAAGCATGGACGGAATCATTACTACTATTTTCTATTTTTTTGTACTTTTTCATTTGAGTCATTTTCAAGAACAAGTCTTGTTCTTATTTTTACATGCTTGTAGGTGGCATAAATACCACTACAATTTGTTGTTTTATTACAAGGCCTTGTTTACATACCTTGGCTCCCAATCTTGATTCTCGACAATCACAAGATTATTTAAGCATGTTACTAACCTTTCTTTTGTAGGATTTCTATTTTTCTTCACTTGACGCCCAACCAAGGGGAGCTACCGTCGGGGAGTTAATGTCGTGGACTATTTTTCCACACTTTTATGTTTATTTCTTCCAAGGGTTAACTTTTGTTTTGACAAAAGGGGAGAAGAAGTAAAACTTAGGGCTTTCAAGCTTTCAAAATTTACATCTATTCTTAAGTTTTACTCATCATAACATTATGTTTTGTCATCAACAAAAGGGGAGATTGTTAATACAAATAAACCGTAAAACTGCTTATTAATATTTTGCGATCTCTTTGTGTTTTGTTGATAACAAATATAATGTTATCTTAAGTATAATTATAAAGGATACATGTTAGTTTTGTAAAGCATTTACATATAGCCATTTAAATACAAAAATGTAGTAATTAAGCATTTGTTGTAATAGTTTATTAGGATGGGTAAAAATCATAACCCATGGACCATAACCCATGGATCTTAACCCATACCCAAAGAGCCTTGATACAATGTATACTTAGATACATTGAATCTAAAGATAACCTATGGACCAACCCATGACCCATAACCAAAAAACCCATGGGCAAAGAGGAGCGTTCCACGGATCCCTAGGATTACACTAGACGGATCCCTTGTGGAAGGGATCCGTGGGATCCGTGGGAACAGTGAAGGAATTTGCCTATAAATAGAGAGCCATTTCTTCATTCTAACATACCCCTCTTCTTACTAAATCTCTCAAACACTCTCATTCTCTTCTAACATATAGATCACTTGATCTAGAGAGTTGTTCTTCTTTCTTTCTATTGTGATCCTCATATAGGTCCTTCTCTAAGGCGAGATCACGAGCATTCTACAAGTCATCCAAGCAAGGGGTCCTTGATTGATTTGTCACTCCGCAAGATTTCTGTAGCGAAGATCTTGTATTTGATATTTCACATATTTGTTGTGTAATAGTCATGTTGGTTTGGTCCACCGTGTTACGGACTCGGTATCTAGCTTTGTACCAGAAAAAGTGTAAGCAAAGTTGTGAAGGCTTCTCCGCCAAGTGAAGGAGTTTGTTGACATAGTGCTTGAACTCTCGAGTAGTTGACCCGGGGAGTGGAGTAGGGCAAGGAAGGTGTCCTTGTAGCCGAACCACTATACATCGGTTGTGTCTTTTCTTTCCCTTCGCTTTACTTTATGTACTTACTTTATCATTAGATCTATACTTTCTCCACATCCACAAGATCTCACATATCAACGAATCTAAAAGTTTTTGAAACTAACGTAAAATCGGCAAAACTATTCAACCCCCCCCTTCTAGTTTTCCACAAACTCTTTTATGTTAAACTTTATACGGAAAATTGATCAACATGTGATTTATAATGTGACATATATTTGAGGTTGTGTGGCTGAGTTCGATTTGCAACTGGTGTCATATTTGCACTTAAGGTTTTCTGTCTCGAAACCCATGGTTGGTGTAAAAGTAGGTTTGTAACATTATTGTTTGATGGAGTTTTATAAACACTTGGCATTCCACCAATTCAGTTCAGACTCAATGTGTTGGTTTATTGTGAGGTTGTCTTGATATAACTTCTCATCTTGATCTGTAGCGAGGAGCTTGAGACACTCACCCAAGTCTGGGAGCTTGGCATATAGTCAAGGACCCTTTTATTTTCATTTTGGGGTTCTAACAATCTAAATTTTAGATAAGTTGTAACATCTGTATGAGGTAGTAAGTAGTGTTTATTTATACAGCCAGCTGTCCCGTTTAACCCTTGAATTCTAAAGAATTAGTTAGATTATACTATGATCGCATATGTGTAATCGAGAGAACAGTATGTGATATGATTTATTTAGATTACTACAAAATCTAAACTCAAACATGTGGCACAACAGTAACATTGACTAACAAGTAACAAATCCAATGCAAGAAAATAAGACAACAGTCTAAAGTTGCTCAAAATCGTAAGAATTCTTAAAGATATCAATAGCAGCAGCACAAACTAATAGAGTAAATTCATACATATCCATGTTTATATGTTTTTATGTCATCAAACTCACAACAAATACTAATATATACACATACATGTGGTGCATCATATATGCATTAAGCATTATCAATACAATTTGGTGTGTAGTTAAAAAGTTATATAGTTTATATTAATTAAGTTCATGTGACTTTGTGGCGTATTTTTTTTTAATTTATGGTCTATTGTTTAAGAGATCCAAGTTGATAAGCGCTATGGATGATGCTTTGTACACGTATGATATGTTTAAATATGTTAGGTTTGGTTTATGCAAGACATCAAGGAGTACTATGCCCCATGCCCTTTGGATTTTAATGTAACTTATGTAGACCAAAAGTGCTCATGGTCTAATTGTTGTGTATATCACATCATCTATATATATCCGCAAATGATAAATTTGTAATAACTTACTTTTTTCCTTTAATGAACAAAAGAAGGCGAAATTTTCCAACTATGCATACCTTATTCTTGATCGATTAGCATATCATATTTCTATGTCCTTTGATAAACTTAGCTACAATAGCTTAACATGTATTTATTTTGAGTAGTTGCAGGTGATGTGGATGTTAAAGCAACAAAGCTAATGCAAGGTGATAATGTCGACAGTGGTTGTTGGCAATGCTGGGATGGTAGTTTGGGTAGAGTTAAAAATTAAAATGTGTGGGAGTCGAATCAAAAAATTTTCAGCACTAAATTCGTGTTTTATTAGCACTATAGCTGAATGCATATGATCAGAGAATAGAATATGGTTTGAATTGTGTGAATAATGTTTACTTTGTATGTCTACGTTCTTATTTCCTTTAGAAATGGAACGAGAACAACGATATTATCAAAATTCAATGCTCTTTTGTGACATTGTCAAAATGGTTGTGCAGATTGTTATATAAATTAAATAAACTTAGAGTGTGTTTGATGGCCGCTATATGAGATAATTCAGCACTCATTAACAAAAAATGATTCGGTCATTCAGAATCATGCTGACTTAACACTTTTGAATAATTCAGCACCTTTTATTCATTCCGCGCTAAATCGTACAATTTTATCAAACAACCACTTAGCCTCTTTTGTTGGGAGTTTCTGAAAATCCATGCACTATACAGTTTTACTTGATAAAAGAAAATCATTATTAGTATTAGATTGTTTAATGAATGTAATTGTTGAGTGCAAAATTTGTAAATTATAATTATAAAAAAAGTGAGTCTCAAAAAGTGGTGTTATTTGGTGTTAAATAAGTATCTTAAATAGTTTATGTAAATAGGAAAAAAAAATAATTTATGTAACTAAAATAATAGGAACCTAATGACCAAACATTTAGTTATGAAAAATTCGTTAATTATTCGACCAATAGCACGTGTATCCCACAGGTTGTATAAAATACCATGAAAATAACACAAAAAGAAAAACAAACCAAAAAAAAAAACAAAAAAAAACAATTTTGAGAATACATCATCTTCACGTGCCTATTGCACAAACCATAAACGCATAAAATCGTGCAATTTATAAGAGCCAAAAACATAACAAAAGTGACAAATAAATATGGAAAATAATGAATATATACATAATTCATATTAAAATATTAAATAAACTACTTTAAATACAAAACTTATGATAACATCAATTGCAATACCTTACATGTAACTACTTGCATACAATATTACGTAAAAAACACGTATATATTCAACCCTTAACCAATAGGTGCAACGCACTGGTTTTTGTAGCCTCGTTATACTATAAAGTTAATGTGCAAGAGGGTTTGCGCACAATAATTTATACGGTACAACCCGTGTAAAGCCATATGTTTGAATGTCGAGTATTGAAATATGTAAAATTCAATGAAGGCGTCTAGCTGTTACAGGAGACGAAAAGTTCCCAAAATCTTAAGTTCAAAGGATACAAATCAATATTGCCATGAATGCAGAAGCTCAACAAGCTTATTGGTGGTTACATGAATGCATGATTTGGTACAACATATGCAGTGGAACACAAAAGGGCTGCAGTTATGCACCCTTAAAGAAGCCGAATCACTTATCAATTACATCTCTCTTAAATGGAGACTCCATAAATGAGGCATGAAGACCAATAGGAATAAAACCAACAAGGTCCATTACGTGTATTATCATGGCTACACAAGTTGGATGCTCAAATGGGTGAATTGTTCCTAAACGAATTGAAGCTTGATGCAACTGGTACCATTGTGGTGTTGTTGTGTAGAATGTGGGATGTAAATGCTGCAACCGGCCGATACTTGAGCACAAATTTCTTGGTGTCTAATGCAAAGGTATATGCATATATATCTCCCCAATACCTGAGTTATAAGAATAGATAATAAAGGATAAAAAAATGTCTGTATTATTTAACAACAACTTTTAAAATGGTTTTGTTGCAGGGTAATGTTATCCATTGTACCGCCAAGGCAACCGTGGCTCACAATTTCTTGAGGTTAAAAGAGGGCGGTGTATACACTGTTAAAAATTTTGTTGTCATGCATAACAAGGAAGACTTTAGAGTTAGGAAGGATGATACCTTTATGATAGAATTTGATGGATCAACGTCAATAAGAAAATCCTTGGTTGTATCTAAAGGGTTTGTCAGGCATCCTTTTCAGCTGGTGGATTTAGATCAAATCAAGCCTACGGAGAACAAATATCTCATTGGTAATTTACTATTTTGTATGTTTGTTCAATTAAATTGGCCTTAAATATTGTTGCCATAAAAATTGTTACCTCTTAGATGTTGCAGGTTATGCGACGAATGTTGGAAGGATGAACCATATGAAAGCAGGCTCAAAAAACATTGATTTCTACCTGACCAATCAAAAGTTCGTATTTATGTTATTTGCATTTGATGTTGACAAATTTATAACTTTTCTTTGGCCAATATGTGTTAAGGAACTAACCGTTTGTTTATTTTTTTCCCGTGCCATCAGAGGCCAATCAATACGGGTGACTCTATGGGAGGGCTCGCTGATATGTTGATTGAAAAGAAAGCAAAACAGACAGGCTTGCGCGCTTTTGTGGTGACGTCCACATCTGCAAAGCATTATAACAGTGAGTTGGCTTGGGCTATTTACCTTTTCCATAGTAGACACTTTTATCATGCTAATTTGGTTTTTAATTTTACCTCTCAGATAAGCTCTATTTATCGAGTAGTTCAGCCACACAGATACTAGATTCTATTGACATCGTTGCAATCAACGCATTGAAAAAAGACGCCGGGTAGGAAATTGTTTGAATATAAAATTTATAATTGATAAGATTCAAACTGTTATCAACTTATCAAGATCGTTTACCTGTTTGTTAGCAGTGTTATGTCTTCAACAACATCTTTGGGTGCACACATATCTGAACCAAAATATGGGACAATCGAGAATCTGCTCATGTGGGCCCACAATCGGAAAAATGATGTGTGTTTCTTTTTCCCCCCGTCAGCTATGTAGCCTCCTTAAGCTACATGATATTGATATATTTTATTTCTGCAGTCCGCGACTTTCCTATGTAAGGCCAAGATTGATGATGTGCATACTAGAAAGGGATGGAATTTTCCGTCGTGTGGAGGTGATAGCTGCAAGAAAGGAGCTACTAGGAAGGGTGGGCATTTTTAGTGTGATTCATGTGAAAGGCCGGTTGAATACCC
Organism: Chrysanthemum lavandulifolium; assembly: GCA_022545495.1. Classification (NCBI taxonomy): domain Eukaryota; kingdom Viridiplantae; phylum Streptophyta; class Magnoliopsida; order Asterales; family Asteraceae; genus Chrysanthemum; species Chrysanthemum lavandulifolium. The sequence continues at coordinate 167,480,902 of CM040239.1, read as the reverse complement.
TGTGATAAGGTACTATTATTTTTGTACCTCATATGTTAGTCATTTGTATACAATATATATATAATTATTGACATTGATACTTACTATCCGCCACATGCTCTTTGCAAGTATCGCCTTGAACTTGGTATCTCGGATGATACCGGACGTATTGTGGTGGTCCTTTTTGATGAGGCCTCAGTTAACTTGATAAAGTTTCCAGCTTCGGCATTATTGACGGATGATAAAGAGGTACATCTATAATTTTACTGTTTATTTGCACCCCGTCTCCCGTGCCCCATTACTCATGACTTGATATGCAGAGTTTTGATGATCACGCCAACTTGCCTTCTCCCATACTCGATCTCATTGGCACAACACACCTATTTGAAATCAAAAGTCATACCTATTATGAGTATGGGAAGTTTGAGAGTTTTACGTGTTAGTTGGTGGACTCACCTCATCCGTCAATTAAAACTGAAAGCTCGAGCACCCTTGATAATGAAACTGTTGCTGCAGTCGCATCATCTAAGACATTAACCCCAGTTCCATCCGTCGTTACACCGTCCAAACCTAAAGAGGATAAGAAGAAAAATACGTAATCAAAGCCTGTAATATTTGTCTCCCAAAAATATCCTATAATAACAATATTCGTTCCTTTAAGGACTCTTGCTAATACAAAAAAAAGTACCTGATAAACATGGTTTTGTTATTTTCAGAGTGGACCCTGAAGATTCAGACTTTGATGATGAACTTATGCCTTCGGCTGATGGGCAAGATGCTGGGACTATCAATGCAAATAGCAAGCCGACTGCACCATCGGCCTCATCGTTCAAACGGTTGCTCAAGTCTACCCCTACAGACGATAAGAAAAAAAAAGAGTTCATCACGACATATGCTGATGAGTGTCTAAATACTCATCATTTTTGTACCATTTAAACTGCAAAAACATCCGAAAACACTCGAAATGCATCAAAATGATAAAATATCACAAATAAGTGTTTTATGTGTTTTAAATGCAAAATATCAAAATATGGTGAAAACGCATATCAAGTTTGCATAATTGGCGCTTTAGTCCCCAAGTTTCAAAAGTTGTCAAAAAGCAGGTCCACTCGTAAATCTAAATAAAGAAAAATATCATTTTAAATCCTTAGGGATTCATGAGTTGTCAAAATTGGTCCTTAAAATCAAAAAATGCAAAATTACAACTTTAGTCCCTCAAGTTTTGAAATTGTCACAAATGGTCCTTTGAAAATTTGAAAATGTCAAAAATAGTCCTTGCACTATTGAAACTTGTCAAAAGTGACCCTTTTGAGAACTTTGGAGAAATTACAGGTTTGGTCCCTCTAGTTTGGCAGAATTACAAAATGGCCCTTGTGTTATATATTAAAACAAGCCTTGTCAAAATTGAATTGGACCCCTGTCACTTATACCTTTTGACCCCCTGTCATAAACCTGTTTTGGACCCCTGGTCAACCAAAGTCAAACAAACCACTTACCCGCCCACACCTTATCTCCTTCCCCTTCCCCACTTGACTGCAACTCAGGCACCTCTCACCCATCACCTCACCTTTCCCTCCACCCCTCATCATCACAACCCACCACAATAAATGCCACCCCCCCTAGTTGCTAGATCAGAGCCCCACAGGTCAAAACCAGCTTTTCCCGCCAAAATGATCAAACGGCCAAAATGTGCCTAACTCATCCAATGGCTAAAAATAATGTTGGGATTTGCTCAGAGGACACGTGGAAGTCAGTTGGTGTATAAAAGAGAGGAAGAGATGCAAGAGAGAAGGCAGTAGTTAAATTTTAAATTTCATGTATTTCGTTTTTAATCTCAATGTTTTAGTTTAAGTTAAAAGTTGTAATTTCATCGTTTCTAAGTACTAAAACTAAGCTACTTAATCATTATAATTCATTTCAAGTCCTAATTCAAAGCTTCATTCAAGTTTCATGATTACAAGTTTACTGTTGCAAAATTCAATTTCCATCTCTTATGTTCAAGCTTCAATAAGCTTCATTTAAGCTCAAACAAGCTTATCTAAGCTCAATATAGCTTTTGGTAAGCTTTAGAAACAGTTTCAATCAAAGGTGCTAAAAAGTCAACGAAAGTCAACTAAGGAAGCAAAATGGGTATAAGTTTGGAATTGGTTGTTGCAGAGCTTGGAATGGGTTGAAAATGGATTAGAATAGTGGTATTGGGTTCTGTATAAGCTACATCATAGTTGGGACACTTGTGAGCTTTTTATTCTCATTCTCATTTTAATGCAGTTTTCTTATTGTGCTCATATTTAAATCTGTGGTTATTAAATAGTTTAAACATGTTTAATTATTGGTAATTAGGATGTTAGATTCAGTTTAAGTGATGGAATGAGTTGAATCAGTAACTAGCTTAGTTTAAAAGTTCAAATCAGTCTCTAAAGTTGTGTTTGGATCAGTGATTTACAAAAGCTTGAACTCTTGTCTGTGCTTGATACCTGTCTATGCAGTCTTAATACAGCCCATTTGAATCATTTTGGTCATCATATTACTCACTACATAAGCCAAAGTCAAAATCTTTTCTCTACTGTCTTAATTTCATATCTGTGATGAACTTGTGAAATCAGAAGTTTGTTTTGTGTTTAAAATTCAGTAGAATAGCTTGATCTAGTTTTATTTCACCTTGAAACAACATAATCGGTTCATAATTTGGTTTCAAAGTTCACGAAGTCAACCTTCTCATTTCATCAAAGTCAAATTTGCAAAAAACCGGTTTGAACCAACCTAAGTTGATTTTTAATTAAGTCATTTCGGGTCAAATTAAGTAAGACTTTTGGTTTTAAAACTTCAACCGGTCTAGTTTCTTATTAGGATTTTGTAGATTTTAGAAATTTTCTTAAGCTCCAAATAAGCTTGTCAAAAGGGCTTATATGCCTGCTCACAAAACTCACCAAAGTGAGTTTTCTCGACTATTGCAGGGCTTGTCCCAAGCTCAATAGAGCTTGTCTAGGTCTGTTTTTTTGGTTTAAAGGTAGCTAGCCAGGTCTATTTTAGATTCCAACCTTTGGTTTTCTGTTACAGCTTATTAATAAGCAGTTGCATTAGCCACAAGTGGTAGCCAAAATCTGTTTTCAACTTTTAAGCCAAATCAGTCAAATCATAGCATTGTGTAATTCAGAGGTTTAGGTCAGTTGTAGCTTGTTGATTTTTAGTAGTTATAGCTTATTAGAGCTTCTGTGAAAGTTTGGTGCCCAGTTTGTACTTTTGGCTTATTTCAAGTGCTTATTACATAAGCACTTGCATTGCAGTCTCATTTTCTTACACACAAGCCCATGTTTTTCTATTTTTCTTAGATTCAATATATTAAATTAGACTTTTCCTGAATTTTTCATATTTTTCTAGGACAGTTTGCTATTTTTATTAATTAAAAACAGTTTTTAGGCCATTTTAATTAGCTTTTAATACAATTAATTCAGAAAAAGTTCAAAAAAATAATTTTTCATTTTTCCTAGGTTAAGATAAATATAAAAAGTAAAAAAATTATTTTTCCAGATTTTTCTTAGTTTAATTTGTAATTTTTAGCAATTTAATTAGTTTTTAATAGTTTTAATTCATAGAAAATAGAAAAATAATCGAAAAATACAAAATTAGTTTTGAAAATTCTTTTAGTTATTTCAGATTTTTCCAAGTCATAATTTCATTTTCTAGCTTTATTTCATATTTTCTTGTATTTTAGGCTATTATTAAATAGTTAAAATTAGTTTTAATTAATAATAATTAGATAAATAGTTTTAAAAATAATTTTATTTTTCTAAATATTTTCTCATATCATTAGGTTTGTAAAATATCATTTTCATATTTTTAGGATTAATATTGCTTCAGTTTCACATTTTCTTTTATGCGTCGCGTAGTTTTAATTTAAATTTTATAAAAGAAAAATAAAAACATCGGTTTAAAAATAGTGATAGCGTTTATTTAATATAGTTTATCTTTTAATTTCCTTTAATTTGCATTTAAGCCCTGTAATTTATATACTTTTTCTTTTAGTATAATCAATCATATCTCCTTATCCGCTCAAATCTTCCGATCACTACACGTTTGACTATTCTCGCACGGCTCGTTGGGACATAACGACACAGGGAAACACTATACTCTCCTCGGACTTCATTGCATTTGTTTCGGTTCGTTTTAAGTTTGTTACGGTTAGCCATTCACAAGTGGCTAGCTTGTGACAAAACTTGACTGTTCGGGAGCGAATCAAATTTTGGCGCCACGCCGGAGTCAGGCTAATTATCTTACGCTTAGCATTAGTGATTTGAATATTCACTCTTTGTTCATACCATCTATCTATATCTATATATATATATTCTCTTATAAAAATCCAAAACCCCAAAACACTTTTAAAACGTATAAAACACAAAAATATTTTTCTTTTGTTTCTATATATGTATCAAAGATAAAAATACAAAAGATTTGTCGTTTTCTTTAATAATAACAACATAAAAGATTACCACATAAACCAAGGCGTGTACTACCTAACTGGGGTACGGCCATAATAAGTTCCCAACCAAAGATTTAAAACTTGCCTTTGTGTCCTTGAGAGTGGTGTACCTTTTTCAAAGCCATTCATCTTGTGATTATTGGTTTAAGTTCACCGTTGTTTTGCCTCGAATTTGTTTTAATTGGATTTGTTGTTATATCTATTTGTCGAACGAAAACTCAAAAAGATTCTTCTTACCCCATTTTCACCATTTTCATAATTCCCTTCCTTAACTCGAGAGTCCTTAGAGTTAACTCTAGTGCATCTTTTCGTTCTTCTAGATCATTGAGTCCTTTTCGTGATCTAGCGAAATTCCTAGACGACGTTCGTGAGCGTCTTTGCCCAAATAGTCGAACCCGAGATTCGTACTATTTCAAACAACAATATGGCGACGAACGAACTATGGCGGAAATGCTCCAAGCACCCACCGAGGGTTATGGAGATGCCATCGTTTTACCAAGAATCAATTCGATCACTTGAATTGAAGACACATTTGATCCAACTTGTGTCTACAAATCAATTCCACGGGTTTGATCGAGAAGACCGTATGCACACATCCGTTGGTTTAACAAGTTGACTTCAACTATCAATTTCAAGGATGTGCCACAAAAAGTCATCAAGTTGATGCTATTTCCATTCTCACTTGAGGGACGGCCGGTTTGGTCGGAAAAAGAACCCCTCGATCCATCGAAACTTGGGAGGATCTTGTTCAAAAGTTTGTCAATTATTTCTTTCCTCCATCAAAGACGACTAATCTTAAAATGAAATTTCGGATTTCGTCAAACTTTCGATGAAAAATTTGGAGAGGCATGGGAGAGATTCAAAGATCTCTCGAAAATGCCCCATCATGAATTCACGAGCTTCAACAAGTTAATATCTTTTATAATGGGTTGAGCGGTAACGATCAAGATTCTTTGAATGCGACCGCGGTGGCAATATCTTGAATCGTAAGCCTAAAGATGTGATTGAGATTTGCGAGCAAAATCAAAAGTTCCTATTTCTCGCAACAAAGTCAATACTCCTAACACTCCGCTTCTTCATCCAAGAACTCTTCCGAGTTAGCCGCTCCTATAGCCGCTCTAACGGACGTCATCCGTTGTATGATGAAAGATGTAAAGGAAATCAAAAGCGAAATTCATAAGCGGAACCAATCAAAGCCGTAAACAAGGTGTGTGAAACTTGTAGTGGTCCACATGCGTATTATGATTGTCAAGCAACCGATGCTTCCTTTACCAAGCTCCCGTAGCTTCGAAACCACAATCAATATCGACCACAAGTGATCCTCACCACCGTGCACCTAGCGGTATGACACCACCGGTTTTCCTCCTGCAAAACCATGGCAATCAAAATCGCTTTGTTCGAATCAAGGACAAAACTTCAATAACTCTCAAAATTTCAATCAAAACCGGAACAATTTCAACCAACCATATCAAGCTCCAAATCGACAAAGTTATCAACAACCTTCTCATGCTCCCCACCAAATGACTTCATGAAAATTCTTGAGTCAAGCATCGTTCAATGCAAACTCGGATCAATAACATGAGGGTTGAGCTAAAAAAGGAAATTGATACCACAATGTCTCGGCAGACAAATGAGTTGAAGAATATGATGAGTAGTTTCATGAACATGAATATGAACCAAGCTTCATCATCTTCTGGAGGACTCCCAAGCAATACAGTTCCTAATCCCAATGCCGAGTTAAAAGCCGTCACCACTCGTAGTGGTAAGACGCACAATGGACCTTCGACTCCAATGCCTCCTCCACCAGGAGCAGTGAGTCAAGTTACCAAGGATACAACGGACAAGGTGCATTTCTCAAGCCCACGGTATCGCTGCGTCCCACCTTCGGTAGTCCAAGCTTTAAGTCCGGAACCCGAGTTCAAGACAAATTATGAGCCCGAAATGACTTCCGTCCGGCTCAAAAGTCTAGTCGACTTCCTTACCCATCAAGAATGAATGATGAGAAGCTCAAAGACAAAACAAAGAGCAAATGGAAATTTTTTCCAAATCTTCAATGAACTACACTTTGACATAAGCTTCGTTGATGCTCTCGTTCTAATGCCTAAATTTGCATCCACGCTTAAAGGCTTCTTGAACAACAAGGATAAGCTATCCGAGATGGCTAAACCCTCTCAATGAGCAATGCTCGGGTCCTTCTCAAGAAGCTTCCCAAAAGCTTGAAGACCCCTTAGATTTTAATCCGTGTGATTTCTTGGGATGGTTCAATGCTCCGCCTTGGCCGATCTTGGCGCTAGCATTAACCTCATGCCACTCTCGGTATGGAAGAAACTCTCTTCCTAAACTTTCATCCACTTATATGACACTCGAGCTAGCGGACCGTTCCATAACGCGTCCACTGGGATAGCCGAGGATGTCGTGATGAAAGTAGGAAAGTTTCACTTTCCTCACCGACTTTGTTGTAGTAGACTTTGATGCGGATCCTAGAGTTCCCTCATCTTGGGAGAGCTTTCTTGAGAACGCAGTCGTGCTCGATTGATGTGTTCTTTGAAGAGTTGACCATACGTGTTGACAACGAAGAGCTCACGTTGAATATCAACCGAACTCCAAACCTCTGTCCAAGCAGTGTTGCCACAATTGATCAAAAATCGAAAGATTCAATGCAACACTCTCAAATTTCACGGTTAAGAGGAGTCACCAAAACGCGTGCGAGCTAAAAGCTTTGAAAATCAACCTGGTTCAAACAAATGGTTTGAAAGTTGTACCGGGGAAGTCAAGAGTGTTCTTGATGATGATGATCTAGAATCGAGACTTTATCGGAAGTGGTGGAAATTGCTAGCTCTAAGAGCATACCACTTGTCCCACCTCCGGAATCGGTTTATCGTATCGAGTTTGTTAACTCTGCGGATGAAACCAAACTCTCTTGGTTTCATCCGAATTGGATGATGATGTTTGTGATCCAATGGGAGACATTCTTCCCATTGAAGAATTGCTCAAAATGTTCCATCATCTCCTAGTCTTATTATTCCCGACTCTTCCATCCCTTCTCTCACTCCGATGAGGAAGATGACAACTTTTGAAATGAAGTCGATGCCTTTCTTAGTGATGAGTCAATTCCAACAGAATTGATAATACTTACTTTGATTCGGAGGGACATCCTTTTCTAGAAAATCATTGATTGAAGAACCGTTTCCCACCCTCCTCCCGGACATCTTATTGACAATCACCATATAAGCTTCAAGTTTAAGCTTAAAAATGTCAAAATGGTGATTTGCTTCTTTCGATGAGGAATGGACTTGCATTCTCATGCATATCTTTGTTCCATTCTTCACGGATGGTGTGGTTGCTCTTTTCCTTTTCTCTTTCGGAATGAGGACACCATCTTTGACCCGGTATCATCCCTTATAGTTTCTACTATTAACAATACCGCGGTTGTATCTCGTCGGTGTGGAACTTTCGATGTTCATATGTTTGTTAACACCGTGAACGAAAGTTCGATTGAGATTGGTTTTCCACGTTACTTTCCCCATGAACAAATAAATTCGGGTCGAGTCAAGCTAGCGACTCGGTAATCAAAAACAGAGTTAAACATGGGTTTTCACCGTGTGTACCACCCTAGTGTGGGGAGTTGCCCCATTGTTGTTTATAAGAGTTTCAAAAAAAAAAAAAAAAAAAAAAAAAAAAATCTTGCTAAATAATTGCCGTAGTATTTCCTTTTACGTTCTATGTTTCGCATAACCGCGGTACTTTGAATATTGAGGGCAATATTCATTTCTAGTGTGGGGAATTCTCACGAATTTTATCATGTAATTATACCACCCAATTCCCCATTTTGGCCAAAATTTTTTTTTGGAGTAAGTGTTTTGCACTTACTCATCTTATGGTTATCATCCGCCTTGTCTAATAAACAAAAGGATTGGCTAATCCAGAGCAAACGGCTCTTGGTAAAGATATCTCAAATCCGTTGACGACTTACAATTTGCCCAAAATTGTATGGTGTTCATTCACCATATCCTTAAAAGTGAAGAGTTGGCTAGCCCGCAAGTTTATGGCTTGTGGTAAAGGCGGTTGGAAAACCATAATTGGTAATCACCACCAAAGATATTTTATCTAAGAGTTGGCTAGTCCGAGCAAACGGCTTCGTAAAGACAAATCAAATCCGTTGAAAGTCGGTGATTTGCTCAAAATCATTTGGTTATCGGTGTACCAAAGTTCTTACTTGAACTGAAACATTTGGCTACTCGTAGTAATGGCTTTTGGTAAAGAGATGAAATCCATTAATTTTTCTCAAAACATTGCTAGGGACTAGCAATATCTTAGTGTGGGGATTGATGAGTGTCTAAATACTCATCATTTTGTACCATTTAAACCGCAAAAACATCCGAAAACACTCAAAATGCATCAAAATGATAAAAATATCACAAATAAGTGTTTTATGTGTTTTAAATGCAAAATATCAAAATCGGTGAAAAACGATCAAGTTTGCATAATTGGCGCTTTAGTCCCCAAGTTTCAAAAGTTGTCAAAACAGTCCCTGGTAAATCTAAATAAAGAAAAATATCATTTTAAATCCTTAAGGATTCATGAGTTGTCAAAATTGGTCCTTAAAATCAAAAATTGCAAAATTACAACTTTAGTCCCTCAAGTTTTGAAATTGTCACTGGTAAAGTCAAGACAGACTCTTTCGAAAGCAATGGTGGCTAGGAATGGCTTCAGTCAGGTCTAGTTCACGCAAATCCGAAGAAGTTATCACGGACGAGCCACATGCAGGGAAACTTGCACGTGTGGTTCTGGCAGGGCATGGAATGTCTAATTTTTCGGTAAGAATCTCCGCAGTAATGTCTCTGTTAGATTTTCCTTTCAATGGTCCTTTGAAAATTTGAAAATGTCAAAAATAGTCCCTGCACTATTGAAACTTGTCAAAAGTGACCCTTGTGAGAACTTTGGAGAAATTACAGGTTTGGTCCCTCTAGTTTGGCAGAATTACAAAATGGCCCTTGTGTTATATATTAAAACAAGCCTTGTCAAAATTGAATTGGACCCCTGCCACTTATACCTTTTGACCCCCTGTCATAAACCTGTTTTGGACCCCTGGTCAACCAAAGTCAAACAAACCACTTACCCGCCCACACCTTATCTCCTTCCCCTTCCCCACTTGACTGCAACTCAGGCACCTCTCACCCATCACCTCACCTTTCCCTCCACCCCTCATCATCACAACCCACCACAATAAATGCCACCCCCCCTAGTTGCTAGATCAGAGCCCCACAGGTCAAAACCAGCTTTTCCCGCCAAAATGATCAAACGGCCAAAATGTGCCTAACTCATCCAATGGCTAAAAATAATGTTGGGATTTGCTCAGAGGACACGTGGAAGTCAGTTGGTGTATAAAAGAGAGGAAGAGATTCAAGAGAGAAGGCAGTAGTTAATTTTTAAATTTCATGTATTTCGTTTTTAATCTCAATGTTTTAGTTTAAGTTAAAAGTTGTAATTTACTGTTTCTAAGTACTAAAACTAAGCTACTTAATCATTATAATTCATTTCCAAGTCCTAATTCAAAGCTTCATTCAAGTTTCATGATTACAAGTTTACTGTTGCAAAATTCAATTTCCATCTCTTATGTTCAAGCTTCAATAAGCTTCATTTAAGCTCAAACAAGCTTATCTAAGCTCAATATAGCTTTTGGTAAGCTTTAGAAACAGTTTCAATCAAAGGTGCTAAAAAGTCAACGAAAGTCAACTAAGGAAGCAAAATGGGTATAAGTTTGGAATTGGTTGTTGCAGAGCTTGGAATGGGTTGAAAATGGATTAGAATAGTGGTATTGGGTTCTGTATAAGCTACATCATAGTTGGGACACTTGTGAGCTTTTTATTCTCATTCTCATTTTTAATGCAGTTTTCTTATTGTGCTCATATTTAAATCTGTGGTTATTAAATAGTTTAAACATGTTTAATTATTGGTAATTAGGATGTTAGATTTAGTTTAAGTGATGGAATGAGTTGAATCAGTAACTAGCTTAGTTTAAAAGTTCAAATCAGTCTCTAAAGTTGTGTTTGGATCAGTGATTTACAAAAGCTTGAACTCTTGTCTGTGCTTGATACCTGTCTATGCAGTCTTAATACAGCCCATTTGAATCATTTTGGTCATCATATTACTCACTACATAAGCCAAAGTCAAAATCTTTTCTCTACTGTCTTAATTTCATATCTGTGATGAACTTGTGAAATCAGAAGTTTGTTTTGTGTTTAAAATTCAGTAGAATAGCTTGATCTAGTTTTATTTCACCTTGAAACAACATAATCAGTTCATAATTTGGTTTCAAAGTTCACAGAAGTCAACCTTCTCATTTCTGTCAAAAGTCAAATTTGCAAAAAAACCAGTTTTGAACCAACCTAAGTTGATTTTTAATTAAGTCATTTCTGGGTCAAATTAAGTAAGACTTTTGGTTTTTAAAACTTCAACTGGTCTAGTTTCTTATTAGGATTTTTGTAGATTTTTAGAAATTTTTCTTAAGCTCCAAATAAGCTTGTCAAAAAGGGCTTATATGCCCTGTTCACAAAACTCAGTCAAAGCTGAGTTTTCTCAGCTTATTGCAGGGCTTGTCCCAAGCTCAATAGAGCTTGTCTAGGTCTGTTTTTTGGTTTGAAGGTAGCTAGCCAGGTCTATTTTAGATTCCAACCTTTGGTTTTCTGTTACAGCTTATTAATAAGCAGTTGCATTAGCCACAAGTGGTAGCCAAAATCTGTTTTCAACTTTTAAGCCAAATCAGTCAAATCATAGCATTGTGTAATTCAGAGGTTTAGGTCAGTTGTAGCTTGTTGATTTTTAGTAGTTATAGCTTATTAGAGCTTCATGAAAGTTTGGTGCCCGCTTGTACTTTTGGCTTATTTCGTTGCTTATTACATAAGCACTTGCATTCTGATCTCATTTTCTTAAACACAAGCCCATGTTTTCTATTTTCTTAGATTCAGATATTAAGTTAGACTTTTCCTGAATTTTCATATTTTCTAGGACAGTTTGCTATTTTTCTTAATTAAAAGCAGCTTTTAGGCCATTTTAATTAGCTTTTAATACAATTAATTCGTAAAAGTTCAAAAAATAAGTTTTCATTTTTCCTAGGTTAAGATAAATATAAAAGTAAAAAATTATTTTTCCAGATTTTCTTAGTTTAATTTGTAATTTTAGTAATTTAATTAGTTTTAATAGTTTTAATTCATAGAAAATAGAAAATAATCGAAAAATACAAAATTAGTTTTGAAAATTCTTTTTAGTTATTTCAGATTTTTCCAAGTCATAATTTCATTTTTCTAGCTTTATTTCATATTTTCTTGTATTTTAGGCTATTATTAAATAGTTAAAATTAGTTTTTAATTAATAATAATTAGATAAATAGTTTTAAAAATAATTTTATTTTTCTAAATATTTTCTCATATCATTAGGTTTGTAAAAATATCATTTTCATATTTTTAGGATTAATATTGCTTCAGTTTCACATTTTCTTTTGTACGTCACGTAGTTTTTAATTTAAATTTTATAAAAGAAAAATAAAAAACATCAGTTTAAAAATAGTGATAGCGTTTATTTAATATAGTTTATCTTTTTAATTTCCTTTAATTTACATTTAAGCCCTGTAATTTATATACTTTTCTTTTAGTATAATCAATCATATCTCCTTATCCGCTCAAATCTTCTCGATCACTACACGTTTGACTATTCTCGCACTACTGTTGGGACATAACGACTGGGAAACACTATACTCTCATGGACTTCATTGCATTTGTTTCGCATCGTTTTAAGTTTGTTACGGTTAGCCATTCACAAGTGGCTAGCTTGTGTGACAAAACTTGACTGTTCGGGAGCGAATCATATGCCATTTTGTGACAACAAAAAATACCAAACATTTTAACATTTTTACCTTAAACCTATTACTTGCGCAATAGAGCTAACATGACAAATATTGTTCGAATGTTTGCGGGATTTGATATTGAACATCCGGATGCGGATATTGAAGTTATATCTAGATGGTGACCAAGATGGTGAGAAGACACCCAACCGACAAGAAGAAAATGAGACGGTAAGCACATGTTGTATACCATATTTGCTCAGCTATAGTCTTATATCTGCACACATATTAATACAACCCTCTTTGTATACTTTGTGGTCAGGTTTGTCATGGAAGATTCAGAGTGAGCCTGAGCCGGCTGTACCCGAATAAACATTATCAAAATAAACAATTATGACGTGAATAATACACTAGATTAAAACTGATTTTGGGATCCTTTGTTTTTTCTATTTGAAAGACACAAAGCTCTTATGTTTCGTTGCATCAGATTTTATTTTGCTTTGATAATTTATTTTACATGCCTATCATGCAAAATATTGTTTCTTTTGTGCTTGATTTGATTTCAGGTACATCCAATATGAACCGGCTGTGATATGGACACTTTCCACAAGATATCAAATGGAACTGCCTGTTAACGATTATTGTGAAAAAATCAGATTTTGGGAAAATAGCTATTACAAAAACTGATGAATTATATGGAATACCATTGGTTACCATTGCCTTTAAAAGTCCAACAATATCTTATTTCCATATTCATACAGTAAACACATGGAGTTCAATATGGAAATCGTATCACAATACTTACACATGCCAATCGCACAGACTGCAAAAGCATCAGGTCCACATAATCCATATTATAAGAATAACTTGGATGATCAAGATATCGAAGATGTTTATGCTACTTACTACATTGAACAAGATTGTCTGAAATTGTCTTGGACCATCCCCAACAAACTAGGCATTACATGTTAGATTATGATATATAAAGCTTTGTGGTTATGGTATCTTAACATTGCTCCCCACCAAGGTTAGGTATAAGGCTAGGATCCTTAGTGGATACGTCGACGGATACATTCGTTTAGTGCGGCTGTAGTAATTACCAGTGTTAAGTGATAATTGGGGTTGGCAAACAAAAAATTGTGAATGTTTAGATATGATATTTCACCGCCATTTATTATTAATTATATGGGTTTCCAAAACTCTTTCTATTTATATGGTTTTATGTCCTATGATACATCTGTTTAATTTCCATGTAAATTCATTCCTTTAACCATAACAATTGTCTTATAAACAATTACATTATAACAGTGAAGAGTATTCTGTATTCAGATAATTTGTAAATAAAATATATTATGGTGTAGTTATTATATAACTAAACTTTATAAAATTCTCTGTCACACCATTTCACCCACACTTTAATACATGTCTAAAAATGTTTTCCGTTGAATTTCGTATTTTTGGAGTTAATTTAGTATTTTTAACAAGCAATATGCAATTGGTTGTCAAAACCGACCACAAACTGACTTCCAAATTCCAATCGTATAAATCACCATCTTAGGAGTAGTTTGGTAAATCGGCCCTTTTGAAATTCCTGTAGACGATACTTTAATTTAAATATACCAGTTTGGATCAAGTTGTGAGGATAAGTAACCAATGAGATATGACCAAATGAAGTTGAGTTATGTTTTTTGAAAGTAGACTAAAACACACTCAACCTAGGCTTTTTAACCAAATAATTTCATAAAGCTCAGTATCATTATTAAAAACTCAATAAGAATCTATAATACATATAGAGACTTACCATGAACTATAAGTATCTGCCTTTTCATTATACACCACACTTATTGCATCAGTTAAACAGTAGAATCCCAATAGGTTATCTAATAGACTTCTTCATTCATTATCTTGCCAAATCTGCAAGATAATGTGTTGCAAAAGTTAATCAGGTCCTTCAAGTATTAAATGGATACAAGTACATTTGACTTTTACAAGTTTACATACCTGGCGATTATGTATATGATTAAAGCTGTATTTGTCTTTGCGTTGCAGGGTCGCACGCTAAACATTCTGAAATTCCATCCCTGTCAGACATATTGAACAAAACTTTGTTTATTCATTCAACAACAATTATCAATGGAAGTGGAAAGATGCAGAGTTTCTGTGATTTACGGATGCCACAAATTGTTGGACCATTTACAGGTCCGTGCCGTTTATAAAACTTGACTTACATTATGCAATTACAACAAATTTCCAATAATGCATACCTGCTTTGCATTATCAACATACTTTGTTAGGACAAGAATCACGCTCGGTAGGCACTTTGACATTCCTGCCACTGAACCAAATAGCTTCGACTTCCAAAAATCCCTTTGTTTATAAAAAAAGAAGATCGGCAGGTAATTAGTACTAAAGTTGCCAGTTTATTGATTTCATAATATTGAATATTACCGTAATGGTTATTCCTATAGGAACACTTTCTCATCGTGCAGCTAAAAAAATCCCACATGGAGATGCACATGCATCTACAGGTAATTAAACATTTTATAAGTCTTGCATCCTGTTAGTTAACTTATTATAATGTTGTTCTTCTCCATGATATTTACCTTTATTTGCAAGGTATTCCTGTGGTGTACCATGATATTGGCCCTCCAACATTTGAATGTCAAAATTACAAGGCGGTTATGTGGTACCAGGAAAGAACTAACGTAACAAAAACTGTTGTCAACCCAACTTTCTATGTTTGCTGCCAAGGGGGAAAACTGCTTCTTCCGATATATAATGAAACACCTTTGCCTCTTAATGAGCTTATGGACTACAACACTCCTGCAAGTTCAAGTTTCAAAGAACAGATCAGGGTATATAATGGTATGTTTTGTTACACATCTTTTGGAGCAAGAATAGACCATTCAATTAACACAGGCAGGGGTCCATATACCTTTAGAGTAAATGGCCAAAACTATCATCGAATAGGTTCTCTATAGCCTAAACAGGGCACTCAGCCTAAATATGCGCAACTATACTTTTTTGACACTGGAAATGAAATTAAGAACCGAATGGGAGCTTTTATAAGCAAAGATAATGGAGACGTCGTGGATGCAAATATAGTAGCAAGCCTGATGCAAATGTTCAATCAAACAAATCCAATCACCAAGGCATTTCGAATGGCCCGGGATTGGTCTGAGTCCCATAATTCAGCCCACTTTGAACTACGTCTCCTAAGTGGTCGAGGTGCATCTCGGCAATATAACGCCCAACCGTACTCGTAGATTGCAGCCTGACATCAAGATTTTGGTGATGGTATTCCACGAGAGATATTGTTGTAAAAACAAGGAGGAAGGGTGAAACGTATTTAAGAGTTGCATCCGAATACATGGCCTCCAATATCCATTGTTATTTCCATATAGAGTGGACGGGTATCATGAAAAGATACTGTATCACAACAACAAAGGTGTACGCAAAACCAAAAGGCCTTTTGTTACAATGAAAGAGTACTACTCATACATCACACAACATCGAAATAATCAAGGCACTACATTGCTTAGAGGTGGCCGATTCGCAACAGCTTTTGGTTGACGACACGCTACCGTCGAGAGCAAAGGCTTACATGGAATAGGAAAAATCAAGATACGTTACGTGTGGATCTATATCACAACGTGTGTGTTGTAAACAAGAGGTGATACAAATGCGCAGTTTGGGAAAGCGAATCGTCCTACCAAAAAGTTTTATAGGCGGCCCAAGGTATATGATGCAAAACTACCAGGATGCAATGGCTATATGTCCAACATATGGAAACCCAGACCTGTTCATCACTTTCACTGCTAATACAAAGTGGCCTGAGATTTCAAAAATGTTAAAGCACATTCCGGGCCAAAAAGCACATGACCGTCCAGAAGTGTCCACACGCGTATTCAAGCTTAAGCTTACTAAACTGTTAAATGATCTTACAAAACACCATATTTTTGGCAAGTCCCGGGGAGGTAATGCACCTTAGCTAATAATGGCAATATGTCTACTCTTTTATAACAAATATATGTATTATCTTATTCGTTTCTCAATTTTCTTTCAGTTGTATATGTCATAGAATTTCAAAAACGTGCCCTACCTCATGCTTACATCCTACTATGGCTAGAAGAAGAATTGAAATGCAAAACCCCGTCCCAGATAAATGATATAATTACAGCAGAGATACCATGTCGAAAAAATGATCCAGATGGGTATAAAGTAGTAACTGAATTTATGTTACATGGTCCTTGCGGTAAAGATGCTAAATACGCACCATGTACATCTGAGGGTAAATGCTCAAATTTTTTTCCTAAACCTTTCGTTGCTGAAACAATGGTCGATAATGATGGTTATGCTATTTATCGTCGGAGGGATAATAAAGCTTACCATATAAAAAGCAAATTCAAATATGACAACAGATATGTGGTTCCTCACAACCGTTATCTCCTTACGAAATACCGAGCCCACATCAACGTAGAATGGTGCAACAGATCAAAGGTACTTAAGTATTTATTCAAGTACTTGAATAAAGGTCTGATAGAGCCACAATTGTTATACAAGAAAATGTAAAAACAATGGTGGTCGTGCACGTCCGATTTTGGAGGTGGACGAAATAAAGAATTATTTGAATTGTCGTTTTTAGCTCCATGTGAGGCGGTGTGGCGTTTGTTTTCCTATGACATCCATTACTCGGATCCATCACCATTAAACTCAATTACCACCGCCAAATCAAGATGCAATCACACTGTGACTCGAAAGCTTACAAGCCCTAATTCAAAGGGAAGGCATCGATATAACCATGTTCACCGATTGGTTTGAATTAAACAAGCGTGATACTGAGCGAATAAATACACGATTATGAGATACATGCCCATTATGTGTGGCATGAGAAAGACAAAATGTGGAAAGAACGAAGAAGCATAAATGCATTGGGAGGATTGTTTACTCGCACTGTGCATCCGGAGAACGATACTATCTTCGAATGTTGTTGAACATTGTCGAGGACCTCGCCTTTGAGAAACCCATGACCATTAACGATGATTATGTGCCACGCTCAAGGAAGCCTGTTTTGCATATGGCCTTTTAAATGATGACACAGAATGGACGCATGCTATATCCGAAGCAAGTGTATGGATGTTCGGACCACAGCTACATGACATGTTTGTGACAATTCTATTGTTTTGTGATGTCAACAGGCCTTTAAAATTAGGGGCATTTACATACATCCCCACCCAAACTTCAATAATTACATATTTCCCCAAAGCATTCTTTAATAGCATTGTACATCATGCTTTAGAAATTTGTGTTTTGGGGAAATATGTAATTTTTGAAGTTTCCTTGGGTATATATGAAATTCCCCCTTAAAATTATGGGAAGAAAACTGGCAGTTTTTAGCAGAGGATATCCTACACAAGAAAAGGAAAATGTTCGATTACCCTAACTTGGAGTTGACAGATGAACAGCTTCGGAACTATTGTTTGCTTGAAATACAAGAGTTGTTAAATAGTTGTGGAAGATCTTTAGAGATTTTCAAGATCTACCATCGCTGCACCCAATGTTGCTAACCAACATGGACAATCGTCTCATAAGAGAAGCGCCGCTTATGATATGAAAGAAATTAAGATTCAACATCAACAACTCCATTCATTGTTAAATCTCCAACATCGCTTAATCTATGAGGAGGTTATTGAATTTGTAAATGGTAACAAAGGAAATTTTACTTTGTGTACGGACCAGAGGAACCGGAAAGACATTTTATACAAAACTATCATCTCAAGGTTGAGATCGAACATAAGATAGTTCTTGCCGTCGCATCTTCGTGTATATATTTATACTAAATTTAAACAAACAACTAACTTGAACATTTAAAAAATACGCAACCGATTAGTATCCTTAAATTGTATAGGATTGCTTCATTGTTGCTACCAAAGGGAGAACAAAGACATAGCCGCTTTGTTATACCACTTGAATTATTAGAAAACAAAGACATGAGGCATAAAACAAAACACGATATGTCGAACTCATGTAGCAAGTGAAACTAATTATCTCGATGAAGCTCCAATGACTCAAAAATATGCTTTTGAGGCATTGGACAAGACGCCGAGAGATATCTTAGGATATCATGACCTTGATAGTAGAGATCGAATATTTAGGGGCGTGACGGTCTTGCTAGGAGGTGACTTTCGTCAAGTCTTGCCATTATACCAAAAGCAAGCAGCCGGTCATTGTTCAATCATGTATAAACCATCAATTGTGGAAGCATTGCAAGGTATTTACCCTTACACGGAGTATGTGTGTCAATGAGTATAGTGAAAATGGACTGCTTGATACTCGAAAACAGGATTTCAATAAATTGGTCTTGGCTGTGGGGGATGGCAATTTGCCAACAAAATGCAAAGAAGATGAGGACGAGCCATCTTGGATCGACATTCCTGAAAGTTTCCTAATCGAATCATGGGATTGTCCTATCGAGATGATTGTAGCCGAGACATACCCTGATTTTAAAATAAGACAGACTGATGATTTGTATCTCAAAGAAAGGGCAATCCTAACTCCTCGAATGATGATGCCGATACTATCAATGACTATATGTTTAAACAATTAACAGGGACTCATATACATACAATAGCGGGATGAAGTTTGCAAGGCATCTACAGACAACCTAGATCAAGATGACCTGTGCCCGATTGAATTTCTAAATTCCTTAAATTTTCTCGGGATGCCCCACGTGAACTTCAATTAAAAAGGAACTACCCATTATGCTATTGCATAACATCAATCCAAGCAAAGGTCTGTAATGGAACAAGATTGCTCATCATGATTTAGGCCAATTTGTTATTCACGCAAAGATCCTTACGTGTTCAAATATAGGAGACAATGTCATTATACATGGATTATACTAACATCAAGAATCCAAATGGCCATTTATCCTAAAACGGCGACAATTCCTCAGAAGGGCATGTTATGCCATGACTATCAATAAAAGTCGTGGCCAATCACTTACTTACGTTGGCCTCTATTTGCCTACTCCGTGTTCACACATGGTCAACTTTATGTGGCGCTATCTAGAGTTACCAATCGATGGCCTTAAGATACTAATGATTGAAGACAAAGACCCTAGACTTAAGCGTTGCACACGTAACATTGTTTTCAAAGAAGCTTTCAGTAACCTATCTTAGCATATCTATGTAATGTTCAAATATTAAATATAATAAAGTCGTACATTTTATTTTAGATATACATTATTTGTGTTTCCATATTAAGAGACACGTAATAAAATTTGAACGCCAACACCTATGCATAGTTCACCACATTTATTTATTATTACTTGATTATTTGCCACAAATACTCCTAAGCTTTATAATATTGTTCCAATTCTTAACAGGTGTCCATTATCTGTATTCCCATGTTAAAAGACACATAATAAATTTTGACCACCAATACTTATTCATAGAGCATTGTTTTCTGACTTATGAAATAACCTCAAAACCTAATTGCATACTCATCAAGTAGTATTATTGCGCATAATATTAATAATATGCACAAATGTTCACATAAATATCTAATAAATTGATTTTATGGTTGATTAGAGTTACATCTCCTTTATTAACTTCAAGTCGGTTCAAAAGCTTGATGAGGCATTTAAAAGCAACTTTTCTCAAGAACATAGACATATCAACTTCTTTATTATCATACGTAAATCACCTATCTAGCCTAAACCTATGTCATTCAAATAGGAGGTCATCTCGCACTACTTTCATATGCCCTTACACCGAAACAGAAATACTTTAATGTTGGTTCATCTCTTTTTAAAGTGCATTGTCGATCGGTTGGAATTCAATGTTGGCCATATCGAAAACTCCTCAGTTTAGAAAAGATGATTAACTATTTTCAGGTTAGCAATGAATTGACCCTAACTTTTGATTCTGAATTTCATACGACAAACCTATTTTAAGAGAAAAACGTTGATCTGCAAGTTTCAATATTTCCAAATAAAAGAATGGTTTCAATATTATAGTAATGGTTTTCCCTATTTGATAATATATACATATTTTAAGTCACAAACATTAACATTTAACTATGCTTTTATAGTACACATTCATATGTTTTCTATATTGTGATTTCCAAATTTGTTTTCATTATAGGGCAAGGATGGTGATTCAAATACTAATGAAAATATGCAAGAGATAATTACAAAAGCTGCAGGAAGAAAAAAGACGGATAAAGGAAAATCCATAATTACCAATTACAAATAACACGAAAAATTGAGACGAAGGTTTTCAAAGCTACCTACGTAAAAAAAAACACATAAATTTGGAATTGTCGTTAGCACCACCAATAGCAGCAGATGTAGAACCGTTGCAGGTTATATATCCTAACAATCATGCAAGTTATGAACATATAGAGTTCTCTTATGGCAGCGACTATGAAGAGCAATAATAGTGGAAAGCATATTGATACCTAAAACCAAGTGTTCAAGTAGTTTTTTAAACAAGTTTTTTTCCTAAATTTCTGTCTTAAAGTTTGGTATGTTATTCTCTATGTTTTTAAAATGAATAATGCTTAAACAACAAGTTGCATCCTATGTTGTTTGGTCAACTTTAATAAATCATACGCCAACTGTTGTTATCATAATACCAAGTAAATCAACATAAACTTTGAAAATTCAATAGTTAATAAACTGCATACCTTATTGACTATTATGCGATCAGCGTACGCAGTTTGCTCCGCTGCCTCATTGACGAATAATCTCATTCTTCGCGTCTACTAAAGCGAAAGCCCCGTCAAGCTTAAAACATCATTATAATTTGTGCTGCATTCACTAGCACTGCAAACTTTTAAAAAATAAGTACGGATTTTAATCCACAAACGCATATTTATAATGATATATACTTCAAATCAAATCAAACTGCTGCTTCGTAACTGTATTCTCTATGACAATATGAGCAAATCTCCCATTCTTCTTACTCACCAACTCTCATATCATCATAATATCCTCAACACCCCCAGCTTTTGCATCAACTAACGGCACATCGATATTCACCTACCCATACTGCATGTATAACACATAATCGTTATTAACTCAACTAATGAGCCATAAATCATCAAAAAAATACTTTTCCTATGCAAATGACTAATACCCTGACTAAAAACCAATATTGGCAGGATTTAAGCTAAATAAAATTTGTCCCGCCTCGGGTTATTTTGCACGTCTGTTAAATATTAGTTGATTTTTGTACATTGAAACATTCTAACCACTATTATAAAAGTCTTCAATCTCTTCCAAATTTAATATGATATTTAAAACATATACTTGATTTTCCAGATTGAATCGAAACTAACATAACACAATATCATTTATAAATCAATAACCATCCTAAAGTAACTAACTTGCAATAAATTATAACATTTTAACATTCGCCTTTCATTCTATCATATTCAAATCGAATACCGAGATATTATGCTCAATCACAGAGAATCAAGCCCTTTATAATAGCCCTCAAGAATATTTGATTGCTTAACATTTATTTTGATTGATTTTATGCTTGATTGAAAACCCTAAATCGATGTTTGAATCTAACTGTGTTTTGACCGAGTGTAAGAGAGATAAATGTGTGAAATACTGAAAGTCAAACACACACTACTTGACCACTTTCTAATAAAAGTAAATAAATAAATAAAAATAAATAATTTCTTCAAGGTAATAAAGGGTTAAAACTTAAAACCATTAAACTGATCATTGATCAGTTACTTCCATTAGCAATATATTGTTATAATAACATAGTAGCAGTCAAATAAACCTTCCATACGACCATCATATATACATCAAAACACAAAAAACAACTTCCAAAATATCCTATTCTTCATCTTCAGAGTCATCAACTTCATCCAAGCTTTCTAAGAACTCCTCCTTCTCCAACAGACTCCGACGACATAGCACCAAAAGTTGGGCCAACAAATCAATCTTCCTTCGATCCTTCAATCAGATCTCACGAAGGGCAAACTCCCGAAGAGTCGCAACAATGCGTTGAAACGAGTAAATAACCTACCAGTCTCATCGATTGTTTGTTCCTTTTTGGCAACAACTTCCCTCAGCTGGCTACTCTCTTCTCCCATATGCTCAATAAAACTTTTTTCCTCTGCTATGTCCTGCAAGATCAACGACCTAAAGGCATCACTAAGCTTGCCGGATTTAGTAGCAGCTTTCATTTCATCGATATTAGGTGTGGAAGCCATTTTAAGATTAGGGTTAAAATTATGGATAGTTGTGTGTTGATATTATGGTTAGGTAAGTATATATCATTACAATGTAACTCACAATTTGCACAAATAATCACAAAAAAACACTCAATAGGTATTGGAAAATTTATTTTGGGTGTTACTGTAGCCCTTACATATTCTTCCATGCATAAATGTGAAATGCAATATTTAGGAAGATATCTAATATTGCGATTTAATCACTTCATTTATACATTGGACCTAAACCAGCCCCTCTATACACAATGCATTACCATTAACATCCTAATCTTTAAAATAATAATAATAATAATAATAACTTATAGATTATCTTTATATTTATATACTAACAATTCGGGTTTGTGTTAATTGAAACTTTAAATAAAAGAAAACTAATTTAAATACAACAAGTTTATCATTTGCTCTGAAATAAATATATATTTCTTTCACGTATCATCAACCTAAAAACAAACAAAACATTAAAATTATTAGAACCAACAAAAGTACCTAAAATCAAACAACTACTTAAACTCATTCATCTTAATAGCATTAGCTTCTTCCTCACGGGCACCCACTTTCGCTTCATGTAACAAATTGTTTAACTCTGCAAGCAATAACCGATGTCTCTCTTGGGTTTTTCTTAAAGCTTCAAGTGACTCCAAAGCAACCCCATTAGCACCATAAGCTTGCCATCATGGTATGGTTCTTCCCTATTACCCGCCTCAAATGTTGGCAACAACCAAATAACATTTTGGATAATGCATCATCTTCACTTGCATGTTGCACAAACCACAAACGCATGCAATTATGCAATTTTGAAGAACCAGCAACATTCGATAAATTCACTATCAAATCAAAATTTGCCATTGAAAATAAAATATATAAAAAACCAAATGGTTCTATAACTCATTATGAAACAAGCACCAAATAAATAGGCTAAACATTATTTATGTAACATAATAATATTAAAGTATTACATATGAAAAGTCTCTTTTAAATATAACATATTAACATAAACCCCTTCACATGTACTCTTATAAGGTTAATTAACTATCTAAAATAATAGGAACCTAAATTAATTAATGAGTTTTGAAAATTAATTAATGAGTTTTGTTCAATAATATGCCATGGTACAAAAAGTTGTGTCAACGACATGATAATTTTCTCACTTACTTAACAACATGGTACAAAAAGTTGTGAGAACATCATATGCAAACTCACATTCATTTTGGATGAAAACAACTTTGGC
Source organism: Chrysanthemum lavandulifolium (assembly GCA_022545495.1). Taxonomy (NCBI): domain Eukaryota; kingdom Viridiplantae; phylum Streptophyta; class Magnoliopsida; order Asterales; family Asteraceae; genus Chrysanthemum; species Chrysanthemum lavandulifolium. Next base: position 167,457,118 of record CM040239.1, on the reverse strand, counting down.
AAACAATGAATGCGGTGGTTATTAATTTGCGAACCATGCAAATTTGCATAACAAAACCCACGTAAACATTACGCGACAAGGTTACAACAACATTACGCAACAAGAATTTACCTCCGACCTATTGCGTAATCAAAATTAATACCGCAAAGACCAAGATGGATCGATAACTACTTTAAATACAAAACTTATGATAACATCAATTGCAATACCTTACATGTAACTACTTGCATACAATATTACGTAAAAAACATGTATACATTCAACCATTAACCAATCGGTGCAACGCACGGGTTTTTGTAGCCTCGTTTTTCTATAATCTTCATAGAATTGTCAAAATTTATGGTTTATCCAACTTGGCAAACACCATCCCTATGAAGGCAAACGTATAACAGAAAACATCCCTAGCCGAAGTAAATGAGAAAAATATCTTTTTTCTTCTCCCCTTGCTATGCGTTCTCAAGTTTAATTTTGAGGTGAATGGAATGAAAAGAAAAGGAAATTGTGATAATATTGTGTTCTCGAGTTTTCTTAAGGCATGAAAAGGAAATAAAAGAAAAGAAAATTATGATAATATTGTGTCATCCAGCTTTCTTTCCTTTTTTCCTCTTTATATTTCAACTCAAGAACACAAATTTTTTCCACTCACCTTTTTCTTTACTTTTCTTTTCTCCATTTTCACTTTCTTTTCTTTAATGAAAAACTCGAGAACACGGTGAATAATCTACTTGCTTTTCTTTTCTTCTTGTTTCCCAGAAGTAAAAGCACAAACAACAATCATCTTTGACATTCATTTGCATCCCACACCATCACCATCTTCGACATCACCATTACCATCATCGACGTCCATCATCATCTACCTCCACACAAATCCACCACATCGACATCCACCATTAGAGTATAGGGTGCAACACGGGAAACACACAAAAAGAAATGATTGGGACCACTTTTTTCCTCCCTTATCTTGCAGGAAACTATTGAGAAAAGAGCATAATTTGTCACTTACGGGAGTGTAGTCCCGAAGAAAAAATGTGAGAGATGATGAGTTTCTGGAGAGAGAATATATATTTTATTGTTTTATAAGTGGGTATTTGTGTTTTGGGGTTTTTTTAAATAATAAAAAATATAAAAAAATTAATGGAAGAGAGAGAACATGCTACAATGGTTGAGGGAAAGTTGAATGAAAAAAATAAAAAAAGTGTTTTTTGATGATGTGGTAAAGGAAAACCCTTGACCACACCCTCCATCCTTACAAATCCAACAACCACATATCCCATTATCCCACCCACACACGAACACACCTACAACGGATCCCATTGATGGTTGTGCCACATCTATCAGAGTTAGACTTCCGCCGAGTTTTTGAAAATATTCACTCGAGATTCCGACAAGATTTTGGTTGTTTGTGTTATTTTTCATACATTTATTTGAGTTTGGGTTTTAAGATGGAAGCTTTTTGTTGGGGTAGAAGAAGTATCTAATTATGTGTTTGATTAAAGCATATCCGTGTATACACTATTTGTACTTTATAGCACTAACATAGTGTAAAATAACAATAAAATTACTTTAATGTTAACACTAAATGTTTGCACTATTTTAGTGAAATAAATAATAATGAACAAATTGCATCAAATACAGCGCAATACTCTTCATTGCATTAAATGTTTAAATGTTTCACTTTATACCTTAATTTTTAATTCACAGTTCTATGTTTAGTTATTGCATGGTTGGATTTTCTTATATAAGTGATGAATTCGTAAAATATAAACATATCACTTTTATGAAATATACCAATAATGTATAGTGTCTTAATATTTTTGAAACGATAATAATAAACAATACTTTATACATCTGACCTACATCATGTGTTGTGTTGCAGACGAAAACTTTGTATCTTATGATGTCAAATAATAATCTACTTTTATAAATAATAAAAGTAAATAATTTTAAGTGACATATACTATATTGATATTAATAAAACAATTCAATATATAGTAATTAAAGATTGAATGTAAAGTTTAGTGTTACACAGTGGAGCAATTTTTTAGTGCAAGCATATGCTAAAATAATTTTTTTTAGTACTATAATAGTGCATACATAGGAGATATTCGATGTTTACTTCCACTCAACTGGGCCAAACTCTTTAATTCATTTTAATATGGGGATCCATCAAAACTTCTGTGTTTCAATTAAGTGGCTAATATAGTTTGATATTTTGTCTAAATAATTATTGGATGTTAGTGTTTGATGTAGATCTGCAGTTGATAGTTGAATTTTTTTTTGGGAGGTTTAAGGTTACCAAGATGATCATGAAATTTGTTAGGAATTTTTATTTTTTATTTTTTTTATTTTTTTATTTTTTTTTGCAATTATTAAATAAATTGGTAAATTTGTTTAAAAAAAATAAATTGATAAAAGAAAAAAACTTAGAAACCTTTTACGTGTTGAAATGAGTATTTACCCTTCATGTATTATGCCAAGTGTTTCACCATATGATTAATGCCAATAGCATCGACGAGGAATGATCAATGCCAAAATTAACAAACCACAAAGATAATTTTTGCAATTTACTCTTAAATTTAATAAAGAGTTGATAAAATCATAAAATGGTGAAGTTAAATTGAGAGGTGGTTTATAAAAGGCTATAGAGTTAACTGGTGATGTATATGTTACTATCTTTGTCTTAAAATAAGTATTCAGTTTAACTTTAAAAAAAAAAAATTCTTTTACAATTTTGACCTTAATTATTTTTTTGTTTTGTATATAATAATTAATACAAATATATGAATGTATTGAGTTTTAAATGTATTTTATTTCGTATAATTTTTATCAAGTATTATATAACATAAATAAAAGTATTTAAGTTCAATGTTGAAAAATAAAAACTTAAAAAATCAAATTGAACATTTATTTTAAGGCAAAAGAGTATTATTATTGTGTGAAAAAAATAAATGTTATTGGTATATTTGGAGTAATATTTGAGTGTATTTTAGATGTTGAAAATATTGATACTTTATTTTAAGGGATTTTCTAATATGTGTCATAAGCATGGTTTTAAAAGGCTCGTAAAGGCTTCGCAAATCTATGAAGCTTGGTCATGTCGTCATGCTACTCGTTATGTCGTCTTATATCATGTCTTTTTGTAAACTCGATATATATGAAATATAATATAAATATATAAAAAATTTCATATTTTGTGTGACTTATGTCACGCCTTGTAAACGCAAAAGCTTCGCCTTTACCGTTAAAGTGTAAGGCTTGGTTATGCCGCCACGCCTTACGCTATTTATAACCTTGACCACAATAGCATATGTTAATATATATTTATCGAACATAATTGTTTTTTAAATTATGTTAATTTCCATAAGTTGAGTTATTTTGAGAACTCAAAATGTATTACATACCAATGGACAAATCTAGGTCATTAAAATCATATGATCACATCTCATAAAAATTTTTATGAAAGGACTAATAATGTAAATATATTAAAAAGATAGAGGGACTGAAAATGTAAATATTTAAAAAGTTGCTAATACCTACCAAAAAATGCGTTGTCAATGGAATAAAAATGATGTTATGGATCTAAGGCAAAAGTTCAATATAGAACCAAAATTTACCATAGATCCAATCAACCAATAATAGCCATTCATTTTTTTATTATGATAAACTTTCACCCTTTTTTAAAAAATTAAATATCTCGCAAACCGTTAATCGTTACGCGATAAAATTATATTATCGTGACGAATTAAATTATCTTTCATAGATACGCACTACTATATATTTTTAACAACTTTTTTTTCAAAATTTCGGTCAACAAAAATCATATATGATTTGTGAAAATCATATATGATTCGATTTTCTGAATCACATATGATTTTTGAGAATCATATATGATTGTAAAAATCATATATGATTCAGAAAATCGAATCATACATGATTTTTAAAATCATATATGATTCGTAAAAATCATATACGATTTTTCTGACGAATTTTGAAAAAAATGTTTGTCGAAAGATATAACAACGATATCTATAGAAAGATAATTTAATTCTCGTTATGATGGTGTATTTTTTCAGACTGAAAATTCACCGTTTAAAGATATGTTGTTTTAAAAAAAAAGTGGAATATGATTTAAATAAAAAATGGATGGCTATGATTGGTCCATTGGTTCTATGACAAATATGAGTTCTACATGGATCTCAACTCATGGATCTACACATATCCCACTAAAAAAAAAAAAAAAATCCTGACTCTTACCATCCGAGCATCAGTGACACGAAACATGATATAGTAAGCCGTTCATTAAATTAGCCGAGTAGAATGGCGCCACCCATCCGGCCAACCGTACCCCTCACTCTTACCAAATTATCATCGTAATCACAAGTCGTTGTTTAGTACCAGTTACCAAAACTTTTAAGTGGGTCAACTTGTTAATTATAGAATGTGAAAGGTCCAAATTTCAGATTAGCTTAAAATTTACAATTCCACCCCCTATTTTATCAACGTTTTCACAACATCAGTCCCTACAACTTTCCCTCTCTTCTAACCGTAATAATCGATTCAAATTCCCCAAACCCGACCCGCAAGTCTTAAGGCACATTTTCCGTACACCCTACGAAAATCCGTTAATATCGTTACAACATCATTTTAATTCATTCAAACATTTTTTTTTTTAACAAAATCACATTCTCAATCAAAACAACAAAACTATACATCATCAATGCTGTTGTGATTGTGATAAAGCAGGCTAAAATTTTGAAAAAAATGGCGGGAAATGATTGGATAAACAGTTACCTGGAAGCAATCCTTGATGTGGGACCAGGGTTGGAAGATAAAGATAATAAGTCGTTGATGTTAAGAGAAAGAGGCAAGTTTAGTCCCACGAGATATTTCGTCGAAGAAGTTATTACAAAGTTTGATGAGACCGATCTTCGTCGTTCTTGGGCTATGGTAATCTATTTATTTCAGTGTTTTCGTTTTCGTAGTTGGTTTAATTTGCATATAAATAATTTTTTTGATCTGGTTCTGTTTTTTGATTTCATATAAATATTGTTGCTCATTTAGGATTAATATTAGGGGTAATGTATTTGGCCAGAACGTTTATGCAAACAAATGTCCCCAGGGATTTTGTTTTTTGCGTAGATCTTTTATGAAATATGTATTTGGTTTCATTTGTAACGACTTAGACCACAAACAGTTTAATGTGCAAGAGCTAATACGATTTTTGGAGCATTGAGTGCATGAAATAATCGGACGAAATTGATATATATGAAACTCATAAAGTAATTTCAGTACATGGACGGGTTTAATGTAGGAAGTTGAATTAATACTTGGAAGACATCAACTGTTGATGATCAAGATAGATCTCCCGGCCCTTAAATTTTTATCCAAGAGCAACCTTTGGTCTAACTAAAACTAAAGTATGTTGAATTTGTCGTGTTTATAAAGAGTAATAGGGATTGTCTATTTAAACATTTTATGCGTGTTAAGGCCTTCGAGATTGCTTATTAGAGCTGCTTATGGCTTTTGAACTAATCAGTATCATTGTCATATAAACAAACGCTTGGATGTGTGTTTTGAAGTGAATTAGAATTGAATAAGTTGTACTAAAAGATGTGAGAAATGGTGATAATAGTGTTGTTTTGATGCCTGCTTTGATTTTGAAGTGGTAATAATAATCACTTGTTTGACAAATTTAAATTAGTTAATTCAGAGTTTCATAAAATAAGGGTAACTTAAGAGTATAAGTTGGTTTAAAGTTTTATAGAGAAGTACGGTAAACCAAAACTTTTTATCATTTTGCAGCAAAGATCTTGTAGCTTTTTGTTTATTCATGGGCTTTTACCAGGTTTACTGACGAGATGGATATGTCATTATGTTAAAAGTGACAGTTTGAATCAATTAGTCTAGGTTGACAATCTTTTTGAGGATAGGTATATACTTCTTGATTGTGGCATTTGATGAATCATTGATATAACAAGCGTCAATGATGCAAATAATTTGCAGGCGTCGTCCATCCGGGATTCACAAGAACGGAACACAAGATTAGAGAATATGTGTTGGAGGATTTGGAACTTAGCACGCAGGAAGAAACAGGTTTGCCATATCAATCATTATTGGTTATTAAGTCTTTAAGGTGTATTGCTGAAATTCTGTTAAGAATGAGACTTTACATAACCACTACTAGTCCTTCTTAGACATCATTACCCTCGAAAAACAGAAATCTGTATGGGAGTGTTATTTGACAAAGAAGTTTGAATCAACTTTTGAGTTATTTGCTTTGAAAACGTTGGTTTATTTCCAATGTGCAGCTAGGCGAAGAATCTCAGCATAGAAAGAAAGAAAAAAGCGGACTAGCAAGGGTTCCTAAACCATTGATTGCAGCCGACATGTCAGAAGAGTTAATAGAAGGAGAGAAAGCTGATACAGTTAGCGCGATTTCACCAAAAGGTGTTAGCACTAAAGGCGGGATGAAAAGAATTAATTCAATCGATGTGTTGAAAAACTTTGCTACTCAACAGAAGGAAAAGAAACTCTATATAGTATTAATCAGGCATGTGTCTTCTAGTCTAACATATTAGTACTTATTATTATTATTTTTTTTTCGTTATAGTTTGTTGGATATGTTTCCTAATGATGAAATTTATTCAGTCTTCATGGTCTGATTCGTGGTGAAAACATGGAGCTTGGCCGGGATTCTGATACGGGTGGACAGGTAACCTTTGGCTATAGTTTGACCAACATTTCAGTAGTGACAGCTGACATCATCAGACATCAGCAGTGGCTACTTATGTTTTCTTAATAACACTTGTGAGTTTTCAGGTCAAGTATGTAGTAGAACTAGCAAGGGCGTTAGGGGCAATGCCGGGGGTTTATCGTGTGGATTTGCTAACTAGACAAGTAACAGCACCAGGTGTTGATTGGTCTTATGGTGAACCAACAGAAATGTTGAATCCTCTTAACAACGATGACTCTGAAAGTGGGGAGAGTAGTGGTGCATACATTATCCGTATACCTTTTGGTCCAAAAGATAAATATGTCCCAAAAGAACTCCTTTGGCCTCACATTCCGGAGTTTGTTGATGGTGCATTGAGCTACATTTTACAAATGACGAAAGTTTTAAGTGAGCAGATTGGTGATGGGAAACCTGTGTGGCCCGCTTCAATTCATGGACATTATGCTGATGCAGGAAATGCTGCTGCCCTTTTATCGGGTGCTTTGAATGTCCCAATGCTGTTTACGGGCCATTCACTTGGACGTGACAAACTTGAACAAATATTGAAACAAGGAAGACAATCACAAGATGATATCAATCAGACTTATAGAATAATGAGACGAATCGAGGCCGAGGAGATAGCGGTTGATGCATCTGAAGTGATTATTACTAGCACTAAACAAGAGATAGATGAGCAATGGGGTTTGTATGATGGGTTTGATCCTGGTTTGGAGAGAAAACTTAGAGCTAGGAACAGACGGAATGTTAGCTGTTTTGGCAGATTCTTGCCCCGTCCAATCGTAAGGATATTTTTTCTCTACAGACTTTTTTAAAATATTTTTTAATTAAATTTTGTGTGGACTATAATTACAAATTAGAGGGCATTAACAGTACACTTTGGGCGACTTTTCACTCATTTGACCCCTTTTTTTAGCTTAGATTCTACGTGTTTGACCCAATTAGAGATGAAACATAACCAAACAAGACTACTTCATTTGTGTAAGTCGAGTTTCAGAAATGATTTTATATTATTTTGTTCCAGGTAATACCTCCTGGAATGGAGTTTAAGCATATTGTTCCACAAGGTGGTGGCATAGACGATGATTCAAAAGGACATCAAGATGGTTTGACCACTCCAAACCCGCCTGTTTGGTCTGAGGTTTGTTTAACAGTCCCAATGCATTAAGATCATACTATAAAAAATATGCAATACGGGTATGGCTAATGAGTATTTTTTGTTAAGTTCATATTTATAGACGTGTAAACTCAAGATCTTTTATATTTATATCAGATGTAAATATCAGAAGTCATAAAATTTGTACCCCTGTAATTGTATTAAAAGAATGCTTACAATTACAAGAGTGAAAAAACAGAAATTTAACTCATAAATTTCTTACACGAATCTACAGACAACTTTTATGTTTTGCATTCTTAAACATGTGAATTATTTTCTACAGTTTTAAGCAAAAAAATTCTTAGTAGTTTTAGACACATTATCTTAAGGCCTGTAAGAAACAGTGTGTAATTTGCATAATTTTTGTGGTGTTTCATTGATAAATAAATGTTCTGTAAAAGTAACCGAATTCTGATTTTTTTTTTTCATTTGATAGATAACTCGATTCTTTACGAATCCACACAAGCCTATTATCCTGGCTCTTGCACGACCTGACCCCAAAAAGAACTTGACTACTTTGGTTAAAGCTTTTGGAGAGTGTCGTCAGTTGAGGGAGCTTGCAAATCTTGTATGTCTTAGTTTGTTTTCTTTTACCTTTCCTCTTTATTTATTTTGATATTTGTTTTACTTACCTTTGTGTACTTCACAGTTATTAATAATGGGAAATCGTGACAACATTGACGAAATGTCTGCCACAAATTCAGCAGTTTTACTTTCAATTTTGAAGTTGATTGACAAATATGATATGTATGGTCAAGTTTCCTATCCTAAACACCATAAGCAAGCTGAAGTGCCTGAAATATATCGACTTGCAGCAAGGACAAAGGTATTACTCTTTTTTTGACAATATCACTATAAGATCTGTTACTGTATCATCGCTGTTTTATATAATTGTTTGCACAACATAAAATATGATATTTGTACACGGATTTTTTTCTTCACAGATTAGGAAAATGTGCAATGTTTTATTGTATTAGATATATAAAAATTTTAAAAAGTTTTCACCCTTCCATTTGAAGGGAAAAAATGTTGATCAAATGTTTTATTCCAATATTTACACTATTATGTGTCTGCAAATGTCAATAAAAGTGTACAGATTTATCCAATTCGTTGCAGCATTGGATTTTCACCTCGACATTTGCTTGTAGGGTGTGTTCATCAATCCAGCATTCATTGAGCCGTTTGGTCTCACTTTGATAGAGGTTCTTTCCTATCTTAACACTAGTTATCAGTCCTAGATACAGTCAATTTCATACATTTAAAGCGTCAAAATGATTTTTTTTACAACATGATCTGACATGAGCTGTTATTCTGAATATACAGGCAGCAGCGTATGGTTTACCAATGGTGGCGACTAAAAATGGAGGTCCAGTGGATATTAAAAAGGTACGTTATCTTCATTCCCATAAGAGGTGGAAAATTGGAGGTCAAAACGGGTCATTTTTGTTATGGGTCGAAACAGGCTAGGTTGGGTTGGGTTGACTTGAAACATTTACTACAATAATATAACTTTATATATGAATGTTGAGTATACGAAGTCTGTAAGTTTCTAATGTTGGAAATTACACCGTGACAGGCTTTAGATAATGGGTTACTAATTGATCCACATGATCAGCAATCGATAGCAGACGCACTTTTGAAGCTCGTAGCAGATAAGCAACTGTGGTTAAAATGTAAGCAAAACGGTTTAAAAAACATTCATCTATTCTCATGGCCAGAGCATTGCAAGACATATCTAGCTCGAATAGCTTGTTGCAGACCACGACATCCACAATGGGAAAGTTCTGCAGTTGGATATGAGTATTCAGAATCACAATCACCAGAAGATTCACTAAGAGACTTGAACGACTTAAAGATCTCATTAGATGGTGTGATAAATGATCAAGGAAGTACTGACACGAATTCTGCTACTGCATCAAAGAGCAAATCCAGCATCGGGAAAAAACTTGAAAGTTTGGCTAAGTATTCTTTTAAGGAAAAATCGGGAGGAAATAAGGCAGAAAATCTTCCAAAGAGTGAATCTCAAGATAAAATAGAGTTCCCTGGATTGAGGAGGAAGAAATCTGTCTTTGTTGTCGCTATAGACTGTGGCATGACTAAAGAGTATGTTGAGATTATCAAAATGATCATTGAAATTGTGAGAGTGGACCAGAAGGGGGAATCTATTGGATTAGTAATATCAACAGCTTCATCGATATCTGAGATACATTCTTTTTTGAAGTCTAATAAAATCAGTTCTTCAGAATTCGATGCTTTAATTTGCAACAGTGGTAGTGAGATATACTATCCTTCTTCAGGTGAAGAAGGTTCCAAAAGTCTTCCATTTGTTGTGGATTCTGATTATTCTTCGCATATTGATTATCGTTGGGGAGGAGATCATTTGAAGAATACTTTAGTTCATTGGGCTTCGTCTATAAGAGGAACAAAGAAAGATAAAGAAGTCGCTGCAGCATGTGATTCAGGATCCAAACACTGTATTACATTCAAAATCAAAAACTTAGAATCGGTAAGTTATCATAAGATTTATCTTTTGAGGTTTTTTTTCACTTAAAATAATTTGTCATTCGTCTCGTTTAGTCATTGTACTTTTGTATATCTGGGTCATTTAAATGACTGCCTTTCTGCCCTATTTAGTCATTAATGAAAAGATAGATCTGTGTCTAGTTTGAGTCAGTAAAAGATAGTTACAAATTGACTCATTGAGATACAAACCTATCTTTTGATGTCTCGATGTACAAAAAAAGAATTCACCGAAAAAAAAGGGGACAAGTGAAATAGCACATTGGTACTCATGTAAATATATCCTTATTTTTTCGGAAATTGAAATAAGTTACAAGGACTTTTTTTTGCTATATAATATGTCTTGTTTTGGCAGATACCACCAGTAAAGGATCTTCGTGAATTTTTGAGAAAGCAAGCGCTTCGATGTCAGGCTATATATTGCCAAAATGGTACTAAGTTGAACGTGATACCATTTGTTGCTTCTCGAGCCCAAGCTCTTAGGTAATGTTCCGCTAAACCATGATATAACCCAATGGATTAGGTTTTTTTCTAATGTATGTGAATAAATTAATATAGATATTACCGATAGCTAATAAAACATTATATTATCAGGTACTTGTACGTTAGATGGGGTATGAGCTTGCTACATACTGTAGTTATTGTTGGAGAATACGGGGACACTGATTATGAAGGTTTACGTGGTGGAATACATAAAACATTGGTAATAAAGGGAGTTTGCGACGAAGCACGGAAGCTCCATACCAACAGAAGCTATCCTCTTGAACATGTAATTACTTCTGATAGTCCTACTATCGTTCAAGTTGAGGAATGCAAGAAGAACCAAGTTAGTGAAGCATTGACGAAACTAGAAGCTCTAAAGGTCTAGATTCTCGCATGATGATTCCAAAATCATGATTTGGTATTCGTTGAATATATTGATAGCTCTTAGTTAACTACTGAGACGTGACTGCCTCGTTTTTATCTAGAAAGTCATAGGTTTAAGACTTTTTCTTAACGAAAACAAAAATGTTGCATGCGAAAATTACCCTTCGTGACACTCGGAAAACCATATGGTGTCCCAGGGTCATAATTAGTTTATTGTTTTACATCTTTGTTGTTAATTTTTAGTTTTAGTTAGAGTACATGTTTGGTTCTATGAATATGAATTACTAGTACACTGTAAGGTTTTTAAGCATAATAATCTCAATTTTTATGACATGTAAATATCTGCTTAGCGTTGTGACGTTAAAACTTTCTTTGATGATTGTACGAGTTAATGCTAACAACAGGGCTGTTGATAATAACAAACTTTTCATAATATTCGCTAATATTAAGAACAACAATGTACAATGTAAAAGTACTTCAGAAACATACAGATATGAGTAATGACCATTTCGAGGGACAGTTGATATGTTACATGTGAGCCATTTTCTCAGAAAAAAATGAATAAGATACAAAAACTTGCCCGGTCATGTACATGTATGAAGCTGGTTCCAAAATAGATCGAGACATGCTTACGTTTTTTCACAGACGCCTAATCTGTTTTGTGAATGCAATCCGAAACACCCCTTAACTGATCAACAATATATGGTTATGGTTTACACATATAACCTAAAGCGGTTTATTTTTTACAATGAGATTGTAATTCTTTAGTTTCAATTCTGTTCATACATAGAATATACCTAGAGAATCAACATCAACCTTAATGAACAAGCTAACAATCTTTTATCTTTTGGATTATAATTTCACAGACATAAATGATGCTTTCTTTTTTCTGCAATATGAAAAATGGGATTCCACAGGTATGATGGACCTTTTACAGAAAGAGCTAGTATACATTGGCACGCAATTATCATTGCAGAATTAATGGATCACTTAAATTACATCCGACTTTTATGCCATCATAAATAGGTGAAGGTCTAGCCTTTAAGAGAATTTATTTTATGTCTTGTATGTGCCCAATCCAAACTGTTTTATAAATTACTCAACTTAATTTGATTAATAAAAACTATAGGAAATTTACACCGGTGTAACTAATTATAATTTTGAAATTATTGTTAAGTGTTTCGTATTATGTTTACGCATACAACGTAAAATAATCAAAATCCTAATTTTTAATTTTTATTTTGTGTATATTTTTCTGGTTTCAGACTTTCAGTTTTCATAGCAATAAGAATTGTCAACTAGTACATTATTTTTTGTTTCATATTTTTAATTTTTTTATTCTATCTATGGAAAGAAATGTTGTGGTTGGATGGAATAGTCAATTTTTAGAAGTACAGATGAGCATGTATGGAATAGTCCACTTAGAATGAGTAAAGGCATAATAATTAGTTTTTTTTTTTTTTTTTTAAATTATTTTGAGTGTTTTAAGCATGACCAAAACACATTTTCTCATTTTATATGATGTAGAGATAAAACATGTTGAATAACAAAAAAAAAAATGTTATAAAAATAAGACCAAGTGAGGATTGCTTATCATCATATTGTTTGGGGTTTATAACTTCTTTTGGTTTTGTCACTTTGTGGATTGTTTTTGGATTCTGATAGCCACGTTCCCTGTTTTGTTTCAGGATGGTTTTGTAAACTTGGCACTAATTTGGGCTTTTTGGTTAGTTTTTGGGTCAAATAGCTTTCTGGAATTTCAGATTGCGGGTATGTTTCGCCGAGATTATGGTTTTGATTCTATTTTTTTATATCACGTGAGATTATGGAAAAAAATTATTATTATTATTATTATTATTATTATTATTTTAAGGTTTTTAACATATCTTCCAAAGATTAAGATTAGCAGCATTGACGGCGGGGCTGAAAAAGGACGTCCGGACCCACATATTTTATTTGAAAACAGATTTTTGTGGGTGCTGACGTCCTTTTCGCGGCCCCGCCGTTCTTTTGTCTAAATACGCGCTTCGCAAGACACGTTAAAAACCCTTATTTTAAATAAGCTATTTTAAATATAAGCTTTGTTTAGCAAATAGAATCTATAAGAAATTATAAGAAAAAAACAATATTTTATAATCTCTAAAAATCAAATGCTATTTCATATAGCTTATAAAAATAATATCTTTTTATAATCTCTATCTTCATCCCCATCTGTAGCTCCATCTCCACTTACAACAAGAGTTACTTTTAACAAACATACATACAGTGTATTGGTCTTATCGATAAACTTTTTTTCCTTCACTTTTCTTTAACGTTTTTTCGTTTATTTATTTTTTTCAAAATTGCATAAGAAATCACACGTGATTCAACATTAATTTGAATAACAATTAAAACATGTAGTTAAACGAAGTAACGAACATAACTTTTTCTATAAAACTAGACATTCATAGTTTTACAACCATATATAACACATTATATGTCGAATTATAGATTAATGTAGTTATTTCGTCAAAGTTAGATAAAACACATAAAATCACATGTAAATTTAATCACACGTGATTCCAATCATATGTGATTATAGAAATTTCATAAATGAACTGGTGTGTGATATATGGCTCGAAAGCCATGAAGGTGTGTTTTCATTACAAAAATCAGAGAAAGTCTTTGATTTATAGACAAATACTTATGCCAAATTTAGTACAGTTGTTTAGTGTTCGAATTTATATATTAGTGTTGAATCACATTTGATATGACATGCGAATTTTAATACTTAAAAAAAGGAAAAACGAAAAGAAAAAAATTCCTCGAAAATGTATGAAACTACCTGTGTATTGAAAGATAATAAAATGCTCGTCGTGACGGTGTAATTCGTTTTATTTAACGATTAACGGTTCATGAGATATTAAAATTACAAAAATGAGTGTATTTGCATTTTTAATAAAAAAAATTAATTAGCCTCCTCTTTAGTATCCATAAAAACTGAGTGGCTAAAATTTATCATGTGCTCATAGTCGTTAAAATAGTAGATTTTAAAAAGCTAATGTTTTTTATTTTTTATTTTTTGTATTTAAGCTATAGAACTATTAATCTTTATATAAATGACTTTCAATTTTGATTACACTAATCGATTCGTCTCATCATTGCGCACACAATGATGAACTTTGATTAGAATTTGTTAAGTTTTGAAAAATCCTTCATTTTGATGATTTTGGCGTTGAAATTCAAGTTCATTAGTGTCTTCACAATTTACTCTTAAATGATTTTTTGTTCATAAAATCTTAGCTTTTCATAATGCCTAATAAAAAAAAATCACAAAAAAGAAATGTTAAAGTTCCGAATAGGTTGAAAGATCATGTTATGGGTAGTTCTAGTCAAAATAGGCTAATCCTCAGTCTTTAGTGGTTAATGAGGAAGCTAAGGCTCCTAATTGTGGGGAAGTGGTGAAAAATGGGAGTAAGAAGCAAGGAGATGATAATGGTGATAGTGTTCAAGAGCCTAGGAATGTAAGTAATATTGTGAACAATGACACTTGTGAATTTGAGTAATGAAACTGTCATAGAACAGGATAATGTGAGTAATAAGAGTGTTGATGATAATGATAGGCCTATTGTGGAAGATACTGTTAACGTGCCTAATCCTAATGATGATAGGATTAATGTTGAGGATAATAGCAATAAGGCAAAATTAAGTGACGATCTTAATAAGATGTCATATGCTAGTGCTGCTAAGAGTTTAGGATTGTATTAGACTAATAAGCTCTTGTTTATCCCAACTGTGATGAGTGAATTAGGTGGAGAAGTTGTTGTGTTTGATGAGGAGTTAGTTGCTATTTGAACTAAGAAATGAGAATTAACATTGTGTGGACATCTTATTGGACATTCCATGAGTTTACCTGCCCTAAGATATCACTTAAAAAGAATGTGGAATAGATTTGGATTTAGAGAAATTGTGGACAATTGGAATTGGTTGTTCAAGTTTAGCAATGAACAAGGAATGGTTTCAGTAGTTAAGCAAAGTCCTTGGATGGTTAATAGTAAACCTATGATTGTGTATAAGTAGGATTCTAATATGGGGATGACTAAGGTAGAACCAACCAAACTGCCTGTTTGGGTTAAATTAGTAGAAATTCCTTTGGAAGCATGAATTGTGGAGGGAATTAGTGTTATTAGCAGCAGTGTTGGTAGGCCTATTATCATGGATGGTATGACAGCTTATGTGTGTAAGAATGGTGTTGGTAGAACTGAGTATGCAAGAGTTCTAGTGGAAATGGATTCTAGTAATGGATTTAAGGAGACCAATGAGATGAAATATAGAGATAAGAACAAGACTTTTAAAGGAAATAAGACAATTAAAGTTACTTATGATTGAAAACCTCCTTTGGGTTCACATTATTTGGTCTTTGGACATGATTTTAAAGGTTGTAAGATAAGAGTTAGAACTGAGGAGGAAATTGCTACTGAAAAGGCAGAGATAGCTAAGAATGTGACTGCTAATAAGGGAAATGAGTTTGTGCAGAAACCTATTAGGAAGCCTAATGCTAATGTTTTGTGAACAACCTTGGGCTTAATAGAGGGAATTTTAATAAGCAATATAATGCGGACAAGAATAAAAGTAACAATGAAGTCAAACGTCAATGGAATAAGAAGGATATAGGTATTGAGAATAAGGAAGATGGTCAAACTAGTATGAGTAACTTTGGAAAAGATTTCCCTGTCTCAAGTGGTAATAAGACCCATGTGCCTAGAAACACTATTCAGAGTAAGCAAACTAGTACTAAAAATAGTTTTGATGTGTTTGATAACATGGGAGCAGATAATATTCAAGATCTTAATATGATGAAAGATAAAATGATTGTGGACAGGTACTTAAACATCAAAATGAAGCCTAGTCTGACTGTTATTAAGACATTGTCTCAAGAGGTGATTAACTATTTCAATAGATCTTGGGAAGCTGATAGGGAGAAAAAGATAAATGATAGGCTAAATGGTATGGAAAAGATTGTAGAAGATGTTTTTGATGATGAATCTCTAGCTGCTAAAAATCTTGTAGCTGATAAATTAGTTGGAACTAGTAGTCCAGTATTGAACTAGGGATCCTCTTTCTTGTTTAATAATGGATTACAAAATTGGAATTTGTAATATTAGAAGTACGAATAATGGGAAAAAACAAAAAGAAATAAAAAAAATATTTATGAAGAGAGAACTCAAGTTTTTTCTGTCATTGAGACTCATGTCAAAGCTCCTAAGCTGCAAATGGGTTGTGATAAAGTATTTGGCCAGTGGGAGTGGACTTCTAACATGAACCAGTGTAGTGGAGGTTGCAGGATTAATGTTGGATGGAATAGAGATATTGTTCATGTGATGGTGATTCATACAACCAAATAGATGATTTTTTGTCTTGTTGAAGATCTTCAATCTCATGAGAAGGTTTATTGTAGCTTAGTTATGCTGATAATAGTGGTATTGAAAGAAGGACACTATGGAAGGATTTGCAGATTGCTAAACTTATCGCTAATGGAGTTCCTTGGATTCTTATGGGGAATTTTAATATTATTCTTAATATGGATGAGCATTCTGCTAGTAGATCAACAATTACAAGGGATATGCAAGATTTCATTGATTGTGTAAATAATATTGAAGTTGAGGATATATGTAGGAAAAGGTTGCATTTTACTTGGATCAAGTCTCCTTCAAACCCAAGAACTAGCATTTTGAAGAAACTTGATAGAGTAATGACTAATGAGGATTTCACCACCAAGTATAATCATGCTTATGCTGTTTTTCATCCTTTTATAATCTCTGATCATGCTACATCTGTCCTGGTTATTCCTCAAAATATGGTAAAACAAACGAGGTATTTTAAAATTGCCAATTACATTGCTGATAAGAATGAGTTTTTGCCTTTGGTTGAGAAATTCGGGCTGAGGAGGTTTAAGGATTCCACATGTTTAAGCTTGTCAAGAAATTGAAAGTTCTGAAAAGGCATCTTAACAGGATGAATTGGAAAAATGGAAACCTTTTTGAAAGAGTTATCAATCTCAGGAATAAGTTGAAGGCTGCTTAGTTGGAAGTAAATAGGTTTCCTCATGATGCCATGAGAAAAGCGATTATTGCTAGAACTCTTCATGAATATAATGAAGCACTTGATGATGAAGAGAAACTCCTTTATCAATGTGCTAAAGTTGATTGGTTGTGTGAAGGGGATATGTACACTGCTTATTTTCATAAAGTAGTGAAAAGTAAAAAGAATATGAATAAGATCCTCAATATTACTAATGCTTTGGGAGAAAACATTGAGGGTGATCAGATGGCAGATGCTTTTGTTACTCATTTTAAAAATTTTCTGGGAAAGTCTATTCTTGTGGATCATCTTGATTCTGTGGGTGATATTTTTAGTAAAACTCTTAATGATGTTGAAGCTCTTGATATGGTAAGAGAAGTCACTGATAGGGAAATTAAGGATGCCATGTTTGATATTAATGATTGCAAAGCACTTAGTCTTGATGGTTACACTGATTGTTTCTTCAAAAAAGCATAGAATATTATTGGAAAGGATGTCTGTACTTCAGTGAAGGAGTTCTTTTCATCTGGTAAGTTGCTTAAAGAAATCAACTCTACACTCATTGCTTTGATTCCTAAAGTTAATCAACCATAGGTTGTTGTGAAAAACTAGAAGGGGGGTTGAATAGTTTTACCGATTAAAACTTCGTTTTAAAGTGTTTAGATCGACTTATGTCAATCTACTTAATGTGTGTGTTGGATAATGATAGATAAACATATAAGTAAGTAATGCAAAGATAAAGAGTAAAGGAACACAAAATCACGACACGAGTATTTATAGTGGTTCGGGTAAAAGGACACCTTCCTTGCCTTACTCCACTCCCCGAGTACCCCACTCAAGAGTTCGTAAGCACTACACAATACAAGCTCCTTAATGTGGTGGAGAAGCCTTCACAACGTCGCCTACTCTTTATCCGGTACAAGGCTAGACACCGGGTTCTTCCACGAGGTAGAACCAAACCTATCACAACGTCGCCTATACTTTATCCTCTACAAGGCTAGATACCGAGTTCCATTACAAAGGAGGAACTACTACCCAACACTACACCACAACACAACTATCCCAAAGGAGACACACTCCTTGTTACAACACTAAAAGGATATCAGTATCCTTTAACCCAAACTATTTATCTTGTACATCGATACACCATATCGAATGTACACCATTGGCACCTTTCACTAATGCCTTCGACACAACCCTTTGGCAACTTTCACTAATGCCTTCAACATAACACTTCTATGGAGGGAGGAAAGAACTATCAACAAGATACACTTCAGTGGTCTTGATGATGACGAAGCTTAGTAACTTATGACCTTGAGCTTTCACGTTTTCAAGAGGTGGTGATCTCGCCTTTAAGAGGAACCTACAGAATCACACAAACATAAAACTACATAGGATGATCCTTTGGATGAGAGGTTAGAGATGTTAGAATACTGAGAGAAAGTATGTGTAAAGTGGTGGTGAGCAAGAGAGAAATGGCTCACTATTTATAGACCAAAACTTGTCTACTGTCCCACGGTACCCACGGATCCATCCCCAGAAGAATCTAGCTAGTGCAAACCTAGGGATCCGGCTACTAGGTCAGTTTAGTCTGGATTTCGGGTTTCAAACCGGGTTATTGGTTATGGGTTATGAACCATGGGTTATGGGTAATGGATTATGGATACCAAACAAGATGCAATGTACCTAGACATTGGTTATGGATCTTAGGTCATGGGTCATGGACTTTGGGTCATGGATCATTGATAATACATGATAAGGATTTAAAAGGTACACTTTTGAGGGGTCATTTAAGCCCTTAATCGACCACTTTTATATCCGTTACTGCTTAATTTCGTTCCTTTTCACTTTTTAGGTCTCTTGAAGGCAAAATGCTGGAATGATGCTTATTTGGATGAAAAGGCGTGAATATGTGAAGAAAATGGCTAAAGTCAAGATCAAGACACTCAAGCTGCTGGAAGTCCACCCGACGGTGTCACATATAAAGGCGGCGCCGTCCCTCTAATTGCGACGGCTCGGGAGTGAAATTGATATTTTGTACCGACGCGCCAGCTTTAAAGAGTAGGCGTCACGACTCGCACGGCCTAGATCCGTATTCGCACGACGCCGGTTGAAGTCGACGGCGTTACAACCACAACGTGATGCCGTCCCAAAGTTGACTTGGCCAAGACGAAACCCTAATGGCGGCGATCGACGCCACACATTAAAAGGTGATGCCGTCGCAGTTGTAACTCTATATATAGAATTCGAATTTTCAGACTTTTAGAAAGGTAGAATTGTGGAGTAAAAATCTAAAACGATTTTGGTTTGTCTTGGGCAGTATCTTAGGGTTCTCATACCCTATTTTACATCAAGATAAGTAATCTACTTCATTGATTTCATTATGTCTTCGATTGTATGTGTGTATGCTTGCATGTTTACCATGTCCGGCTAATTTACTTATGTGTTTGCCTAGATCCATGAAACTTAGTTATTAATTATTGATTGGTTGTCTCTTATCTTACTTGTAATTGGCTTAGGATTGCAATAGGCCATCGTTGTGTTTTTAATGCTTGAGTAATCTTTGTGAACATTAGTTTATAATCGCCTAGAGTTATTGTAGGCTAAAAATCCAAAGATAACCTTAGAGTTAGTTTATGAATCCTAGAGATTTTGTAGGCAATAGCCTTAAGGTATTCTCAAAGAGTTAGGGAGAAAAGCATACCCTACGACCTTAGAAGACACAACACGTTAAGAATAAAGACGTGACAATTCAACCATCAATAAAAGATAACTAGGGAGTAATAGTATCTAGGTATACACATTTTTAATCATCATACGAGCACACATCAATTAGACATAGACTACCCCTTAGCTTAGTTAATTAGATAAATAGATAGTAGAGTAATCGGTAGAATTCCTATTCCCCTAGAGAACGATATCAATCCCTAAGCTTACCCGAATACTACACTACAACGATTAGGTTCATTGCCTAGGTGGTTGAAAAACTTGCTCGAAGAAAAGGAAGTTTCCTTTGACCCCGAACGCGTGTTGTACGCGTATCAAGTTTTTGATGCCGCTGCCAGGGAATAGAATAGCTAGTTATATTTTCACCTCGTTTAGGTTTCCTTGCTTGATTCCTATCAAGTAAGATTTTTTCTCAATTTTTAGCTTCCTCGTAATATCCCCCTTCTTCGTGAATTTGTTCGTAATCCCATCACTTTTCATCATGGAAAGTGATAACCCACCACCAAACCAGCCATTTTCCCCCGCCAATTCCCTTAGACAACTTAGGACCCGTAGTTCCACCAAAACCCTTCTTGAGCCCTTTGCCGAACCCGAGAGAGAGCTGTATAAGCGAAGAAGAGCTCTCCATGATTCGGAACCTTAAGGCACCACCATCGATTTTGATGAAGCCGTAACTGACGAAGAGTCCACACATTCCCCCAAGTCTCCTGAAACCATTAACATTGACAATCTGAGCCAACATAGCGAGGAAATCCCCACTATTGTTGTCAATGAACCCATCAATAAACCAAAGGCAAAAGTCCTTAAGGAGTACTCTTCTCCCACCTCGTCTGGATTTACCAGTACCATTGTCTATCCTTCCGAACATATCAATGAGGTGTTGCATGCCACCGACATTTGGCTTATCCAGAATGCATGTCAATTTCACGGATCCCACAGCGAAAACCCAATTCATCACATCAAACAATTTTTAAAAATTATGGATACTATCTATGCTGACGGAGCATCCAAGGAGACATCTAGACTCCGGTTTTTCCTATTTTCTCTTCAAGGGAAAGCCAAAGAGTGACTCAATAAGCTACCTCCAAGGTCCATCTTCACTTGGGAACAACTCACTACCAAGTTCACCAAAAAGTTCTTTCCTCCTGGGAGAACTGCGTCTATCAGGAGCGAAATCCTTCACTTCCATCAAACAGATGGAGAATCTATCGTTGACTCTTGGATTCGTTACAAATATCTCATTCAACAAGCCCCACACCATGGTATCAACCTTTGGTTGCTTGTTCAAATCTTTTACGACAATGTCCCCCACAATGATCAAAAGGGGATTGACTTCTCGACTGGCAGAAAAAATTCCAATCTTAGTGCAGAAGAAGGATGAGACCGCATTGAGGAGTATGTCCAGGACCAAGACAATACTTAGAACGAGCCAGTAACTGTAATGAGTATCTCTGCTACCTCGAATAATAGCCCATTATCTCTCGATAATCGAATGAAGAGGGCGCAAGAGAAGCTCGCATACGTCACAAAGTCACAAGAACCTAAGAGGTTGTTTAACCCATACCTTGTATGCGACATTTGTGGAGGGTCACACGAGAGCGATGAGTGTGATGATAACACACGCCGAGAGCACGCCTTCCTTTCCAGCCATGACATTTATGATGACCCTTCCCTCCTCGTATTCTATCAATACGATGAATACACTCCTTGGGGTAATCTAAAATGGAAGACTGAGGGAGAAGAGGGTTCCGAATACACCATCCGTGATGCCTTTGAAAAAGAACTCGGGCAATTCGCCATGGAAAATGGAATGCTTTTAAAGGGTCTTGAATGATTCATTCAAGAGCAACAAGCTGAATTAGAAAGCCAGTTCACCGAACTCCACGAAAGAATAAGTGAACCTGGTCCAACCCAACATGATCCAACTTGTGCCATTACTACTCGATCAGGAACTACTACCAAGGATCCCCCATACCCTGTTCAAAATCCCACCACCAGGGAGCCTGAGTTGGATAATGGAGCAGTTCCTGAACCCCCTTCGACTCCTCACGACCCTCCTCCACAAGCATCACTTCCCGTCCAATGTCCGACTCTCACACGGATTCCTTACCCCTCGCGTTTAAAGAATCAAAAGGCTAAAGAAGACAATGAGAGGCTGTTGTCTTACTTAAAAAGGACCGCCGTCAACATACCACTTCTCGAGGTATTTTATCATATCCCTAAACATAGCAAATACTTCAAGAGTTTACTCTCGAATCGGAAGAAGCTTGAAGGGTTGATATCATTAGGAGAAGAATGTTCGGATATCATCCAAAAGAGCCTACCCAAGAAGAAAGAAGATCCGGGTAGCTTCACCATCCCTTGCTCTATAGGGGCACTCTCTATGAAAAATGCCTTGGCAGATCTTGGGGCAAGCATTAACTTGATGCCTCATTCCTTATTTCTCAAACTCGGATATTCAGGGATGAAACCAACCAGAATGAATATTCAGTTAGCTGATTGATCAATCAAATATCCCATTGGAGTTTGTGAAAATGTTCTTGTGAGGGTAGGGGAGTTCAAATTTCAGGTTGATTCGTGATTTTGGAAATGGAGGAAGATAGCTCAGTCCCGATAATCCTTGAAAGACCATTCTTGGCTACAGCTCGTGCCATCATCGATGTTCATGATGGTAAACTCACTTTACGAGTGGGATTCGAGAGCTTAACCTTCAACATCAGGGATTCTATGAGTCGTCCCTCCTCTTACGATCATCCTATTTATTTTGTTGAAGAAGTTGATGAGTTTGTTGATGATATAGATAGCTGTATTGATGAATATCTAGTAAACGAATTCATGAATGATGACGACAACATAATGTACGATGATGAAGAGACTGAGATGGTTGGAGCTGTCTCCTTTTACCCACGTAGGGAAGAAATTGAACCTCTTGAACTTCAAAAGCCGGAAAACAAGCTAAAACCATCGATCAAGGAACCTCCTACCTTAGAACTGAAAGATCTCCGGAGTCATTTAGAATATGCCTTCCTTCAAGGAGAGGATCAACTCCCTGTCATCATAAGCTCCTCACTGATCACTGAACAAAAAGGGAAACTCTTAGAAGTTATAAGAGAATACAAAGGAGTGATCGCATGGAGTGTTGCTGACATTAAAGGAATTTGTTAGGAATTAGAAATTCCAGGTATTAAAGAGTCGGTCACCTCTAGTATATGTAATCGTTAGAAAGCTCGTAGTCATAGTTATTTTGAGTTAAGTAACACCGTGGAGGACGGACGGGTCTTTACCCACTGTATGCCTGATCCACAGCCCGTTGTGTGGCGTTTTATTGTAAAACTATAAATACCCTCTACCTCTCAAGGTAGAGGGTTGGAGCTCATAATAATATTTCTTTCTCTCACTATAGTTCCCAACTCTCTTACTTTCTCTCACTAGAACTTTCTCTCTCTAACATACTTATACGCCTACTTTGATCATGGTTTAGAGTGTTTGTGAAATCCAATATCCTACAATTGGTATCAAGAGCCATGGTTTGATCACCATCTTTCATGCTCCTTGTTTTGGTGGATTTCATAAGGTTTTGGTGTATTAAGGGTTTAGGAGAGTTTGATTCATTTGGACAAATTCTAGTGGTAAAGTTTGAATTTTGCTTGTACTTTTGTGTTTAGGATCATCATATGTGGTTATGTTTTGAATTGGAAGGCTTAAATCATTGTGGTTTGGTTGTTTTGGATTGATAAAGTGGTTATTTGTGAAAGAAGGACTAAGCGAGTTGAGTCTCGGACTTGTGTTTCTTCAAAGCGAGTTGCTTTGTTATTTGATGCGAGTTGGTACATGCAACTTAGCTGTTTAGCGAGTTGATATTTATGCGACTTGGGTTCTAAGCGAGTTGTTTCTTTAAGCGACTTGAGATCTAAAGCGACTTAGCTATTTAGCGAGTTGTAACGCTAGCGAGTTTCTTTAAGCGACTTAGTGTTCAAGCGAGTTGATTGTGTTATGAGTTGATACTAAAGCGAGTTAGCTATTTAGCGACTTGATTCATTGCGAGTTGACCGTGTTGCGAGTTGATGTCGATGCGACTTGGCTATTAAGCGAGTTGATTACTTAAGCGAGTTGTTAATTGCTTAGTTGTGTGGTTAGGTACTTATTCATTTAGGCTTGTTACTTGGTGATACATTCTTACGGTTGTTCTTTTGGTTTAGTAAAATCCGTGAAAGAATCAATTTCCGGTTTAATCAAAGAATTGTAAAATCCGTAGAGCTTGAAACATGTCTACAAACGCTCCTACTATCATCTCCATCATGTCGAGGATGTTCAAGCAATGGTTCAGATACTGCCCACCCATGCTCGATGAATCGACTATGACTCTTGGGCTCAACGAATCGATTGTACTGCCTTGGAAAGGAAAATGGAGTCAACATTCTCAAATCCATTGATGAAGGACCATATCGGGTTGAGACGACTAGAGATGTACTTGATATCAAGATGGAACTCGATTTACGGAATGGATGCACCAAAGATGTATGATGAGCTTGATGATAAGGAGAAAAGAGATTCGATGTCGATATCGTGGCTTCTAACATTGTTCTTCAAGGTCTTCCAAAAGACATCTACAAGTCGATCAATCACAACACCGAGGCAAAAGTCGTATGGGATAATGTCAAGATGCTTCTTTTCTCGCTCGTAGCTAATCTGAAGACCGAGAATCACAGCTTGTATGATGAATTTGAGCACTTCAAGATGAAACCGATGAAAGTGTCTATGAGTACTATGTGAGATTTCATAAGTCGGTGAATGACATGAGGAACATCGAATGACTATGCCTAACATTCAATTTGAACTCAAAATTTGTGAACAACATGAATCCCGAATGGCACAAGTTTGTTACCTCCGTGAAGCTCACTAAAGGATTGAAGAATACAAACTATGAGCAACTCTATGCCTTCCTCCTTCGTAATGAGAGACATGCTATGTTTGAAAAATGATTCTCAATCGCTTCAAAACCAATCGGGAGAGACAAGCTCATCGAATGACTCAACCGCCTTCTACTCAAACATCGAATCACAACCAAAGCCTCACAAGTCATACCCATGGGTAATGGTAATCGAAACTCATTCCCGATCCTATGTTCAAACAAGTCGATGCCGATGCACACGCTGGTAACATCATTAATCAACTAGCTCTTCCGATTAGTCAAAACATGAATTCTCTCCACAAACCAACAACAACCTCGTAACAACATCTAACCCACACAATCAAGCTACCGTAAAAGATGGGAGTATCGTGGTGCAACCAGCTCAGAAAGACAAGATGATCGTGGAAGAGGTGGAGCCGGTAGAGGTTATGTTGGTAATCGTAATCGAGGAAGGAATGGTAATCAAGGTCAAGCTAAGCCGATCAAATGTTATAACCGTGGTGGTGAGGACACATTGCAAGGAACCGCACATCTCCAAAACGTCCACGTACGCCGACATTTGTAGATAAGATGTCGCTTGTACAAGCTCGTGATAATGGTGCCGCTTTGGATGAAGAGGAATTGTTGTTTCTTGTCGAGGAAATGCCAAGACCTATGATGTAGATGTGGATGAGCAACCTATTCAGAGATAGGTCACAATCATCGAATGCCTTTCAAGTCGCCGATTGTGATGCATACGACTGATGTGGATGATGGACCCATCGCACACACAATTTTTATGGCTAGCATTTCTCTAATGGTTTCTCCCAAGGTCTCTTCTTCACCACAAGCTGGCCCATCCAAAGACAAACTCATCTCGAGGTATTAAAACTATACGATGATGTCGATGTGCAAAAGATGCATGACAAAGTACAATCAATCGAAACTATTGAATCAAATATTGAAAGTATGGGTAATACCAATGTTGTCCCATATGATCAATATGTGAAACAAAGTGAAAGTGAAGTTGTACCAAGTGATGCATCTTCTGCGCATCAACAATGACTATGTTTTTGATGAATACACCGCATGTTCCCCGATGATTCCGTAATTTCGAACTAAATGCCTATAAAGAACGTGTTGCTATTTATGAACAACGTGCAAAATTTGAGTTGACCACTCGTGAGCGTGAAATGGATGACCCAAAGGCGTATAATCATTAGAAAAAGTAATTTTCGAGAAAAGTATTAAAAAGAGTTAAATTCCTTGCAAGAAAAGCTTTCTAAAACGCTAAGCAAAACAAGAACTTCAAGAAAATGTGAAAATGCTTAAGCAAGAATTTAATGCAAAGGAATCAAAACTCTTGAAAGATTTTTCTAATCAAAACTTTGAAAACAAACTGAAAACAAGTTGTACATACAAGGAACACCATTCGATCGCCACATGATCACTAAGCATAGAGTTCTAAGCGATAAGCATAGTGTTCCCATTGTAGATAAACCCAACCCCGAGTACGGAAGATAGCAAAAGCAACTCAAAGTGTGATCTATGATGGCAATGAGATTCTTAAACCTAGACAAAAATCTAGTTGCTTTGAGTGCACAGAGGAAGATAAGAAATTAGATGAAATCACTAGGAGAAAATGAATAAGAAACTAAATGATCCTAAATGCAAAGAGAAGAAAGTAATTATCACTCCCCATGACTACAAAAAGGAGAATTGATCTCCTTGAACATGTTTAAGCCTCAAACATTGTTGACTCCGAACAAGTGTTCGGAAAATGGACTTAGATAAGCGTAGCGTAAAATATTGTTGAAACAAACCTCCCTTTGGAAAATGCCTAGAGCGATGTGTACCCTCCTAATACACCAATGCATCTTGTTCCTAGAACAATTGCCACTAAAAGTAAGACCTTAATTAGCCAATATGTTATCTTTCAACTATTTATTGATTTTGAGAAAACTTGCAAGAAAAGGATCATACCCATCGGTATAATCAAGGAGAAAGGGTTTTGAGCAAATGAAAGAATGTTATTTAACCGAGGTCATGCCTTTCTTTAAACTTCTAAAAGATCACTTTGAGAGTCTTAAAAGGGGATAGATACGATATTAAGGGAATGGAAAAGGAATTTGATGCAATGATAGTTGAGGTTAGTGACTATGAGCGAGCACTAAAATATAATGAGATTGAGAGGAAGAACTTGCATACACTAAATGAGAACCCGATTTCAATGTATTGCTCAAGATGTGTTCTACATCGCTACTAACTGTTCTATTATCGCTTCTCGATTCCATGAAATGTCTGTTGCTTTGAAAGTCTCCCATGATCGTGTCATTGAGCTTGAAAAATCTATCGAACTAAATGAGAAAATTGAACGGGATGATCACGACAATTTGGTTAAACATTTTCTAAACTAGAAGTTGAGCATTTTAATTTACAACTAAAATATCAACATCTTAAAGAAAATGTCAAAACTTCAAACATTAAGACATCCTCGGATGCTCCGAGTTTGATGCGCTTTTTCAAATCAAAAACGTGATGAACAGATTCAAGCTCATTGCAACACGATCGAAAGTTGAAAGTCCAAATCTCTCAATTAAAGGGTCAAACGAACAATATGATGACTCCCAAATGCCTCCTCCTTTAGATTCTCGAATTCTCAAACGTTTCATCTTCAAAACCTAGTAAATGCATTACAAAAGGAAACGAAAGTTTTCTAGAAGAAAATGAAAAGGTTAAACGTCATTTCAATGAGTTATTTGAATCAATAAAGGTCACTCAGAACAAAAATAACGAACAAATAGGTTCATTGCAAAGGAAATTGAGAATCAAGAGTCGTAAAAGGGAAAATGCCAATGACCAATGGGGAGAATGGTGTATCAAAGGTTCACTATTATAATAAATATGCTTTGTCTGTGAAATATGTCCCTCCTCATCTCAGGAACAACAAACTTGATGTTCAAACATACTTCTCATCCCTTAAGGATTGCCTAGAATGTCTACGTGAGATTGTTGAAGAGGATAAGTTAGAGAAACCTCATGATAATGCTATTGGACATGCATGCTTATATGCCAAATGATCTCAAGAAATCCTAGAATGCTTGATCACAATATGCCCAAAGTCCTTAGGTGGGAGAGTTAATCCTTTGATTCCATGTTCGATGCCTAATGCCAAGTATGATATTCATTCGATGCCCAATGTTTTGAATGTGAACCTTAGTGTACCTTTAAGTAGTTCAGATTCCAGATTTGTCAATGCTAAGAAAGAGAACTCAAGTGTGCCTTCTAGGAGTATAAATACCAGCACTTCTAGTGTTAAGAAAGTGAACCTTAGTGTGCTGCATGTAGTTCAGATCCCAAAGACATCTAAACAGTGATGCAAAGAGTAGTAAAACCAACTAATGTTCCCATTCCTCTACAGAGTAATCATGACATTAAAGGGAGCAGTCAAAGTCTCAAGACAATACAAGGAATGATAGGACCTCACAAGCTAAGAATGTGCATCGGAAAAGAGTAGAAGAACAATCTAGGAACTTTAAGTTTGAACCGAATAAAACGAATCGTGTTGATTCTAGTATTAGCCATAGGCGCATCGTAATTAATTCAATTCGATACTATTTGCAAACCTTGTATTGATGTCCGCTTGAATTCGCTTTCTAATCATGAATGTGGTGTTAATGTTTTGCCTAATGATGTTAATTGTGCGCTTAATATTGTTAATGCTAAAATTCATGCTAAGAAGGATAAAAGGCAAAACGAAAGAAAGTTAGAAAACAAAGGAAACCCACAGAAGAACATTTAGTAAGATAGGCTATTATTGGATACCGTTGGTCATAAGACTAATCGACAATGCCCACTAGAAAATGGATGCCTACCGGTAGAACTATTCCTTAAGAAGTGAGCACAATGTGAGCGGGGCTAATACGACACTAGTATCGCATCTATTCACAATGATTCCATTGCCTTAATTTCGATATGAATGCTTCTATTTCGATGTGGGTGTTCCAACCATTGTTACTAACCCAATGGAACCCATTCTTGCATGGGGATCCCAATTATCCGCTTATCCATTCTTGTCTCGTGTTCAACCGCAGATCGCTCAAATCGCTCGTGGTACCGAACTCAGTCGCTCCAAGCATATGATGGCGACCGGTCACGGCTCATGAACTTCGTGAGCAAATTCATCGACGCTTAGATTCGGAATGATCATTTCGGTGCTATTATGGGTTATGGAGACTATGTTGTTGGCAAAAGTGTTATTTCCGTGGTTTACTATGTAGAAGGTCTTGGTCACAACTTGTTCTCTGTTGGTCAATTCTGCGATTCGATCTAGAAGTAGCCTTCTAAAACATACCGCTTCGTTAGAGAACTTGATGGTAAGGAACTTTTAAGAGGTTCACGTGGTTCAAATCTATACACCATCTCTATCGAAGATATGATGAAGTCTTCTCAATTTGCTTGTCGTCAAAGGCCTCTAAAACAAAGTCATGGTTATGGCATCGCTGCCTCAATCACTTGAACTTTGGTACCATCAATGATCTCTCCGTAAAGGACTTAGTTGTAGGTTTACCTAGACTCAAGTATGAAAAGGATCATCTTTGTTCAAGATGTCAATTAGGAAAAGCAAGAAGTATGCCCATAAACCCAAACCTACTAACTCATCACGTAAGTTCTTCATACAATTCATATGGATTTATGTGGACCAATGAGAGTGCGAAATATCTTTGGGAAGAAATATGTGTTAGTTGTGGTTGATGATTACTCTAGATTCACCGGTCAAGTTCTTAAGGACAAAGGATGAAACTCCGATATCATCATCAAACTCATCAAACAATTGCAGTTCAACTTAACAAAACCGCCGAATTATGCGAATGACAATGGAACCGAAGTTTTTCAACAAACAACTTAGTGAATTTTATGAAAGCATTGAATCACCATCAAAGAAGTGTTCCACGAACTCCTCAATGTAACGGTGTAGTTGAGAGACGAAATCGAACTCTTGTAGAAGCCGCTAAAACAATGCCGATTTACTCAAAGGTTCCAATGTTTTTCGGGTCAAGCTATTGCCACCGCATGCTACACACAAAATCGCTCCTCGATTCACACTGCTCATGGAAAAACTCCATATAAACTTGTCCACAAGAAAACCTAATCTCTTTCCTTCGTGTGTTTGGTGCATTGTGTTATCCAACTAATGAGGTCAAGACTTAGGCAAACTTAGAGCTAAAGCAGACATTGGAGTTTTTGTAGGTATGCACCAAACAAAAGGGGTACCGAATCTACAACAAAAGAACCCGAAATATCATGGAAACAATTCACGTTACGCTTGATGAGTCGATCGGTCAAATGGCTCTGGACAATCCAGCCAGACCCGCACTTCAAAACAAATCCCATTGGTTCATCCCTTGTTCCATACTCTTCTCAAGAAACTCCATATGTACCTCCATCCAAGATGATTTAAAGAAATTGTTTGATCCTATGTTTGATGAACTTTATGATCCAAGTACTAATGAGGGTCGATTCCTACAACAGAGGTCGCTCATATTAATGTGAATGAAGTCAATCCCTCGCCTCAATATCTTTAAGTCAAGAAGCGCCGATGTCGATCCTTCGCCTCATCAACAAATCATCATTCTTCAAATGTACATCATGGAAATGTTTCGCATCAATGATGAAGTTAATCCCTTTGCTACTCAAGATGCTCCATTTGAAAACATATTTGCTCTCGAATCTTCATCGAACCATCTTCTTCGTGAGACATCGAATCTGCTACTTCATCCCTCAACAACTACCACATGAACACCTCGAAAATGGACTCACGATCATCCACTAGACAACATCATTGGAAATCCTCTCGTCTGTATCAACACGGAAACAACTTGCAACCAATGCCTTATGGTGCTTCTTCAACTCCATACTATCTAAGATCGAACCAAAAGATGTTAAACCGCCATGAATGAAGATAGTCGGTTCAATGCCATGCAAGATGAAATTCATGAGTTTGATCGACTTGATGTATGGGAGTTAGTACCGCTCAGATCGTGCTATGATTATTGCTCTTAAATGGATCTTCAAAGTGAAACTTGATAAGCATGGTGATGTGTTGAAGAACAAGGCTCGATTAGTTGCTAAAGGATACCGTCAAGAGGAGGGTATTGACTTTGAAGAATCTTTTGCTCCAGCTTGCTCGAATCGAGGCAATCGTAATCTTTTGGCTAATGTCGCTAGTAAGAACATAGTAGTCTATCGATGGATGTGAAGACGGCATTTCGAACGGAGATCTTAAAGAAGTCGCTCACGCCGCCCAACCCAAGGATTTGTAAATCAAGAGAATCCTACTCACGCTTATCGCTTGAAGAAGGCTCTTTACGCTTAAAGCAAGCTCCAAGGGCATGGTATGATACATCACAAAGTTTCTTCTATCTACCGGATTTAGCAAAGGAGCGCTTGATCCAACATTGTTCACCGTGAAGTCGTGCAAACATTTAATTCATGTTCAAATTTATGTTGATGATATCATCTTTGCCTTGACTTACCCCAATGAGTGTGATCGTTTTCAAATGAAATGAGTTCAAAATTTCAAATGTCAATGATGGGACAAATGTCATTTTTCTTGGGATTACAAATTTCACAAAGTCCCGGAGGCATTTTCATAAATCAATCTAAATATGCAACCGAGATCTTAAAGAAATTTGGATTTGATTCAAGTGACCTCGCTGACACTCCCATGATTGATCGAACCAAACTAGATGAGGACCACTCAGGATCATGATTGACCAAACAAAATATCGTAGTATGATTGATCCCCGATGTACCTCACGCCTAGTAGACCGACATCTTGTTCATTGTTTGCATGTGTGCTAGATACCGTGCTAAGCCTACTAAAAAGCACCTTGAAGCGGTTAAACGGGTCTTCGGTATCTCCAAGGAACCGTCAATATGGGTCTTTGCACCAAGGACACCGGTATGTCACTAATGACCTATGCGATGCCGATCATGCAGGTGTCAAGATACTCGTCAAGTACATCCGAGGTGCTCGCTTTTTGGGTGATAAGCTTGTGAGTGGTCTTCAAAGAAGCAAATGAGTACTTCTATTTCCTCTACAGAGGTCGAATACATAGCCATGTCATCTTGTTGTGCTCAAATCTTATGGATGAGATCTCAATTATCCGACTATGGCTTTGAATTCAACAAAATTCCTCCGCATCGTGATAATAAAGTGCTATTGCTCTCTCATGCAACAACGTTCAACACTCAAGAGCAAAGCATATCGACATTCGACATCATTTCATCGGGGAACAAGTGGAAAAGGTGTGGTGGAACTCTATTTTATGAGGTCTCGAATACCGCTTAGCGTACATCTTCACCAAAGCTCTTCCAAGAGAACGCTTGAGTTCATACTTCCACGACTAGGCTTGAAAAGCCTTCAACCGAAACACTCAAACGCCTTTAGGAGGAAGACGAGGAGTAAAGGTCTATGCTCATCTATCTCTTGTAAATATCTTTTCGAAAAGCAAAATACAAAATTACAAAACCTTCAAAAGCAAATAGAAAATATAAAACTTTCAAAAATCCATAAAATTGAAAAATCTTGAAAAATTCCAAAAATATTTTCTTTTGTCATGTTTTCCTCGATTCGATAATATCTACGGTCTTTGTGATGTCATTCAAAGAATGACACGGGTCTTTAGATGTTGTTCGAATGTTTAAAAAAATTATTTTGGGAGAAAGAGAAACAATGGTTTATTGTCATTTCAGCAAGAACCCGCTTTTCAAAGAAAGAACAGAGCCATGCTTTTTCATGTTTTTCAAGATTTGAGAATTTGTTTGAACATTCATCAAAAGCCTTCTTATCAACCAAATTCAATGCTCGATTCTATTAACATGTTATCTCATCGAAACAAATTGTTTTGAAAAATAACTCGAACTCTATCTTTGATAATCATCTGGACTTATTTGTCAAAATATCAATCTCTCAATCAACAACCTATGTCATTGATTGAGGGGAGAATGATTTCAATTACATTAAAAAGTTATTTGGCATTAAATTGTTTTCAAAAGATATTCATGCATGTTTTACCAATGGAGTTTAAAGTCTTTAAACCGATCATTATCGCTTAAAACGCTTTCATAATCAAGTCACAATTCCCTTAAAAGCTTTCAAAATCAATTTAAATCAATAAGAGATCACAAATCTTAAATGATTTGATAATTGTGATCGGGGAGAATGTGTGATTTAAATTGGATTTAAACCGACAACTCGGTAAATGGTTTTATAAGGATGTAAATGCTATCCTTCCCACATGTGACAAACGATTTCAAATTTTCCATGCACATGTTGAGGGGAGCATCTATCTTAAACCTATGATTTGAAACGTGATCACTTATCTCATGTGCAGGTTCCTCTAGTATGTGCAAAACTCGCTCAAATCTCGAGGCACATATTGAGGGGAGCAAATTATGAAAATCTCATCCTTCCCCAAAATGCTTTATCTACTTGTCTTGATTAGGGAAGTGATGATTGATATCTTTAGAAAATGGTAATCAAAGAAGTTAATTCTTTCTCATGCCTCCATGTGCAAAATGATTTCAAATATTTGATGCACATGTTGAGGGGAGTTCTCGTTCTAAAAATATCAAAAACAATTCAGTACAAAATGTTTTGATAATATATCACAAGTATCCGGATTGATTTTCAAATGGTTTTTCAATTGGTTCCAATGGCGTATGAACAATACCAAATAGACCGACCAACTTTACTTTATGTACGGTGATATAAGGATGATAAGGTTAGGTATTGGTTCCCATGATCCGCCGTAACCGGAGGGATCTACCGAGGACAATCCACTAGTTAGTGTAGAAGTCCTTAGGTATGATGATAAAAGGAGAAAAGTGAGATATGGGAAGAGTGCGGATCGAGACAGAGCAATCATCGAACAAACCCAACAAGGTTCTTGCTATGAAGTCTCGATAAGCACCGAAAGGGTTGAAGAATTAAAAGAATTGAATAAGAAAAGGGTGAAAACAAATAGCCCTCCATTTATTCAACCTTAGGCGTAAACCGGTTCAATTCATATGTTACCGATGGTAACATCGGTATTGAAGACAAGACGTCATGGACCCAAAGGACGCACCGCACTTCAACTTTCCAAACCACTCAAGTTCCTCTTAAAAGGACTTGTTTCATTCTCACGGGAACCGACATTATCTATCGACTTTCTCTTAGAGATTGTTGATATTGAAGAAGGAGACCCTCTCCCTAGTCTCCGCACAGAACCAAATTTGCACATATTGAGTCTAGAGCCACGAGATCATCAATAAATCTCATTAGGACACCTTCAATGAAGACTCTCTTTCACACAATGTGGAAAGAGATTATATCTTGAGTCCCACGCATTATCCTTGTGGTATTGCCGTAACATCCGAGTGATGTGTAAACATATTCACAATGAAGATGGAAAGCCTTATGGAGCCAACATCAAACAAGCTCTGGTAGGTGGCATGTGAGATCTATTATATAGATCAACCATGTGACAACCGAATGAAACAATGGGCGATTCAATCTCTTGAATCAATCTCGGTTCGAGTTATGGATTGACGGATACCTTTGAAAACCGGTCTTTGTGCTTAAAATCTCTTTTCTTTAGCACATCGACCGTGTACTAATTTTTCAAATCAAAGGTGTTTTATGATTGATAATTGATTTTCAAGAAACCTTCGTTGTATTGCAAAACAATTTCTATTGAGCAATACACGATTGTTTTTCAAATCTCTTTTCATCAATCGCTGGACTTAAATTACCGGTTCACTCCTCCGTGTTGTCTTCTTTGAGACGCCCGGTTTGAGAACTACTAAAGCAAACCGCGAAACCCCGTCAAGGAAATTCTTCGAATTATACCGATCACAGCAAGATTTGTACCGATCAACGGGAACCGTGGGCCGTGTACCTCAATTCAACGAAGTGATCAAAGACACTTTCGTGCGCTTTATTGCTAACTGCTTTATCCGGTACACCCGACGCTTGCGGTGATCGAAATGCGCGATCAATCCATAGCCACATGCTCACACAATACATTCATTTCTAAAGAAATCATGATTAGTGCATCAACGACTGATATTTTCACTCCATGCTTCGCTACGCTGCGCAATATCATGAATCAACGAAAGCTTCCGCTACTCGATGAGAAGATATCATGATCCATAATGTGAGCATGTCGGTCCGAAAGTCACAACATCACGAATACCAACACCACAATGGTTGTCTCGAGATCTTTGTTAGTGATGATCTCAAAAGTCGGCTCAAAATTATTATCACGTGGATCAAGAAAGACCTCCACTTGGATTAACCAAACATGCAATTAGAAGAATCAATGACTACGAGCTTGAGCAAAGTGCTTCACCAAGAATGCAAGAAAATTTTTAATGTAATATCTGCTTGTATTCTATGTAATTTTAGTATATGTTTGAGGTGACCTCCTTAGGGAGATTGTTAGGAATTAGAAATTCCGTGTATTAAAGAGTCGGTCACCTCTAGTATATGTAATCGTTAGAAAGCTCGTAGTCATAGTTATTTTGAGTTAATTAGTTTTTAGTTAAGTAACACCGTGGAGGACGGACGGGTCTTTACCCACCGTATGCCCGATCCACACCCGTTGTGTGGTTTTTATTGTAAAACTATAAATACCCTCTACCTCCCAAGGTAGAGGTTGGAGCTCATAATAATATTTCTTTCTCTCACTATAGTTCCCAACTCACATTACTTTCTCTCACTAGAACTTTCTCTCTCTAACATACTTATACGCCTACTTTGATCATGGTTTAGAGTGTTTGTGAAATCCAATATCCTACAGAATTGATTCTACTTTTTTCACTCATAAAATTCTTATGGAGGAGGATTACAAACCCACCGTTCAGCCTCAGAGGAGAGTTAACCCTAATATCAAGGAGGTAGTAAAAAAGGAGGTCGTCAAGCTTCTCAATGCCGGCCTAATCTACCCCATTTCGGACAGCCCTTGGGTCAACCCAGTCCAAGTGGTTCCAAAAACGGGAGGAATGACGGTTGTGAAGAATGAGAAGGGTGATTTAGTGCCGCAGAGAACGGTCACTGGTTGGCGTG
Source organism: Chrysanthemum lavandulifolium (assembly GCA_022545495.1). Taxonomy (NCBI): domain Eukaryota; kingdom Viridiplantae; phylum Streptophyta; class Magnoliopsida; order Asterales; family Asteraceae; genus Chrysanthemum; species Chrysanthemum lavandulifolium. The sequence continues at coordinate 167,421,051 of CM040239.1, read as the reverse complement.
TTTGTATCGACTACAGGAAATTAAATGATGCCACACGAAAAGATCATTTTCCTCTACCATTCATCGATCAAATGCTCGAAAGGTTAGCCGGGCATGAGTACTACTGTTTTCTTGACGGTTTCTCAGGATACTTGAAAATCCTCATTGCTCCTGAAGATCAAGAAAAAACTATGTTTACATGCCCCTACGGGACGTTTGCTTACAAGTGAATGCCCTTCGGGTTATGCAACGCCCCGCTACCTTTCAACGATGTATGATGGCCATATTCCATGAATTGATTGAAGATAGCATGTAAGTCTTCATGGATGATTTCTCGGTATTTGGAAGTTCCTTCGACCTTTGTTTATCCAATCTTAGGAAGATGCTGAAACGGTGTGAAGAAACCAATTTAGTCCTGAATTGGGAAAAATGCCATTTCATGGTGAGAGAAGGAATTGTCTTGGGACATAAAGTCTCCTGAAATGGAATCGAGGTCGATAGGGCTAAAATCGAAGCAATATCTAAACTACCCTATCCTACTACCGTTAAGGCCATTCGAAGCTTTCTTGGTCATGCGGGCTTTTATAGAAGGTTTATTAAGGACTTCTCTAAAATTGTCCGACCAATGACACAACTTCTAGTAAAGGACACTCCTTTTGACTTTTCGGAAGAATGTAAGGAAGCATTCAATCGCCTGAAGAAAGATCTTACTCAGGCTCCGATAATGGTTACCTCTGATTGGTCCCAACCATTCGAGATCATGTGCGATGCTAGTGATTATGCTGTAGGCGTCGTGCTAGGCCAAAGAAAGGAGAAGCATTTTCAACCAATTTACTATGCTAGCAAAACCATGAATGTGGCACAAGAGAATTATACAACCACCGAGAAAGAGCTTTTGGCTGTGGTTTTTGCCTTCGATAAATTCAGACAATATCTCGTCCTTTCCAAAACTGTCGTCTTCACAGATCACTCCGCCTTACGATACTTGTTTTCCAAACAAGATGCAAAACCCAGATTTATTAGGTGGATTATATTGCTTCAAGAATTCGACATTGAAATTCGAGATAAAAAGGGAGCTGAAAATCTTGCTGCTGATCATCTATCACGATTAGAGAACCCAGACTTAGAGAAATTAGACCATACCAAAATTCGTGACTCTTTTCCTGAGGAACGGCTATTGGCCATTAAAGATATTGAGCCATGGTATGCGGATTATGCTAACTATATGTCCAGTAGGGTCATGCCAAATTACATGACTAGGCAAGATAAAAAGAAATTCTTCACCGCTCTAAAATACTATTTTTGGGATGAGCCCTTCTTATTCCGTATATGCCCCGATCAGATCATTCGACGTTGTGTTGCTGGGAGGGAGATTGATCGGATTATGAGAGAGTGTCATGCGGGACCATCTAGGGGGCATCACGGTGTAAATTTCACGGCACGAAAAGTTTTCGATGCCGGATTCTACTGGCCTACTATTTTCCGCGACTCTAAGAGATTAGTTCAAATGTGCAATGCATGCCAACGATCGGGAAACATCTCGAGGAGGGATGAAGCACCTCATAACTATATCCAAGTCTGCGAAATATTCGATGTTTGGGGTATCAATTTTATGGGACCTTTTCCATCATCTGGAGGAAATGAATACATTCTGGTTGCTATCGACTATGTGTCTAAATGGGTAGAGGCACAAGCCGTTAGGACTAACGATGCAAGGGTGGTCATTCATTTTCTTAAGAAACTCTTCGCATGATTCGGGATTCCCAAGGCATTGATCAGTGATAGAGGAACCCACTTTTGCAATGCTCAAATGGAGAAGGTAATGAAGAAGTATGGTGTTCCGCATAGGTTCTCTACGGCATATCATCCCCAAACCAATGGGCAAGTAGAGAACAAAAATAGAGCATTAAAGCGGATACTTGAAAAAACGGTCCACCAGAATAGAAAAGATTGGGCATTCAAACTGGATGAGGCACCCTTGGAATTCAGAACGGCTTATAAAACACCCATCTAACAACCCCTTTTCGCTTGGTATACGAGAAAGCATGACACCTCCTTATTGAACTTGAGCAAAAGGCATACTGGGCACTTAAGGCTTGTAATATGGATTATTCTGAGGCAGGGTCAAATAGGTTCTTGCAGCTTCAAGAGCTGGATGAACTAAGACTTGAAGCTTATGAATCGTCGATCACATATAAATGAAGGGCAAAAAATGGCATGATCAACGAATAAAGAATCCTAAAGAGTTTGTAGAAGGAGATAAGGTGATCTTGTATAATTCAAGGTTGAGATTATTTCTGGGAAAACTCAAATCAAGATGGTATGGGCCCTTTTCGGTGAAGAGGAAAATGAGCAATGGGGCCGTGGTGCTACTAGACCATGATGGAAGGGAATTCACCGTGAATGGACAACGTTTGAAACATTATCAGTTGGACAATAATGAAATGGTCCACGATGAGGATATTGTTTTGGAAGAAGGTGACGGTAATGAAGTCACGTAGGGGCACGACTTCGAGTCTAGCTACAAGACTCATAAATAAAGAAAAGCGCTTCGTGGGAGGCAACCCATGCTTAATTGTTTGCTTGTTTGTGTGTCATATATCTTTTCATTGATTGTTTATTCTCATGTTTGAATTTGTGAAAATGTTTTATTTTGTCTTTAACCTCGCCTTAATTACATATAAAGGTATTTTACAAAAGGATAAGTGTAGGAAGATTACACACCTTTTAAAAGAACGTGAACATGAGAATTACAATTATTGAAAAGATATATATGTGTGTTTGTTAGAGTCAAATGCTTGTATCGAGTCATAATGGATGTTTTGCGGGACTTTTTCCGATTCTAAAGATGTAATTTTTCGAATTTTTCCGTAAAAACGCAGCACCGGTTTCGTCAGATAACCCGATGGCGTCAGACTCGCTAACTGACGGTGTCGGAAGGAGCGAAACCACTTATCTTACTTTCTCTCATTTTCTCGTACTACTTACAAATTTTTGGAATTTTTCGTGTCTTAATTTTCCGTAAAACTCAGAAACATTCATTCCACAAGTATTATATCCTAGTTTAGTAGAGTCATATATAGTTTTACCGCCGATTTTACGGGAAGGTTTCGTCTATTTTCTTAAAGTGTGCAGGTTTTATTTATCAAGAAGAAGATACATAAGATTGGATGGAGCTTCTCACGCACACATTCTTCTTGGAGAAGAATTTAACCACTACTTCACACGGATCCTACCTAGCTAATCAGGGGAGTATTAGTTTCTTTCTCTTTTAATTACCTTCAATTATCATAACTATGATACTTTCGGGGAACATTGGGGACAATGTTCAGTTTAAGTGTAGGGAGGGAGAATAAAACGAGAACTTTGAATCTATGCTTATCCTTGATCATTTGTCTTGTCCAATTTCACTTGTGTAAAATTTTTCATGACATGTAGGAGTGGGTCATTAGTCTTAATAAAGCATCTCATGGATAGAAAGTTATATGACTAGCACAAAAACCCTTTACCACTCAAATTCCACCCCAAAAATGTGAGGTTCGCCCTAGATTTGTAGGAATTAAAGTATTCATCTTTAATGCTTCGAGAGTGTACATGTAGTATAATAGATTCTATAACTTGTTTTGTGATGCATCCTGAGATGGCTAGTGAGACTACACTTGTGTAGTTAGGAATAACTAAATGATAAGAGGCATTAGGATAACCCTTGTTTGATACCCGTATTATAATTACTTCTTCCACATCGGTTGAGTAATTCCCGCACACCCTTGCGATGTACTCATCTTTAGTACACGATACCCCTAGTTAACCCCTCAGAGCCTATCCTTTCCGCGGTTCTCGTGATGTTTCGGTTTTCCAGAATATCAATGAAGAGCATTGTTTACAATCCACCCCTAAATGTACACACAAATCGCCTTAGCCTACCTTGTATGCACTCACTTTTAGTGCATTATTGTTATCATACTAAACCCTTAGTTCAATTATCTAGTTACTTGCATAAGTTGCTAAGTTGAGTCATATCCTTTGTATACAGTTTTGTGATGATTGGGACTCATGGGTAAAGTTAAATTTTATAGAGTAACGGGAAAGAACGTTAAAATCAAATTCCCTTTATTTACGTAATAATGTACTCCAAGTGTTTTGATCTTTTCAATTCGGGTCAAATTAGTGTTAGAGTAATAAAAACTCATGTGTAGGGATGTGCCTATAAATCCCTTATATTTTGATGTTACCGTAGAGAATGGTAGAGTAAAAGTGTATGTGAAAATAAAAAAAAATATCAAAAAAAAAGAGTGTTGAAAAAAAAATGAAAAAATGAAAAAAATATACGAGCTACCATCCTACATCTATCTTTAAATTTATGTTTGTTTGTTTCAAAGTTATCTAGAGTTTAGAGTGTCAAGTCTTAGCTTAGCAACGCCATTCTTCTCATGCTTGTAACATAAAGACTTTTGACTTGCCACCACTAAATCGCCTATCCAACCAAACCCTTTGTTTTCCCTAACCGTAAGCCTAACGTTACAACCCTTTAAAAGACCTCTTAGATAGTTTTTCCTAGGTGCTTACGCCAAAGCGATGGAGGTTTGATCTAGTCTCAAGCCTATGGTAATCTATATACTAGGACCGGTTAATGAGTGTTTATCTTCCATTTCCAATTTGATATATTACATATACACCCGAGAGATGAGAGTATCCAAACACCACTTGTGAGGTGCTAGTATATAATTTCCGTGCTTGTTATGACTTTTGCGGGGCTTATACTTGTTGTGAATTGTTCTAAACCAATGCTTCATGCCCCCTAACTTATAAATTAATTGGCCAACATCACATTTGCTTGAGGACAAGCAAATACCAAGTGTAGGGATATTTGATAAGGATTTAAAAGGTACACTTTTGAGGGGTCATTTAAGCCCTTAATCGACCACTTTTATATCCGTTACTACTTAATTTCGTTCCTTTTCACTTTTTAGGTCTCTTGAAGGCAAAATGCTCGAATGATGCTTATTTGGACGAAAAGGCGTGAATATGTGAAGAAAATGGCTAAAGTCAAGATCAAGACACTCAAGCTGCTGGAAGTGCACCCGACAATCACGAGATAAAGGCGTCTTCGTCCTCTAATTGCGATGGCTCGGAGTGAAATTGTTATTTTGTACCGACGGCGCTAGGCTTTAAAGAGTAGGGCGTCACGACTAAGACGGCCTAGATCCAGATTCAGACGGCGTCAGAAGTTGAAGCTGACGGCGTCACAACCACAACGTGATGCCATCCGAAAGTTGACTTGGCCAAGATGAAACCCTAATGGCGGCGATCTGACGGCGTCACAATTAAAAGGTGACGCCGTCGCAGTTGTAACTCTATATATAGAATTCGAATTTTCAGACTTTTAGAGAGGTAGAATTGTGGAGTAAAAACCTAAAACTATTTTGGTTTGTCTTGGGAAGTATCTTAGGGTTCTCATACCCTATTTTACATCAAGATAAGTAATCTACTTCATTGATTTCATTATATCTTCGATTGTATGTGTGTATGCTTGCATGTTTACCATGTCCGGCTAATTTACTTGTGTGTTTGCCTAGATCCATGAAACTTAGTTATTAATTATTGATTGGTTGTCTCTTATCTTAATTGTAATTGGCTTAGAATTGCAATAGGCCATCGTTGTATTTTTAATGCTTGAGTAATCTTTGTGAACATTAGTTTATAATCGCCTAGTGTTATTGTAGGCTAAAAATCCAAAGATAACCTTAGAGTTAGTTTATGAATCCTAGAGATTTTGTAGGCAATAACCTTAAGGTATTCTCAAAGAGTTAGGGGGAAAAGCATACCCTACGACCTTAGAAGACACAACGCGTTAAGAATAAGGACGTGACAATTCAACCATCAATAAAAGATAACTAAGGAGTAATAGTATCTAGGTATACACATTTTTAATCATCATACGAGCACACATCAATTAGACATAGACTACCCCTTAGCTTAGTTAACTAGATAAATAGATAGTAGAGTAATCGGTAGAAGTACCACCCCCCAAATCCAAACCCCGAGATCGTACCTTTAATTTTCAAAAAATAATATAAAAAAGATAAAAAATAATCTTCCTCAACCCCAACCTTAGCGTAGTAATTTCTCACTAGCATTCCTATTCCCCTAGAGAACTATATCAATCCTGAGGCTTACCCTAATACTATACTACAACGATTAGGTTCACTGCCTAGGTGGTTGAAAAACTTACTCGAAGAAAAGGAAGTTTCCTTTGACCCAGAACGCGCGTTGTACGCCTATCAATACCCAACATGACTTCATGCATGAAGGCATGCAATGGGTCATGAGTTATGGATCATACTTCATGGGTATGGGTTATGGACTTTGGTTTTTACCCAACAACATTAATTGTACCTAGTCAATGGATCATGGGTCATGGACTTTGGTTTTTACCTATTACTTTATCCATTACAATATATATTCAAAGTATATATGTATATTTCTATATTATGTAAACACTAGTTGTTATACATATGCATTTCTATAAGATGGAAACAATATTACTTGTTTAGTGTTTACATAAATATGTCTTTGGTTTTATATAACTTATTTACTAAACATGTTTTGATATAGTTTTATTATGTTTAGTAAAAGTGTCTTAGTAAACTATTCGCTCAAACTTGTACGTATTTTATTTATTTCATAAAAATGATTTTACGTTTGTTATCGACAAAACATTAGAAGATCGTAAAATATAAATAAACGTTTTTATGGTTTATTTGTATTTACAGTTGTTACTGAGTTCAGACCAATTGCATGTTGCAATGTCTTGTACAAGTGTATCAGCAAAATCCTCACTAATCGAATTAAAGCTAGTTTATATAAAAAAAAGACTCCCGACGATCTTTGACCGGGCGGGGT
>CM040239.1:167329758-167410944 GCA_022545495.1 Chrysanthemum lavandulifolium | reverse complement strand
AATACCTAATTGACCGACCAACTTTACTTTATGTACGGTGATATAAGGATGATAAGGTTAGGTATGTGTTCCCATGATCCGCTGTAACCGGAGGGATCTACCGAGGATCATCCACTAGTTAGTGTAGAGTTATTAGGTATGATGATAAAAGGAGAAAATGAGATTTGGGAAGAGTGCGGACCGAGGCCGAGCTAGTCTTGGAATAAACCCAACATGGTTCTAGCTATGAAGTCTCGGTAAGCAGAAGGGTTGAAGAATTAAAAGGAATTGAATGAGAAAGGGTGAAAACAAATAGCCCTACATATATTCAACTTTAGGGCGTAAATCGGGTTCAATTCATATGCTCTTGATGGTAACATCGTTATTGAAGACAAGACGTCATGGACCCGATGGCGCGATCGCACTTCAACTTTCCAAACTACTCAAGTTCCTCTTAAAAGGACTTGTTTCATTCTCACGGGAACCGACATTATCTATCGACTTTCTCTTAGAGATTGTTGATATTGAAGAAGGAGACCTCTCCCTAGTCTCCCACACGGGATCCAAATATGCACAAATTGAGTCTAGAGCCACGAGATCATCTATAAATCTCATTAGGACACTTTCAATGAAGACTCTCTGTTTCACACAATGTGGAAAGAGATTATATCTTGAGTCCTCGCATTATCCTTGTGGTATTTCCGAACATCCGAGTGATATGCTAACATATTCACAATGAAGATGGAAAGCCTTCGAGCCAACATCAAACAAGCTCTGGTGGGTGGCATGTGAGATCTAATCAATAGATCAACCATGTGACAACCGAGCGTAAACAATGGGAGATTCAATCTTTGAATCAATCACAGTTCGAGTTATGGATTGACGGATACCTTTGAAAAACCGGTCGTTGTGCTTAAAAACTCTTTTATTTAGCAAATCGACCGTATACGATATTTCAAATCAAAAGGTGTTTTATGATTGATAATTAATTTTCATTAAAACCTTCGTTGTATTGCAAAACAATTTCTATTGAGCAATACACGATTGTTTTCAAATATCTTTTCATCAATCGGTGAATTTCTATTCGTTGGTTCACTCACTCCGTGTTGTCTTCTTTGAGATCGTTCGGTTTGAGAACAACTAGAGCATTGCGAAACCACATCAAGGAAATTCTTGAATTTTACCCGATCACGAGCGATGCTTGTATCGATCAGCGGGAACCATGGGCGTGTACCTCGATTCAACGAAGTGATCAAAGACACTTTTCGCGCTTTATTGTTGATGTTTTATGTAGGTACACCCGACGTTTGCGGTGATCGAATGAAGCGGTCAATCCATAGCCGCATGCTCACTTAACACATTCATCTCAAAAGAAATCATGATTAGTGCATCAATGACTCGATATTTTCACTCCATGCTTCGCTATGCTGCGCCAATATCATGAATCAACGAAAATTTCCGCTACTCGATGAGAAGATTTCATGATCCGAATGTGAGCATGTCGGTCCGAAAGTCACAACATCACACAATACCAACACCACAATGGATATCTCGTAGATTTGCGTTGGCGATGATCTCAAAAGTCGGCTCAAAATTATTGTTATCACGATTATCGGACACTCAACCTCCACGAATTATTCATTTCATTGTTCAATATTGTACTCTCCACGGATGCACTTGGTTTGATTACTTTGTTGAAGAGAAGTCTACGAGCTCAATAATGAAGACTTACTTGAAAGCTAGGATACACAATGTAATTTATGGGGTGACCTCCTTAGGGGAGATTGTTAGGAATCGAAATTCCATAAGTAAAAGTCGGTCACCCCAATTATTATCTAGTCAAAGTTAGCTCGCAGACTTGTCACTATTTATGTTAGTTATTTGATAAGTAGTAGCGTAGAATAGTATAGTGCAACACCGTGGAGGAAGGACGGGTCTTTACCCATTGTATCCCTGATCCACATGCCGTCAGGAGGTCGTTTAGTTTGTAACCTATAAATACCCTCTACCTTGCAAGGTAGAGGGTTGGATGTTCTTTGGTAATCTAATATTTCACAAGTTTCTCTTACTAGAATATCCCACTTTCTCTCTCTCTAAAATCATCTATGTGCTTAGTGTGTTAACGTTATGTTATGTAAGTGAAATCCAATATCCTACAATAGTAGACCGTCTAACGAAAAGTGCACAATTCATTCCCATTAGGGAAGATATGCCCATTCACAAATTAGCCAAGATATATGTGAAGGAGATAATTGCACGCCATGGAGTACCCATTTCGATAATCTCCGATAGAGATGGAAGGTTCACTTCACATTTTGGCGAAGTTTCCAAGAAGAATTAGGTACAAGATTACACATGAGTATTTTCCACCCAAAACGGATGGACAAAGTGAGAGGACGATTCAAACACTAGAAGACATGTTAAGAGCTTGTGTAATTGACTTTGGGGGAAATTGGGATGATCATTTACCTTTAGTCGAATTCGCCTATAATAATAGTTACCATGCTAGCATTGAAATGCCACCTTATGAGATGCTTTATGGTAGGAAATGTAGAACTCCGGTGTGTTGGGATGAAGTGGGAAAAAGAGAATTAGCTAGTACGGATATAATACTAGCAACAACCGAGAAAATCGAAACGATTAGGAAAAGACTTAAGGCAGCCCAAGATAGATGGAAGAGTTATGCCGATAACCGAAGGCGGCCAATTGAATTTGAAGTTGGAGACTATGTTATGCTTAAGGTTTCCCCTTGGAAGGGTGTTCTTAGGTTCAAGCATAAGGGAAAGTTAGGGCCAAGATTCATTGGACCCTTCAAGATCATAGAACGTGTTGGTGAAGTAGCTTATGTATTGGATCTCCCCGACGAGATGAAAGGAATTCACAATACATTTCATGTATCTTACCTAAGGAAATGTTTAGCGGATGAGGCTAGTGTAATTACATTGGATGATGTTGAGGTGGATCCGAAATTAACAATTCAAGAAGAACCGGAGGCAATACTTGGGAGAAAGACAAGGCAACTAAGAAATAAAGAAATCCCATTAGTGAAGGTGCAGTGGAAGAATCGAAAGGGTACAACCATTAGATGGGAACCGGAAGAAAGAATGAAGAACAAGTATCCTCAACTTTTCCGAACATGATTTCGGGGACGAAATCAATTATTAGGAGGGGTGAATTGTTACACCCGTATCCCATCAAGGTATTATTAAATAGAAGTATTAAACTTTTGTTAAAAAGAAAATGAATGTTTCTTAAATATTATGAATAGAATAAAAGATTAAGAACTTTTGTGGCCAAAAATACAGAACCCTAGAATAGAGGGACTAATATTGTCATTTGGCCTAAGTGGAATAAATATAAAAAGGAAAATTAGTCTAATTTGAGACTTATCCAGGTTCTTAAGAGATTACCTTAAGGTGAAGAAAGGGTTTGAGAAGAAAAGTAGAAGGTGCCAAGATCATCTCCAATTGAGTTAATTTAAGGGTATTGTGGTGATTATTAAGGTTAAAAGACCTTCAATTTCATACCCCTAATCAAGTAAGCAATTTCCCCAATCTTTGTAATTAAGGTGTTGAACACAAGAGGTTTAAAGTAGTTTTAGAAGATGCCCAATTCATTGAAATTAATAGTTATAGTCTTTAATTAAGTGTAATTGTTGTCTAGGAAGCTTAAGGAAGTGGTGGCTCTTTTGATAGAAGTCCTTGGAATATTTGAAGGTAAGTATAGTGGGTTAATGCATTATCATAATGAATATGATTATTTGATTATGTTATAGTTGTTGGAGTTTGTAATAGTTAGCTTGGATCCATAGCTTTACATGTCAAGTAGTGTAAATACCCATTTTAAGGTATGTATTCATGTTATAGATGCTCCATCAAATTCTTATGTATTGTTATAGTTTTATTTGCATTTGACCCATTTACTTACTAAGCAATTGCTTATGTTATAGTTGATGACTTTTGTAGGTCCTAGCAAGGAGGATAAAGGTAAGACTCAAGTGTAGGATGGATTTTGCTTGAGCTCTAGTTGAGCTTGTCTTTTGGAACCAAGGCGTTAAAGCTGGAAGCCCCAAAAAGTCAAGTTGTTTTGGTATATTTTCAAGTGTCTTGGTCTCCTCTCCGTTAGTAATTGTTATTATGTTTAAGTTCTCTAAATTAGTAAATCAATGTGTCAAGTTATTGTAAATATGGGTCATGGAGCTAAAATGATGTTTGGCATAAAGCCGATTCCTCGTTTTAAAGGTTAAAAGTGTTGGGATTGTTAGTAATAGTTGCTCTTACATGAGTCACAAGTTGTCTACAAGTTTTGTGGAAATGGTTAAATGGTATGTAGTTTTATTGAGTTAAAGTGCAATAAATCTGCACAAAATGTGCAGGTCTGAGTTCCTGACGGCGTCGCATATAGAACCTGACGCCGTCGCATTTTTACCAAAATCTTTCTGAGCCGTCACGATTATTATCGGCGACGTCATAAAATCTTTCTCGAGTAGTCACGATATTATCTGACGCCGTCACAAATCCTTCCCGACGCCGTCGCGTTTAAAAATAAAATTTCCAGATTTCCTTCTTTCTTTGTCTTTAATAAAAGTTTTAAAGTTTCTGATTTTGGGGGCGTAACACTTCTTCGCTTGTGCGATTTGACCAACTGATCACCTACAGTTTGGATGAACTTAAGAAGTTAGGGATGAGTGTTTAAGATGCTAGCGCCCGGGCACTCATTGTTACAAATCTTGCATGTAGCGGAACTTAATGACTTGGCTTAGGGGACTAAAAATAACTGGACTTTCAAGGGGTCACCCAAGATCTCCGGTGGAAACCTTTGCTGATAGGTTAGGACGAACTGACCAAATGTTGTCGTAGCGACCTTTACCCCCACTTGAAGCAACTAGAAGTAATTAAACGTGAATTTAACTTGATATGATGAATAACTAGGTTAGCACACTTCTCCTCTTTTGACCACAACCCTCGCCTTTACTTGCTATCTTTTATTTTCGTTATTTTAGTCGTTAATTAATCATTTCAACCTTAAATCCTATTAAAATCTGTGACACCTAGACTTAGTTAAAATCCACACACATAGCTCTTGGGACGACCTCGGTTTTACCAAATACTACACTACACACGACCGGGTACACTGCCCGTTAGTGCATTAGGGTAGACCATAGGTATAACGAGACAATATAAATATTAAAACCTGGTCAGTAAAACCTGCATCATATGCCCACTGTGAAGTAATTACGGCGTAACTCCTCTATCACATTACGCCGTAACAAGAGCGTGACTCAGAAGACCAACTCAACAGCAGATTACGGCGTAACTATATCTAAGGATTACACCATAACCAATTAGGTCAAATGATGTTTCACGCCGCTGCAATCTACGCCGTAACTCCTTCCAACGATTACGGCGTAATCATGATATTGTAACCTGTATTGAAGATACAGTGTAACTTATTACATGTGTTACGCCGTAACCAGCTTTAACTAGAGCATTATTACGGATTTATATAGGTTACGGAATAACTCTCAACTTTAGTTACGCCGTAACTAGATCTCGCCTATAAATACCAGCCCTAAATTCTGCATTTCACATCATTCACTCCACACCACAAAGCAGAGAACGTGAGTAGGGGACTGAAGGCAGATCTTGAGGATCATACGGAGCCATCTCCATTGGAGAAATCACTCCCTAACGATAAGCATTAGCGATTATCTTTCTTTTTACTTTCGATTCATGTATTTCAATATGTTAAACATTTAATTGATTGTTTCTCGTAATATGATCAGCTAAGCACCTCTGGTGCTAGCCTAATTATGATTCCTTAATTGTTATATTTATGTTTACTTTGCTTCCGTATAATTTTTTCTAGTGTATGCATGCATAGTTTGTTGGTAGCTACCCTTGTTTCGGTAGTTTTGAATGGCGATAGTGTCTAGTTGCTTAGGAGAATTGACCAAATGACCCTAAGTAGGTAGACTGAGTGGGAAGGGTAAGAATTGACCAACTGACGACCCTTCTTCGCTTGTGCGAACTGACCAAATGATCACCTGCCGTTTGGATGAACTTAAGAAGTTAGGGATGAGTGTCTAAGATGCTAGCGCCCGGGCACTCATTGTTATGAATCTTGCATGTAGCGGAACTTAATGAATTGGCTTAGGGGACTAAAAACAACTGGACTTTTAAGGGTAGTAGCTTGATCTCCGGTGAAAACCTTTGCTGATAGGTTAGGACGAACTGACCAAATGTTGTCCTAGCGACCTAAACCCCACTTGAAGCAATTGGAAGTAATTAGACGTGAACATAACTTGATAGGATGAGTAACTAGGTTAGCACACTTCTCCGCTATTGATCACAACCTTTGCCTTTATTTGCTTTCTTTCATTTCTTGTCTTTATAGTTAATTAATCATTTCAATCCTTAAAACCATTAAAACCAGTGACAATTAGACTTAATTAGAATCCGCTCACATAGCTCTTGGGGCGACCTCGGTTTTACCGATTACTACACTACACACGATCGGGTACACTGCCCGTTAGTGTATAAGGTAGACCATAGGTAAACGAGACACTTATGAATATTAAAACCTGGTCAGTAAAACCTGCATCAGTATATTAGCAGAAGAGATCTCTATGATGAAAAACTTGATAACAATGCTTCTGTTGCTGATATGGTCAACAATAATCAATGGTTATGGAATACTGAGTGGAGTCTTATGTTTCCTGAACTCACTAATATTTATGTTCCTACTTTTAATGATGATAATGATAAGGCTTTTTTTAGGGATAATAATAGATATTTGAAGAATTTCTCAGTCAAACAAGTATGGGAAGACTACAAAGATAATCAACCTGGTGTATGTTGGAAAAGCTTGTTTGGTTCTTTCAGTGCATTCCAAGTCATGCCTTTGTACTTTGGATGACTATATTGGGGATACTTTAGACTCAAGATAGGATTTTTCAGTGGAATAATGATTTGAACATGAGATGTTCCCTTTGCAATATGTGTGTGGACTCTCATGACCATCTATTTTTTCAATGCAGTTTTGTAGCCAGTGTTTGGGGGTTGATCAAACCCAAAAGCTATATTCAGTCTCTTAGCCAAAACTGGATAGGCAATGTTGATAATATGGCTAAAAAAATTCTAACACAATCAAAAGTGTGGTGAGCAAGCTAGTTTTGGTTCATTGGTATACTTTATATGGAAAGAAAGGAACAAAAGACGGTTTACCAATGAAAGAAGAACTATTCAAGTTTTAGTAGACATCATTTTGGACACAGTCAAGATGAGATTATATGTTCTTAGAGTGTTGAATTCTATGAATGCTCATAGTGTAGCTAAATATTGGAATGTGGAATTCAAGAATATGCAGACAATGGGTCTTGCTGTGACTAAAACATGCGACTGTGTTAGGTTCAGTCCTGATTTGGAGTGTTTGGGATAAGGTTTTAAGTGCAGAGGGCTAGTACCTTGGTGCATTTCTACACTTAGGGTTGTCTTAGCCTGTTTTGTGGACCCAGTTGGGGTAGCAAATGTTGGCTATAGCTCCTTTAGTTGTAGATTATGCTTCCATAAGGTAGTTTCACATATGGCTCCAAAGTGATTGACTGTGCAGAGCATTACAGTGAATAAAATGCTCTTATAGCAGGTGAATTTCAAGACAACTAAATTTGGTTTTAACCAACACAGAGCCTTTCAATATATTCTTTTGAAGGTTCTGTATATTTAGTTCATCACATAAAGATGGCCTTGTATCTTGGAAATCTGGATACTTGGAATTTGAGTCACTACTATTTATCTTTAGGCCTCGGTTGACGTAATTGATGATTAGTATGCTTTCTCATCTTTCTTAGTTGACAACTGTCCATAAAGTGGTTTCCTTAGTGTGAAGGGTAGTATGAGCTAGAAGGGTGGTACATGGTTTGATTGGAATAATGAGGGGTGCAAGATGACCCTACTTGGTCCTTTCAATGTACTACCAGGGGGCATGGAGATTCTTCCTCAAGGTGTGTGTTCTCATGATTCTGAAGCCTTTTGTAAAGAGGGAAATGTAGGAATCATGGTATAGTCCTTGACTGGAATGAAGGGTGGCTATAACCCACATTATGATGCCTTTTCACGGATGATGGCTGGATGGTCAAGGCGGAGGGGGGGTGATTATGGAAACGTAGTATGAGATTATGGTCTTGGTGCAATATTGGGTGAATTCAAAATGCTACTCTGTTGTTGTAATAAGAAAGAATTGATGAAGCAACTGAATGACTGATAGCTGTATTATCTGTATCAAAATGTATCAGATGTTGTACAATGTTATCTGAGATAGGTTTTATGTTTTTGTCCGATATCGGATAAGTTTGTTTCTTTCTTTTTCTGAATGGTTATGTCCAATTGAGTGATTTGTATTTCTCTTGTAAGTTGATTTGGTATTAATAAATAGACTAAAATACACCGTTGGTCCCTAAACTTGGCAAGGCGCATTGTTATGGGACAAAACTCGGCTTTTTCATCACCATAGGTCCAAACCTTGGCCATTAAATGCCAGAATCGTCCCTTGACCAGGATTGGGATAGTCAAACCGATTTCCTTCGAGGGTATAATAGACCAATCATATTTTTGACCCAACCTTCAACCCAGGGACCAATTGTGAGTATGGCTACTAGCCGTTTCTTCCCTGATACGCTTGCATTTAATTTCGCGGAACCAATACACCCACCAAACAAACAACTTTACCAATCACATAAAACAACATTATCCGAAGCGATAAACCGCAAATCGAAATCAAGAATATAAATCCTCATTTCCGAACTCAAAAGACCAACCCAACTTCCAACAAAACCATGTCGATCGATCGTATTACCAACATGCCGGATGAAGTGATCACTAACATTTTGAATCGGTTGCCTTTGTTAGAAGTCGTGAGAACCTCTAGTTTAGCGAAACCGGAGGTCTAAGTGGACTTTGCTCACCGATGTCATACTTGATGAGGATTTATTTTATTATTTAACATACGATTTTGATGGGAGGCTTGTTACTAGATTCTTAAATCGACTTATGGGTCCAATAAGAAAGTTTGTCTTATTGTAGAGCCAAGATCAATTATTGGAATAGACAACTTTCATTATGAACATATTCATGAGTGGCTTTTGTTTTGGTGAAAATGGAATTGAGGAGCCGATTATTACAAAGCGGTATGGTGACCCGATTCGTTCCCAACCCAACTTTACTCTCGTAGTGAGTTGAAACATCCGGTACTTCATGTTTGTGCTATGGCTACTTTGGAATATTTTCATGGCTTTCCAAATCTCTTGAGCTTAGAATTGATTCATGTCAATTTTCTAAGTGGTACAGTTTGGGACTTTATTCTTGGTTGTCCTCACTGAGTCTCTTAAAATGAATCGTCCTAGTACAAACGAGATGAGACTATGGGATATTGCAAAACTTGGGAATTTGAAGAAGTTACATTTGTCATTAGGTCGTTATAATGTTGTGACGACAATCACAACATCCGATAACTTTCACTTGACAAGACTTCAAAATCTTGAGACCACTTACATTGGATTTTGGTGATTGCACGGTAAGAACAATTCCGGTTTACAACTTATAATTTAACAATGTTAAAGAGATGTGTAACAATAATGAAATTTAATCTTTAAAACTTCTTGTAGTTGATACATGAAGCTAATCCTAGGATGAGGTGCCCTTTGTTTCCTGATTAACCTTAAGTCGTCCGATGTCGATTTTAGGAATAGTGTTATGGTAGCGTTCACCATTGTAATGATTCGGTCATCTCCGAATTTGAAAATCTTGGATACCGAGTAAGTGTAATCTTGTAATGCATATGTATCAAATAAAACATTCCTAAATTGCCATGTTTGTGTATCTCAACACTATTTGATTTTTCGGGATGCAAACACGCTTAGTGATCTACCTTTGCAAAAATTTTCCCTTTGTTGTGAGCAGAAACACATTCGACCTTGCCACCAGACGGTGGTGTTTCGAGCTTTCCCAAAGCAGAGCATGAAATAACTTTAATAAAGTGTATACTTGCGTGTTCCCGGTCGCTAAAGACAATCAATATCGAAAAAGCGATATGAGTCATGATGGGAATGAAAATACCGGAACAACTGGGAGTTGGCTAGAAGTGTTGAAACTCCACCGAGCTTCCCCAGTAGTGGTAGATTTCTTTAACGGTTGTAGTTTATGTTTGGGTTGAATACCCTAGGACAATTAATGTTGCAAAATAGTTTTGGTAATTTTGTACAATAATTGTTTATATGGTTTACTTAAAATTAGATTGTTCATATGTTGTTGTTTGTGCGTATTGTAGGTGATGAAAGTTTGACATTCGAAAGTCAAACTTTCATTTAGCATTTTAATTTGATTGTAGCAAGTAAAAGCGCATTTCAGTTTACTTTAGTTAGTCAATACTTAAAAATGGTGAATGGGTTAGCGTGAGCGAGAGTCGTAATGTCGGAAGGATTGAAAACCTTTGGAAGATTAAGTCAAAAGGCATAATGGTATTTGAAGTTTGATGATAAGGATGGCTAGTGGAATGTTCAATAATATATAGAATGGTATTTGACTTTGTAAAGTCAATATTGCAAAACCATTACTCAATATTTGTTTTGGAGTGAATTGATAATTTGATATGTTTTAGAAGTTTGACTTAACAAAGTCAAACTTCTAATGGTTTTACGTAAGTTGGCAACTTGAGGGACCAATTGTGTATTCTAAAGTGATTATTGGGCGGAGTTTTAAGTATGACAACGACAACCAAGACAAATTCGGGGACCGAGTGTGAAAAAAAGTAACTATTAGACCATTGACCGTCTCTTACAGGAGACGATATTAACTAGTGCACACCAAACGATAAACTCATCTACCACTTTTTCACACACAAACAATTTTCCAATGGCGATTTCCCATTTTAAACGAACTCATGGAGGTTGCTGATTCACCAAATTTGAATGGTCGTATGGCTATCTGGTTTGAAGAAGAGGCTGCCCAAGAAGGGATTCTGAAGAAGCTAGTTCTTCAGTGCATTCAGCATCTGAAGACAGGAATCATCAAGCTAAATTAAATGCAAGCGTATTAGGGAAGAAATGGCTAGTAGCCATACTCACAATTGGTCCCTGGGTTGAAGGTTGGGTCAAAAATGTGATTGGTCTATTATACCCTCGAAGGAAATCGGTTTGACTATCTCAATCGCAGTCGAGGACGATTACGGCGTTTAATGGCGAGGTTTGGACCTATGGCGATGAAAAGGCCGAGTTTTGTCCCATAACGATGCGTCTTGCCAAGTTTAGGGACCAACGGTGTATTTTAGTCTAACAAATATTTTCACCCTTTGCAAAAAAATAATATAAAAAATAAATAATTAAATCCTTTTAATCTTTATTTTTTATTATTTTTAAGGAGTAGTAATAGAAAAAGGAATGTAAGCTCCTCGTATGACGAAACCTTAGATTAAAAAATCTTTCTATCTTTCTGTTACACCAATCACTGTCCAGCAAAACCCTAGCTGCCACCACTACCATCACCGTCGATCACTTCCATAATAACCATGGCCACAGAAGGTTATAAATCACCATTGTTGTACACAACAATTTTTTTATTTCTCTTTTTCGTTTGCCTCAATACCCAATTCAATTTTTTCACTTTCTCTTCTTCAAAACCCTATGTTGATTCACCATCTCCTGCGTCACCACCGCAGCCGTTAACCACCCATGTGAGTACCAACATGACAACATTGACCGAAACATGAGTTAAACACAAAGTTACATTTTACTGATGGTATGATGGTTATATATGTACTAAATTTATGTTTGTGTTTTTGTATTTTTTGGGTGATTAAGAAGGAGGAGGCCATGGAAGAACAGTTGTCTAGGGCTCGTGCAGCCATACTAGAAGCCGGCAAAACAAGGAGCTATAAAATGCCATGGCGGTCTGGTGACCGGAGGTTCACACCAAGAGGAGCCCTTTATAGAAACCCTTATGCGTTTCATCAGTTAAGATTTATTTTATTTAATCTTTATTTCATGCATGTGTACCATCAAGTGTTTGGTTTGATCCACATTTAATGGTTGGGTTTTGTTTTGATTTTTGAACAATAGCGGTTAAACAAACTTGGCCTGCTTAACTGGTTATGAGTTTATCATCAAAATATAGAGTCGAGAGATTATCTCATTCTTTCTTGATGATTTGTAATAGGTACTGTACTATTTAAGCAAGTGTTAAAAATTTCACTATTTAGGGTTTAGAGGTTGTTTTCCTTAGGATGCATGATGGTCCCTTGTAGTTGAGTTAAGGTTGTTTGTTGTTTTAGTTGTGGTGTTTTGATTATTGTTTTCTAGGAGTTTTGTAGTTTCTAGCTTCTCTTTAGTTACTTACATGTAAAACTTTTTACCGTTTAAATAAAAAAAAGAGTTTCACTCTGTGTTATGCAAGTTTTAAGCCTTATTAAACCCCAACCAAAGTTGTGAAGAAACCATGCATGTGTCTTCATGTATGTATATTTAGTTTTATATTTCCTTGGGAGCAATGGGCGGTGACAAATTGGTATGGTGAGCTTTCAATTTGTAGCATGGGTGAACTTACCAATGGTAAAAAAACCGAATCATAATATAACATACATATTGAAACCAAAAGTTGGAGAATATACTTAGCGACTGTGGAACCATATATTATCAGTACAATATCAGATGGTATTAAAAAAATATCATATGATATTGGTTGGAACCCAACCATAAACCTGCTTAAGCTTTGATCAAGTCTAAATTTCCATATATGATATGTTTAATTATAATAAAAAATTGTTTGGACTAAGCGCTGACCAAACATGCATAGATAAATATTTATTGTATGGTATACTTAGTACTAACAATAAGATTACCGGTTAGTTCAATATGATTATACAGTTTTGTCCTGAGTTTTGCAAGGTGCACTTCTGTAATTAAGCCATAGCTGGACATCGTATTCACTTTAAACCATAGGTTATTCATCATGAGACTGTGTAAAAGTTATGTATATGATATGATCATAAACATATACACATGAGACTGATAAATATTTATTTATGAATATGTAATAGACTAAAAAGGTATGAAAACACTAGGACCACTTTATCTATTTTGCCTTGAATATAAGAAAGGCCACCTACTAACATATGCATTTCAGGAAACCATGAAGCCTAGCTAGGTGCACCTTGTTCAGATGTGCTTTAATTTACCCTTAAAACTCAAGAATTTGAAGCTATTTTAAGTACTTTCCAGTCACTTGCAAAAGCACCAAAACTATTTAGGGTAAGCCTACACTGTTAGGAATAAAGTTATAAAATATATTCTTTGAATTTCACAGATGATATTAATATGACAAATGACTTCTTAGAAGTTTATAATAATATTTCTTCCACATTTGCATGAAATAAGGAGGAAAAGAAATACATAGAGAATGAACATATATTTACAGTTACCCAAGAGATAAAAATTGTACAAGTTTTTTATTTTTTATTTTTATTTTTTTTTATTAATTTTTTTTTTGGTAATCATGGTTTCCGACCTTTTCGCACACTTAAATTAATCTGAATCACAAAGATGACAAATTGTGATATAATTGTAGAAGCCACATAGAGATGGAAAAGAATTTCAAAGTATGGGCATACACTGAAGGAGAACTGCCTATCTTCCATGGAGGACCTATGCACAGTATCTACTCAAGTGAAGGTCAAATTATTGATGAAATTGAGAGTCAAAAAAGCCATTATTTTACTCAAAACTCTAGTGAAGCCCTTGTGTTCTTCCTTCCCGTCAGTGTGGTATCTATTCGACATTATCTTTATGAAACTCGTGCTGATTATAATCGCCGAATCATCCAGGATGTTATAACAGATTACATTGGGGTTCTGTCAAACAAGTACCCTTATTGGAATAGAAGTAACGGAGCAGATCACTTCTTTGTTAGCTGCCATGATTGGGTATGTAATTTATTTTTATTTCAAATAGTTTACATTTTTCCGTTAAAAAAAAAATTAATTTACATTTTGTGTAAGATTAGAGTTTACTGTGGCATAAAGTAGCAAACGTGCGTGACGCTAGGGGTGTTTGGGATTGCTCATTTAAACATTTCAATCATATGCTTATATTGAATTTAGATTGAGAAAATAGGCTGTTTTAAACTTTTAATGGTGTTTGCGATTGCCAATTCGAACCGGTTATCTGATTATATATTAGTGAGATAAACATTTTGTTAAACAAGTTAAAATTGATTGTGTTGAAAAACCAGTAAATAGATAAACAGTTCTATTTAGCAATCCAAACACCCGGCTCCTTAGAGTTGTATTGGGCATAAATATGTAACTATGTGTCTATGTTTTTCTCTTTGAACGAAAAGGTGTAACAAAGTAATCCTTAAACTAGAAATTCACTGTTAGCCTAGAGAAACAATTCTATTGACAACAGATGAGCAACCCAAAATTGGGTCAAAAGACCGATCCATGCGGAGGAACTTTATGTCTATCAAAGTCTCGTCAAAACAACATTTATTTTGTACTATTCATCTAAATCTCAAGCACTTTTTTTTATCTACTTTGTAAGAACCCGTTCAAACTCTTGACCGATATTTATGTTATAACTCTTGATACAAATTATACTATAAATATCCTATTTATGATATACAGTAATTGTTTATTTTGTTAGGCACCCGAAGTTTCAGCATCAAATCCTAAACTCTACAAACACTTCATTAGAGTTCTTTGCAATGCTAATAGCTCTGAAGGTTTCCATCCAGAAAGAGACGTGTCCTTGCCAGAACTCAACATTCCATATGAACACCTCGGACCACCTCTCATAGGACAACCGCCTGAAAATCGTTCAATCCTTGCATTTTTTGCGGGTGGTAATCATGGGCATGTTAGAAAATATTTATTAGAAACCTGGCAAGGCAAAGATGAAGAACTTAAAGTATTTACTTACCTTCCAAAAACCCTAAATTACTCGGAATTAATGAGTAGATCGAAGTTTTGCTTATGCCCTAGTGGATATGAAGTGGCAAGTCCAAGAATAGTCGAATCGATTTCTGCAGGCTGTGTTCCTGTGATTGTTTCTGACCATTATGTGCTACCATTTAGTGATGTTCTTGATTGGAGCAAGTTTTCAGTTCATGTCCCCGTGGCAAACATACCGAAGATTAAAGAAATCTTGGAAGGTATTGGGATGGATAAATACTTAAAAATGCAAAAACTGGTGATGAAAGTGCAAAGACATTTTATAATACATAGACCATTAAAGCCATATGATTTGATAGATATGGTGCTTCATTCAGTTTGGTTAAGAAGGCTTAATGTAAAATTACCATAATGCTAACATATATTTTGTTTGGTAAAGTTAGTGTTTATCAGGATTCAGGATGGTTAAAGAAGATGTAGAACATATAAACAAATAATCGTTTATGTTTTCTTATATACTAGCAGTTTAACTCAGGGTTGTGGCGGCAAGAGAAATGTAAGTATGTAACTACACTATTTGGCGAGCACTGTTTTTCGTTTATACGTTTTTTAGGACAATAGCTTCCCGGATTACAAAAAATTTTGATTAAAATAATCACTACTACGGGAAACTAGAAGAGGGGTTGAATAGTTTCACCGCTTTTTAATTTAGTTATAAAAGTTTACTTGCGAAAAACTTCGATTCAATCCTTTGTGAAATCAAACCACAAAAATATGAATCATACTTAACAATACTACAATAAACACACTACAACTATTGAAAATGAGTAATGAATGTAAAGAGTAAAAGATGAAACGATCAAACCGAGACAAAGAGATTTATAGTGGTCCGGTAATGAAGCTCTTCTTCGCCCTACTCCACTACCCGAGTACCCAACTCGAGAGTTCTAAGCACTATGTCAACAAACTCCCTTCAGGCGGAGAAAACCTTATAACGTCGCTTATCATAATTTCCGACACTAAGCTAAATGTCGAGTACTAATCTAGCTAGTACCAATCTCACTCACGATCTACACGATCCTTGTTAATCACACAACCTACTAGATCCACACGATCTAGACTTGATCCACCTGATCAACACACTATCAAACAAACTACAAGAGATCTCCAAGATCTCAACATGATCACAATGATCCACACAAGCTATCAAATCAAAACTCAAGACTACTTGATGTATATCAAGATACAACAAGTATCTAACAAGTGTTACAAGTGCACACTACTATAACTACAACACTTAGTATCTTCTTGATACAATGTGTTCATCTCTTGCACTAGGAGAGGAATGAGGTAATCACTTGGTTGGAAAAAAAGATCACTCTTAAACAAAATAAAATTATCTAACTGATTAAAGAAATGTAAGTGTGTTAAAGAAATTAAACTCAGAAAGTTTTGTGTGAAAAAAGATGTCCAAAAACTGTGAAATGGGCTGATATTTATAGGCAGAAAAAATATGACCATTACAGTAGGATGGTACCACTAAATACCCTACGATACCACTAAATTTAGTGGTACCGTCTCAGACAACCGCTCCAAGTTTTGTTTTAAGTGGTGAAAGTTTATTTAGGGAAGTTTAGAGCTGTTTTGGGAGGAAAAATAGATGTTGGGATTTTTAAACTTATTTTTCAATTTAAACATTTATTTATTATTCAAAAATAATTTGTAAAATGTATTTTTGAAAAATATTTTGTCACATTAAAAAATGTGAAGTTTGAAACACAAATTCACTTATTTGATCATTTGTCAACATGTAAATTTGTTTGTTCATACCTAGAGTGATATATGTAGAAACGGGATATTTCGACTAAAAACTTGTTTACGTTAATTTTGACGTAACGTGTTTTTATATTTTGTTATCATCAAAACGTAGAGATATCGAAATATAGAAATAACGTTTTTAGACATTATTTGCATCAACAATCTCCCCCTTTTTGATGATGACAAAACATAAACTCATTTTAGGTGAAAATTAATTTTAACAAGTTTTTAATTTGAGTTTATATCCCATTTCTCCCCCTTTTTGTCGAAGCAAAAAGAAAGTCTGGACTAAGGTAAGGCTCCCCCTTGATGTATACTCCCCCTCTCTTGGAGGGCACCAAGGAATCGAGCAATGGCTCTTGCTACAAAATAAAGTTAGATAACACATATACAATATCTAACATGTAGCAACCAAGACAAATATATACCAAATAAAAGAGAGGCTAAGTAGCCAAAGAAAAAAGATAATCCAACCATAAAATAAGAAACAAGCCCATGCATTCATAGATGATAGATGATCACACATAAGGTGTGAGTACAACATAAAGACAAGAAAATAAAAACTACATGAAGCATATATTAATCTCTAGTGACTTGAAAGGCCCTAAGATTTGCTTCAAATTCAAAAGGGATCCTAGACATTCATTCTTGAAAAGTAAACATGAACATGTTTAGCTAGTTGGGCTATTGGTTGGTGGAGGAGGTAGTATGATGTGCCCTTGTGGTGGTGTCAAGAGGTGTTCCAAATACAAAAACATGAATTTCAACTCATCTCTAAGATCAAAGATGAGGTTGCGATTGTGGTGATAACATGGACAACTTTGCATGTGTAGTTCAAGTGGTAGAGAATAGGATAACCCATAAGTGGTTGTAGTGATAGAGAGGTAGAAGATTATGGTGCGGAATAGGCAAAGTCAAGTGGACTTGTTGGTGAGAGAGTGAATGTTAATGCCAAAGGTTTAGGATAACTAAGTGGTGAAGAGTGAGTTGTTGTCCTAATTGTGGTGGAGGAAGATGAAGTGGCGCTAGTGGAGATGGTCTTTGATGGAGCATTTGGTGTAGAAATAGGGTGAGTTGAGTTTTTTGAAGATGGTTGTGTATGAAGCTCCTCATCATCATCTAGTGTAAGATCAATGAAAATGATTTCCTTTGATGGTTTAGTGGAAAGTCTTGGTTTCTTGGCTTTGTTTGAGGTTGTTGCAATGGGGGAAGACATGGTAAGTTTGTGATGGATGATTGAGGAGATGATGAGGAAGAATGATTGAGGATTGCTTAAATAACCAAAGCAAGTGCATGTATGAGAGTTAGGAATTGTAAGGTATGAAGAATAATAAGATGTGGTGAGTTTTGCGAATTGATTTGTGTTGAAATCAGCTAATGTTGGTAGAATCTAAGGGAAAGGAGGTTTGTTAGGATTTATTAAATCCGCAAGTTAAAGACACGGTCAACTCAAGTATTTGTAAGTATTAGAAAGCTCGTAGTCTTAGTTGTTTAGTCATTATAAGGAGTTAGTTAGAGTAACACCGTGAAGGACGGACGGGTCTTTACCCACTGTATACCTGATCCACAGCCCTTAGGAGACGTATTTGTAAAGAACTATAAATACCCTATACCTCCCAAGGTAGAGGGTGGAGCTTCATTATATGACATTTACTTTCTCTCACTAGAAGCTCCCATTCTCTTCACTTTCTCTCTCTAAACTCTTATTCATTCGATCCATATAGTTTTGTATTTGTGTGTTTATGATAACCAATATCTTATAATTGATATCAAGAGCCATGGTTTGATCATCTACTTTGTGTGTACTTGGATTCTTGATTGGTTATTCATAAGTTTATGGTTTGAATGAGTTTAGAGACTTTTTCACTCTTTTGATCTTATTTAGTGGTTAAGTTTGTTATTTGGTTGTACTTTTTTGTTTAGGTTAATCATATTAGCTTAGTTTTGGGTTTGGAAGGATTGTTTCATCTTGTTTGTGGTGGATTTTGAGTGAAAACGCAAGTTTTTGAAGTTTTTCTTCGTTGCGTTTTGTCTCACGGTAAAGTGTTCTAAGCTACGATTTGTGTGTTGCTCGCTGTGATTTGTTCTATTCCAGGTTGCGATTTGTCAGATTTTGGCTTGCGGTTTGGTATATTCTTGATGCAATTTGACTGACAAGAGTTGTGGTTTGGTGATATTCTGCTGCGATTTGATTATTATATTAATATTGTGCTGCGTTTTGTTAGCAAAAGGACCAAAGGACGATAGTGCTTGTACTGTTGAAAGCGGCCTGCGACTTGCCCCTTCGTTTTGTCTAGTGTTGCGAGTTGTCGCTGCGTTTTGTCAAGTGCTGCGATTTGTGCCTTTGCGTTTTGTTATCTTGCGTTTTGACAGGTTGCGATTTGTGTTGATTGCGACTTGATCGTTGCATTTTGGATAGTCTGCGATTTGTCTCTGTGTTTTGTCAAGTGCTGCGACTTGTGTTCCTGCGTTTTGGTATCTATGCGATTTGAAAGGTGTTGCCATTTGTCTCTGCGTTTTGTCAAGTGTTGCGGTTTGTATATTTACGTTTTGTCTAGTACTGCGATTTGTGTGCTGCGACTTGTTAGTTGCGATTTGTCTCTTGAAATTTAACACTTGAGATTTTAGTTCTACTGTTTCCTTTTTATTTTGTAAAATCCCACGAAAGATTCGATTTCTTGGTTAAATCAAAGAGTTGTAAAATCCTGTGAATTTAGAAATCATGTCTACTATTTCTGATGACGTTCAAGCTGCTAGGTCTGATACCCGCCCTCCTATGCTGGATAGAACTGATTATGACTCTTGGGCACAGAGAATCCGATTTAACTGCGTGGGCAAAGAGAATGGTCTTAACATTCTTCAGTTAATTGGTGAAGGACCCTTCCAAATGGGCACCACCAGAGATCAACTTGAAACTGGTGAAGATGGAAGTGTCACTCTAGGTTTGGATAGACCAAGGACTTACGATGATCTCAATGAGAAGGAGAAGAAAAGATACGATGCTGACATTAGAGCTTCAAACATCATACTTCAAGGTCTACCCAAGGACATCTACAAGCTGATTAATCACAACACCCAGGCCAAAGCAGTTTGGGACAATGTCAAGATACTTCTCTCTGGCTCAGAACTGACTAAGGAAGATCAAGAGTCACAACTTTATGATGACTTGAGAACTTCAAGATGAACCCGGGGGAGAGCATTACAGAGTATCATGTGAGGTTTCACAAACTTGTGAATGATATGAGGAATATCAATATGACTATGCCAAATATCCAACTCAATTCCAAGTTCGTAAACAACATAAACCCTGAATGGCACATATTTGTTACTGCAGTAAAGTTGAACAAAGGATTGAGAAATACTAACTATGAGCAGCTGTACGCTTACTTATTTCAACATGAGAAGCATGCTACATTTGAGCGTTTGATCATGGAAAAATTCAATTCTACAACAGCAACAAGCCCATTAAATGACTCAGTTGCATTTGTTTCAAATGTGAGGCTAAACACTCGAACATCACAAGTCATACCATCTTCTCAGAATCAGAATCAGATTACCATACCAGACTCATGATTTACCCCAACAAACATGTTGATTTAAAACCTCGCAAATCAAGTTGCTCTATTGGTTCAACAATCCAGAACATCACTTCCCCAAACCAAAAACCAACTTAGGACCTCATCTAACCCACACAATCAAGCTATAGTGGAATATGATAGGGTTGTGGTACAAAATGTGAATCCAAGGAATGTTTCACGGGGTAATGTTGCAGCTGGTTATGCGGGAGCTCATAACAGAGGAAGGTTTGTAGCTCAGGGTCAAGGCAAACCGATTAAGTGTTACAACTGTAAAAGTGAGGGACATATTTCTAGGAACTGCACTCAACCCAAGCATCCACAAAATGTTGAGTACTTCAGGGATAAGATGTTACTGATGCAGGCTCAAGATAGTGGAGCAGTTTTGGATGAGGAGGAGTTGTTGTTTCTTGCTGATGGGAATGCCAAAACATTTGATGCTGACGTGGATGAACAACCAGTATATGATTTGGTACAAAATAATCCCAATGTCTTCCAGGTTGCTGACTGTGATGCCTTCGACTCTGATGTTGATGATGAACCAACAACACAAACTATTTTCATGGCTAATATTTCTCCCATGGTTTCATATCCTCAACACGCTGGTCCCTCCAATGCTTCAGTCATATCAGAGGTACTAAAGCTATATGATATGGTTGATGAGCAAAAGATTCCCAACAAAGTACAACCAACAAAAGTCGTTGAGTCAGATATTGTAAATATTTGTTATAGCAATGTTGTCCCATATGAGCAATATATGAAGCACGATGAAAGTCTTATTGTACCAAGTGGTGCATCTTCTGCCATTATTGATGAATATGTGTTTAATGAGTACAATGAATATGTGCCTGATGACTCTATGACCACTAAGCTAAACATATATAAGGATCAACTTGCCATCTATGAACAGCGTGCTAAATTTAAGCTGACCACACGTGAGTAGGAAATGGATAGCAAAATGCGTACATTGATTACTAAAAGTAATTTAAGGGAAGAAACGTTAAAACAAGAGTTAAATTCCTTACAAGAGAAACTTAATCAAACTGTTAAGCAAAAACAAGATCTTCAAGAAAATGTAAAAACGCTTAAACATGAATTCAAAGAAAAGGAATCTAAACTCCTAAATGATTTTTCCAACCTTAAAACTTTAAAGAACAAACTTGAAAACAAGCTGTACGTACAAGGCAACACCATTCAAACTGCTCACATGATCACAAAACACAGAGTATTAAGTGATAAACACAATGAAAGCCTTGTAGAAGCCCCAAATCCTGTGTATCTTAAAAAAGCCAAAAGGGCTCAAGAATTTATTTGTGATGGTAGTGAGATTCTTAAGCCCAAACAAAAGCCAATTTGTGTACAAAACACTGATGAGGACATAGAGTTAGAAAATGCCTCCAGAGAGAAAATAGATAAGAAATTGAAGGAACCTAAATGTGTGAAGAATAGATTAAATTTCAATACTCCCAACTATACTAAGGATAACTTCTTAGCCACCTTCAAACCTCAAACCCAATTAACCCCTAAACAAGTACTTTGAAAGCTAGATATGGACAAAAGAAAGGTCGAAGAACTTGTTGAAAATATTCCTCCTCTTAGGAAAATACCTCCTGCTATAGTGTATCCTCACAATACACCAATGCATCTAGTGCCTAGAAATCTTCCTACACAGAGCAAAACCTTAATTAACATATACGTAATTTACCAACTATTTGTTGATTTCGATAAAACATGTAAGAATAGAATCACACCAACGGGTATAACTGAAGGGGAAAGGGTTTTGAGCAAATAAAAGAGTGTTATCTTACAAAGGTCATTCCATTCTTTAAACAATTGAAAGAACAATTCGAGGGTATTCAAAAGGCCTTAGATACTGAAGTTAAAGAAATGAAAAAGATGTTTAATAAAATGGAAAACAAGGCAAGAAATGATACATATGAGCTTAAAAGCAATGAGATTGAGAGAAAGAATGTTCATATCCTTAATGAGAATTTGATTGCCAGATGCATTGCCCAGGATGTGTTTTATACTGTCACTAATTATGCCATAGCAGCATCTCAATTTCATAATTTGTCAATTGCATTTAAAGTTTCCCAAGATCGTGTCAATGAGCTTGAAACTGGAAACTCAAAATTGCATGAAAAGATCCAAAAGGATGATCATGATAACTTGATCAAGCATTTTTCTATATTAGAGGTTGAATATCTTGATTTAAAATTGAAATATCAACATCTTGAAGAAAGAATCAAAACCTCAAATGCCAAGACATCTTCGGATGCTCCTGAGTTTGATGCATATTTTGAAATAAGCTCACGTGATGAACGGATTCAAGCTCACTACAACACAATCCGTAAGTTGAAAGATCAAATTTCCCAATTGAAGGGAAATAGGAGTGAAGTGGTAGGCACTCAGATACCTCCACCTTTAGATTCTCAGAATTTACAATTTCAAAACATCATTGATAAATTGCTACAAGAAAATGAATGTTTTCAAGCTGAAAATTCAAAGGTTAAACTGCAATATAAAGAGTTATATGATTTAGTTAAGGTCAATCATGATAAACACATTGAAAAAGTAACTTCTTTTCTTAACGAGATTGAGAATCTAAAGCGTCAGGTAAAAGGAAAATTGTTGATTCCCACATGCAAATATGTTGCTCCAAAGGTTTCTGCTTGTAATAATTATGCCATTGATGTATTGTATATTCCTCCTCCTCTTAGGAATAATGAACTTGCATATCAAGCATATCTTTCGTACCTTAAGGATAGTTTAGAGAGTTTCCGTGAGATCATAGAAGATGATAGAATAGAAAAACAACTTGATAGTGTTGTTGCCTATGCTTGCATGGATGCCAAACGATCTCAGGAACTCTTAGAATATGTCATTGCCACATGTTCTAAATCTGGTACTAGGTGAGGTACAATAGTTGCACCCACTTTAATCCCTAAAGTCAAGCATGTTACCTTTGATATACCTCTTAAATTCTCAGAGCCCAGCACTTCTAGGCCAAAAATGCAAAAAGTAGTGAAACAAACTAATATTCCCGTCGTTCTACAGGAGTAAGCAGTGACACTAAGGCTAGCGGGTCAAAGCCTTCAGGCAATACAAAGCAAGATACGACATCGCGAGCTAAAAGTGATCAAGAGAAGAAAGTAGAAGACCACCATAGGAATAATAAGTTTAAGTTGAACAATAAGAATCGTGTTGATTCTAGTATTAGCTATAAGCGTACTATAATTAATTTGAATTCCACTACTGCTTGCAAAACATGTAACGAATGTTTAATTTCTGGTAATCATGATGAATGTGTTGTGTCTTATTTGAGGCATTCTGTTAAATCCCCAGTAGTTAATGTTTGGAATGCAAAACAGGTTAAGCAATCTTGGAGCCTACAGGGAAAAAGTTTATTAATGTGGGTTTTTAGTGGAAGCCTACGGGCCATAAGTTCAAAATTGGTGAATTTTGCCCTTCATTGTCTAGATTAGTGCCCCCTAAGAAATGGAAGCCCACTGGTAGAATCATACATTTAGGAATTCAGCACACTATGACTAGGTCCACTGCTTCTACTAGTGCAGCTCCTACTAATAATATCATGGCATCTAGAAATACTGTAGGTCTACAATTGTTTGTACTAACCAATCGGACCCCATACTCTCATGGGGATCCAACGCTTACAGTTATCCATTCGTATCTGTTTTCAAATGCAGGTGATAACGCTACACGCGTCGTTCGGGGTCAAAGGAACTTCCTTTTCGTCGAGCAAGTTTTTCAACACCCTAGGCAGTGAACCTAATCGTTGTAGTGTAGTATTAGGGTAAGCCACGGTATTGATATCGTTCTCTAGGGAATAGGAATGCTAGTGAGAAGTTACTACGCTAAGGTTGGGGTTGAGGAAGATTATTTTGTATTTTATATTTTTAAGGAAAGGAAAGGTACGAATCTCGGGGTTTGAATTTGAGGGTTGGTATTTCTACCGATTACTCTACTTATCTAATTATCTAATCTAAGGTGTATGTAGTCTATGTCTAATTAATGTGTGCTCGTATGATAGTTTAAAGATGTGTTTACTTAGGTTTTACTACTCCTTAATTATCTCCTATTGGTGGTTGAATTGTCACGTCCTTATTCCTAGTTGCGTTGTGTGTCTAAGGTTGTAGGGTATGCGTTTCTCCCTAACTCACTTACCAAAGGGTCTCGTCTACAAAACCCACTAGGGATAATAAACTCTTACTCTAAGGCACTCTTTGGATGGTTTAGCTTACAACTACTCAAGGAGTCATATTCTAAGGTTCACAAAGATTTAATCAAGCATTAAGTACACAACGAATGACCTATCGCATTACTAGATCATTAATCAACTAAGATAAGAGACAACCAATCAATATTCAATAATCAAGTTTCATATACCCTAAGCAAACACACAAGTAAATTAGCCGGACATGGAAAACATGCAAGCATACACACAAATAATCGAAGACATAATTGTATTAATGAAGTAAAACACTTATCTTGGTGTAAGATAGGGTTTGGAACCCTAAATACTATACAAGACGACCTTGGTTCGGTTTAGGTTTTACTCCAAAAGACTACACACTAAATCTTGAAAAATTCGGATTCTATATATAATATTACATATGCGACGGCGTCACCTTATGTTTTGTGGCGCCGTCGTGTCGCCGTCATTAGGGTTTCGTCTTGGCGCGTTAGACTTGCGGCGGCGTCACCTTATGCTTGTGATGCCGTCCTCTTGACCGGCGCGTGCGATTACATCTAGGCCGTGCGAGTTGCGACGACCTACTCTTTTATAACTTGACGTCGTCACTTGAAAATAGGAGTTTTGGATTATGTCCGTCACAAAATCCTCATCTGTGGCGCGCAATTAACACCGACGCCGTCACCTTATGTTTTCAATGACTTTGAGTGTCTCGATTCGACTTTGGCCATTTTCTTCAGATATATTCACGCCTCTTCGTCCAAATAAGTGCCATTCCAGCATTTTACCTTCAAGAGACCTAAAAAGTGAAAAGGAACGATATTAAGCAATAACGGATACAAAAGTGATTAAATAAGGGCTTAAATGACCCCTCAAAAAGGTACCTTTTAAAACCTTATCAGCAGGTTGTACAAATCTTCCTTTGGTATTTGGATTCAAGCTGCTCAAAACATATGACTAGGGATCGCTCACGGCTCAAGAACTTCGTGAATAAGTTCATCGAGACTGTTAGATTTGGGAATGATCATTGTGGGGCAATTATGGGTTATGGAGATTATGTTTTTGGTGATAGTGTTATCTCTTGAGTATACTATGTAGAAGGACTTGGACACAATCTGTTCTCTGTTGGTCAATTTTGTGACTCTGATCTCGAAGTAGCTTTCAGAAAACACACATGCTTCGTTAGAGAATTAGACGGTGTTGAGCTTCTAAAAGGGTCTCATGACACAAACTTATATACCATCTCTATCGAACATATGATGAAGTCTTCTCCTATTTGTTTGATTTCTAAGTCATCTAAGAATAAATCATGGTTATTGCACCGTTGACTCAATCACTTGAACTTCGGTACCATTAATGATCTTACTAGAAAGGACCTTGTGAGAGGTTTATCCTGGCTAAAATATGAAAAAATCATCTTTGTTCTGCATGCCAATTGGGCAAAAGAAAAAAGTAAGCCCATAAACCCAAACCTGCCAATACCATCATGGAAGTTCTTCATACCCTTTACATGGATCTATGCGGAACCATGAGAGTACAAATTATCAATGGGAAGAAGTATGTGCTAGTTGTTGTTGACGGTTACTCTCGATTCACTTGGGTTAAGTTTTTGAAAACTAAGGATGAAACTCTCAAGGTTATTATTAAGCTTATCAAACAATTGCAGGTTAGACTTAACAAAACGGTAAGAATCATCCGAACTGACAATAAAACTGAATTTGTGAACAAACAGCTCATTCAGTTTTATGAAAGCATTGGAATTAGTCACTAGAAAAGTGTTCTACGCACTCCTCAGTAGAACGGAGTAGTTGAAAGGCGTAATCGTACTCTTGTGGAAGCTTCTAGGACTATGCTAATATTCTCAAAGGCTCCAATATTTCTCTGGGCAGAAGCCATTGCCACTGCTTGTTACACTAAAAACCGATCCCTAATACATACTCTTCATGGAAAAACTCCATATGAATTAGTGCACAATAGAAAACCGGATCTATCGTTTCTACGTGTGTTTGGGGCATTATGCTATCCAACCAATAATGGTCAAGATCTGGGAAAGTTGAGAAGCTAAGGCTGATATTGGATTTTTCGTTGGTTATGCACCTGATCGGAAGGGGTACCGAAACTACAACAAAAGAACCCGAGATATTATGGAAACTATTCACTTTAAATTTGATGAGCTGACTGAGCAAATGGCTCCTGGACACTCCAGTTCTTGACCTGCACCTCAACTTTTGTCACCTGGACCAATTAGTTCGTGTCTTGTACATCATTCCACACCTGCAGCTCCTTATGTAACTCCCACCCACATAAGAAGATTTGAAGAGGATATTTGATCCGATGTTTGATGAATACTTTGAGCCGACATCTGATGATACTCCTACACCACCAGCTATAGCTGCTCCTGCTCCAATCAATCCAAATGGTCCAACGGTCTCTATTTCCATATCACAAGATGCTCCATTTACTGACCATTCACCATCATCATCGAATCTTCAATCGTCTTCAATACATCAAGGACATGCAGTTGATAATTATTTTGAAGATAACCCCTTTGCCACTCCTGAAGATGCTCCATTCGAGAATATATTTGCCCCTGAACCCACTCCTGAGGCATCTTCACCAGGGGATCCTAACTCAGCCACTTCAGTACCTTATCAACAACCACATGAACATCTCAGAAAACGGACACATGATCATCCATTGGATAACATCATTGGGAATCCTTCTCGTTTGGTATCTACTAGAAAACAACTTGCCACAGATGCCTTATGGTGCTTCTTCAACTCTGTACTATCCAAGATCAAACCAAAAGATGTCAAGACTGCAATTTCTGAGGACAGCTGGTTTAGTGCTATGCAAGATGAAATTCACGAGTTTGATCTTTTGGATGTATGGGAACTAGTGCCACCTCCAGATTGTGCTATGATTATCACTCTCAAGTGGATCTTCAAGGTGAAACTTGATGGGCATGGTGATGTTCTAAAGAATAAGGCAAGGATTGTTGCTAAAGGATATCGTCAAGAGGAGGGTATTGACTTTGAGGAATCATTTGCTCCGGATGCAAGAATTGAGGCTATCAGAATCTTCCTTGCTAATGTTGCCAGCAAGAATATGGTAGTCTATCAAATGGATGTAAAGACTGCGTTTCTTAATGGCGATCTCAAAGAAGTGGTCTATCTTAGTCAACCGAAAGGATTTGTGAATCCCGAGCATCCTACCCATTTCTACCGCTTGGAAAAGGCCCTCAATGGCTTGAATCAGGCTCCTAAGGCATGGTATAATACGTTGTCAAAGTTCCTTTTGCCTGATGGATTCTACAAAGGCGTTGTTGATCCCACACTATTCACTCAGAAGTCAGGCAAACATTTTCATGTTCAAATATATGTTGATGATATTATTTTTGCCTCGACCGACCCAAATGAATGTGACCGTTTTTCTAAAGAGATGGCCTCTAATTTTCAAATGTCAATGATGGGACAAATGTCATTTTTCTTAGGTTTACAAATTTCTCAAAGTCCCGGAGGTATTTTTATTAATCAATCTAAATATACTAATGAAATATTAAAGAAATTTAGATTTGATTCTTGTAACCCTGTTGACACTCCCATGGTGGAGAGAACCAAACTGGATGAGGACCTCTCTGGGATCCCTGTTGATCAAACTAAATATCGTAGTATGATTGGGTCCTTGATGTATCTCACTGCCAGTAGACCTGACATTTTGTTCGTTGTATGCATGTGTGCTCGCTACCAGGCTAAGCCTACTAAAAACACTTTGAAGCGGTTAAACATGTCTTTCGGTACCTCCAAGGAACCATTAACATGGGTCTTTGGTATCCGAAGGACACCATCATGTCACTAACAACCTATGTAGATGTTGAACATGCACGGTGTTAAGATACTCGTCGAAGTACGTCAGGAGGTGCTCAGTTTTTTGGTGATAAATTAGTGAATTGGTCATCAAAGAAGCAAATGAGTACTTCTATATCTTCTACAGACGCTGAATACATTGCCATGTCATCATGTTGTGCTCAAATCTTATGGATGAGATCCCAACTATTTGACTATTGCTTTGTATTCAACAAAATTCCTCTGTACTGCGACAACAAAAGTGTCATCACTCTTTGCTACAACAATGTCCAACACTCAATATCGAAGCACATTGACATTCGACATCATTTCATCAGGGAACAAGTAGAGAAAGGTATGGTTGAACTCTACTTTGTAAGGACTAAGGACTGAGTATCAATTGGCAGACATCTTCACGAAATCTCTTCCAAGAGATCAGTTTGAGTTTATCCTCCCGCGACTCGGGGCATGAAGAGTATGCAGCCGGAAACGCTCAAGCGTCTTCAGGAAGAGGATGCAGAGTAAAGGAGTTTCTTCACCAATTATTTGTAAATATTTTTTAAAAAAGCAAAATACAAAATTATAAAACCAACAAAAACCCATAAAAATTTGAAAAATTAGAAAATTCCAAAAATATTGTTTTTTCTCAAGGCATGTCTTCTGATATCGATAACATCTACAATCCTAGAAATGTCATTCAATAATGTCACAGGGTTTTAGATTAAGTTCTAGCAGAAGTTCAAATGTTTTTCAAAACATGCCTAAATCAATGGCTTACAATCATTTCAGATCGTGACCCACGCTTAAAAATTATGGTTTACAGTTACTTCAGACTGTAACCCGCGCCTAAATTATGGCTTGCAGTTATTTCAAACTGTAACCCGCTTTTAAAGAAAGTAAAGTGCTTTGCTAAATCATTTTTATTAAATTCGTGCACTTATCCTAAAACAAAATCAGGAAAGTTCGTTGCCAAAAAGACGATTGTTCCTATTCAAATGTTTTTCAATCTAAAATTATTCTGAAAAATATTTGTTGTCTCATGGTGATAACATTGTTTGAAAATAAATCGGACTCAAACTTTTTTAAAATCATCTGGACTCCATTTTTTCATAACATTTGTCACTCAGTCAACGTCTACGACCATTGATTGAGGGGGCGGGGGAGTGATTTCAAACTTCATATTTTCAAACAACACTCATCAAATGGGAATCCTTTGAATAAATTTGCCTAGTTTGTACATTATAAAGTGGTTAATAAATGTTTTTGGTGTTATGTGTCAGTGCATGACTTTTCGTTATAATCAAAGATCTTTCAATATGAAAAAATTTCTTTTACTTAAAGATCTCTCAAAATTATCATACCTTACACTATGTTGACATTGAAGAACGAGGCTTGAACTGTTGTGTTTAAAACATAGCCACATCTTTCCCCAAAACGTTTCTAAATTATTTAAATCAATTGGGATCACAAATCTCAAAAGGTTTGAAATTTTTGATCGGGGGAGAGATTGTGATTTAAATCTCAAATATGTAAAATGGTGATTGTTTTAGAAATAAAAGGCACTCCTTCCTCCATGTGCCAAACGATTTCAAATATACGATGCACATGTTGAGGGGGAGCATTTATCTAAAACCAGAAGTAAACGATAACAACAAAGTAACGGGTTGAAGCACTGATCATCTAACTCATCCTCTCACTAATCCTAGATGAGCTAGGTGTAAGTGTAGCTACTTGTTGAGGTTTAACAGAACTAGAAGCATTTTTATAAGGTGATCGTTTAAAGACTCAAGCAAGCATTCCTTCATTCATGTGTTAAATGATTTCTAAAACCAACACATATGTTGAGGAGGAGCATTTTGAAATGATCTAAAATAATTGAGGTATAAAATTCTTTGATATTATATCACAAGTACCTTGATTGTTTTTTCAAATTGATTTTCATTTGGTTTCAAGGCGGAAAGAACTGTACCACAAGACCAACCATTTTACTTTATGTATTGGAGTTATAAGGATGGTAAGGTTAGGTATTAGTTCACATGATCCCGCTAGAGCCGGAGGGATCTACCCAGGGACAATCCACTAGATAGTGTAGAAGTCCTTAGGTATGATGAAAAAAATGAGAAAAGTGAGAATAAGGGAAGAGTGCCTACTGAGATAGAGCTAGGAGTGGAACAAACCCAACAAGGTTCTAGTGATGAAATCTCGGAAAGCACTGAATGGCTTTAAGAATGAAAAACAAATGAAAAGTGAAAGGGTGAAAAGAAATAGCCCTCCAATAATTCAACCTTAGGGCAGAAAACGGGTTCAATACATATGCTACTGGTAGTTACTAAGGTAACGCCGGTATTGAAGACAAGACGTCATGGACCCAGTGACGCACTACACCAAACTTCCCAAGCTACTCAAGTTCTCTTAAAAAGACTTGTTTCATTCTCACGGAGAACCTACATAATCTATCAAATTTCTCTTAGAGATAGTTGATATTGAAAAAGGAGACCCTCTCCCTAGTCTCCGAATAGGAAACCAAAGTGCACTATTAAGTCTAGAGCCAAGAGATCATCCAATAAATCTCATTAGGACACAAGTTCATGAAGACTTGCTGTTTCACACAATGTGAAAAGTAAGAATATATATATTGAGAGTCCTACGCATTACCCTTGTGGTATTAGCAGAACATCCGAGTGATACTTAAAGTATTCACGATGAAGATGGAAATCCTTCTAGAGCCAACATCATGCAAGCTCTTGGTGGGTGACATGTGAGATTCTTCAAGAATCAAACTTGTGACAACTGCAAAAGAAACAATGGGGCGATTCACTTTTGAATCAAACTTGTTCTAGGAAATGGATTGACGAATGCTCTTGAAAAACCTTTCGATGTGCTCTAAAATTATTTTCTCTAGCACATAGACTGAGCTTAATATTTTCAAACAAAAAGTGTTTATGATTAAAACCTGATTTTTCTCATAAAAACCTCAGTCGTATTGCAAAATCTCTCTCTTCAGCAATACGCGATTGTTTTTCAAATCAATTTTTCATCAATCAGTGAATCTCAATTCGTTGGTTCACTCACTCCATGTTGTATACTTTAGGACACTCCGGTTTGAGAACGACTAGATCAAGCTGCGAAACCCTGTCAAGGAGATTCTTAGGAATTCTACCTGATCACATGAAATATTTATACTGATCAACAGGGAACCGTGATTCTTACAACCCTATTACACGAAAGTGAACAAAGACACTTTTGTATGCTTTATTGCTAACTGTTGTTTGTAGGAACATCTAACGGTTGCAGCTGATCGAAATTGAGAAGTCAATCCATAACCACATGCTCACACATCACACTCGTTTAAATAAATCATGATAAGTTCTGATATAAACTCTGTTACCATTAAGCACTGGTTCCGCTACTCTAATGAAAAATATCATGATCCAACAAAGTGTGAGCATGTCGGTCCAGAAGTCACAAATATCACATTGAGGCGATACAAAAACGGATGATTCAGAGATTTACTGTGGCTGATGATCTCGAAGAAAGCTCAAAGATCACCAAGTCATGGATCAGTTAAAGACCTCCACTGAAAGTACAAAGTATACGGACTTTGAAGAATCAAAGGCTACGAGCTACAAAACAAAGAACGTGTAATAGAATGCTAGAGTTCAAAAGTGTATTATCTATATGTAATTGAGGTGACCTCCCTTACGGGGAGATTGTTGGATTTAGTAAATCCGTAAGTTAAAGACTCGGACACCTCAAGTATTTGTAAGCATTAGAAAGCTCGTAGTCTTAGTTGTTTTTTCGTTATATGTAGTTAGTTAGAGTAACACCGTGGAGGACGAACGGGTCTTTACCCACTGTATACCTGATCCACAGCCCGTAGGAGGCGTATTTGTAAAGAACTATAAATACCCTCTACCTCCCAAGGTAGAGGGTGGAGCTTCATTATACGACATTTACTTTCTCTCACTAGAAGTTCCCATTCTCTCCACTCTCTCTCTCTAAACTCTTATTCATTCGATCCATATAGTTTTATATTTTTGTGTTTATGATAACCAATATCTTATAAGGTCAAAAAGTGAAAGCCAATAGTTAAAATCGTAATCCTAGGAGATGGTACCACTAAATCACCCACGGTACCACTAAATTTAATGGTGTCGTGGCACAATTAGTGGTGCCGTGACCTGCTGAAGATGATTATACCAGTTTTGCAGGTTAGGCTACCTAAATGGGTAATTCTATGGTACTATTTGCAGTAGATCCTATTGCCTCAAGTCACTAAAGAAAAATCACATGAATTTTATCACTTTAGCTACATCTAGCACTAAGCAAAAACATGTGATTAGCTAAATCTAGGCTATTATTAAGCATGCAAACAAGACAAGTACCATAATTATCTAGATAAAAATTTGCATGAAAATAAATAAAAACCAAATAA
Organism: Chrysanthemum lavandulifolium; assembly: GCA_022545495.1. NCBI lineage: Eukaryota > Viridiplantae > Streptophyta > Magnoliopsida > Asterales > Asteraceae > Chrysanthemum > Chrysanthemum lavandulifolium. The sequence goes on along the minus strand of CM040239.1, from coordinate 167,378,142 downwards.
TGTAGGTAAGCTAAATTTTAACCAAGAATTAAGCTTGATTAAAAAGCACACCGTCGGGTGGTAAAATGGAATGACACACCTGAAGCAACCCGTGCTAAAGTTAGTGTAACCAATTTTCAAGTGTCATGAGGCCGTAGCCAATACCTCATAATGTGTTAGTTTAAGAAACTAATAATACTACTTAATAGATAGTTTAATATTGTTCATTACTCTCGACCTCACTTTCTACACCCCTTCTTGATTTCCTTGCCAATCCCTTTAATCGCCTTTTCGATTGACTTAAACCCACCGATCGTTTGCTCATGCATTAAATTTGTCGATTGTACATCACGATTTACCTTCGCATCATGGCGCTTAATTTGGTGTTATTAAATGGAAGGTCGGTTGTGTGAGTGAAGGATGATGTGTTGAGATTATGAATGTATGTATCGGGTGAGGGAGTACGAGCACGAGATGTTCCTTCATTATTCATTTCAACATCATCATCATCATCTACGGGTTGGGATGACGATCCATGATGGAATGAAGAGGAAGTAGCATCAGAGGTGGATTTACGACCACGTTTTGACCATTTGTCTCTACGTTGCTTTGTGCGACGTTGTGGTACACCAAGAGGTTTCATTATGGGTTTGTAAAGAAAGTAATCATCACTTTGGAGGTGTGGATGATTAGCCATGACCCAACAAAATAGATGAGTAAGCAACATACCGTATGGCATGAGCTTATCGGACCGACCACGAATGTTGGCAATTCTTTTGCCATGTAGTACGTGAGGTTGTATGGAGTCTCGGTACTAAGACAATAAAGCATATGGGTTACACTTTTCGGAACATGATCCCAGTTCCCTGCAAGAGACAAGACATTCTTACGTAGAAGGAGTTCCAAATTTTTAAGATCGAGAAAGATTTCTTTAAGATAGATTCGGTTTAGGTCAAGGTTGACTATTGAACCATCATGTTTTTGATACGTGCTGATGACTCGAGGGGTTTGAACATGTTGCTTTATTATTTGTGGATCAGGAATTTCGGTCAGAAATGGACCTTCATTTTCTAAGTGATAGAAAAGAGACTCTAAAGAGTGGTCTTCTGTGTAAGCACATTGACCATGAGCGGGTACGCCAAGAATATCACCAAACTCGGGAATGGACAAAATGATATTTTTATTTTGGATCCATAAATAAAGAAAGACATTACCCTCAATGTCATTGAAAGTACGAATACGACTATAGAACTCAAGAACGAAACGAGGACAAATTTGATCATTTATTTTATATAAACAATCAAAGGCGATTGTTGGAAAGCATACATTGATGTCATCCAAAGGAACAAAGTAAGCATCGACCACACGACCTTCGTGTATGTATCGATGTTGGACTTTTTGTAAGTGATCTTTGATGTCAAGAGGGATGTTTGGATCATTGTTTAGTAAAGGGACGTAGGATTTGGTGTCTTGGTAATCATTATGAGGCATTGTTACCTACAAAAACATATAAGCATATATAGGTTAACCTTTGTATTATTGATGAACACATCCCTAGTGTGTACCTATATATAAACAATGTGGAGGCGCGGTAATCTTGACTCTAAAATGAAAATAATGAGATTACCCAAACACACCTAAATTTGCTATTTCTCATTCGAATATGTCGAAGAATACATATTAGTTATGTAATTCGACCAATATTCGTGAGATCATGTATGCATGAGAAAAGGTTTTAGTTTGTATCAACAATGCACGAAAAATGTTTCATGATCCTAATTATGTAATTTTTTTCGAAAACCATGGAATTGAGGTGTTTGGCTAATTCAATATTTAGGTGCCAAAATTTTTCAAAGTTGAAAATCTTGAGTGTTAATGACTCCTAATCTAATTTCAAGTATCCTAGATATGATTCCACTAAAGATATTCAATCTTTTTTGAATTTTGATAGCAAAATTAGGACTTAAAATATGTAATATAAGTGGTTTTATGTAAATTTTATGTTTAGGGAATCATGATAGTTATACATTGTCTAATCCTAGTCCTGATTGCATAAATATTCAATCAAAATTGAAAAGCCCCAATTTGATTTTGTATGCATGAACAAACACACTAGACTCAAAATTAAGGAATGAGTAATGATTGATGATCTTGAAAAAAATGCCTCGAATTTGATTTGAAAGGGTTTAATTGGATATGGGTGTGTGTGTTTGGTGTTGACAGCAATGGAGGGAGTTGGGTTTGTTTGTAAATGAATAGTGAGGGAAAAAGAAAGAAAAACGGGTTATGTCAGGTACACGGTACCACGATACCACTAAATTTAGTGGTACCGTGCCCACTTTAGTGGTGTCGTGACCTGCTGAGACGAATATTTTTGTCTCGTTTTGATTTTTGACGAATAAATCTCACTGATTTAGTGAGACTTTTTGACACGGTGAGAGAATTTATACCTAATAAATTCTCTTACGAGATAACTCTAATAAGATTTTGACGAACGCGACTAGACAAGTTGAGACGACTTTAATATTTCCAGAGAAATATTTAAGTAGTCATTTGACGAGACTTACGAAATATGTTCCATCATTCCTAGACCTAGACGGAGATAGTTGAAGGATTCTCATTTGAGAGGTTTGGTAAGTATGTCGGTGATGTTGTCTTAGGAAGGAACTTTCTCAATAGAGATGTTTCCTTTTTTAATGTTATCGCGAAGGAAGTGTGACGAATTTCAACGTGTTTTGTACGATAGTGTTGCATGGGGTTTTTGCTCAAGTCGATAGCACCTTTGTTGTCACACATAATCGGAATGTCATCGAGATGGATGTCGTTGTCGATTAGAGCTTGTTTCATCCATAGAGCTTGTTGACATGCCTTTCCGGCGCTTACGTATTCGGCTTCGGTTATAGCAAGAGCCGTTTGTTTCTTGGAGAACCAAAAATTTAGACAACAACCCATGAAGGTATAAATGCTGCTTGTGCTTTTTGATCCACATAATCTCCCGCATGATCAGAGTTGGCCTAGACAATAGTGACAACCATTTTCTGTATCCATGGTGAAAATCTGTTGGTATGATAAAGAATTGATGACTTAAGATGTATTATATAATGCAGGAAAAAAGGGTATAATAGGGTACAATGTGGTTGTTGAACAAGTAGATAGGAGTAAAGACAACATAAATGCTTAAAATCGAGTCAGCATATGCAGTTTAGGGGTGTTTGAATAACCAATTCGACTTATAAAGTCAACAAAACAAATTTATTTCAAACATGATAGTGTCCAAATTACGATGGCTACAACCTACTAACAAAGTTCAACATTTTTATCCAAAGACATATGGATGTCTTGGATATAAATCCTCCACACCACTCCATAATAAGTCGCCTCAAACTCGCTTCTTTTAGTCATTTTTTCTCTTCCATTCCTCTTTAATTCTTTTGTACATTCTCTCTCTTCTAAAAGCTGGGAATGCTTCTTCATCCATCCTTGTCTGCTCTTCATCTTCCTCCAACATTGTGTGTTCTTCTTCTTGCTCATAAAGAGCTTCAAGAAACTCTTGTTCCATAGTCTGCCTTATCTCGTCTTCATCCATCAACTGCAAAAGTAATAGATTTGCACAGCAACTACAATGTAAACACACAAGAACAATCGTTATGCAAATGATAATTAAATGAATACTTGTTGCCTTCTGTCATCAGAATGCCTTTTTCTACCTCGCACCTTTGTTTTCTTTGGTGGTTTTGGTACTTGTTCCTTGTGACACCTAGACTTATTGTGTCCAACGGTTTGACAATTGGAGCATTTAATCTGTCTACGAGCTCTAGATTTACCCATTTTGATGCAATTTCACTTAATTAAGGCTTTAGGGTTATGAATTCAATTTGAGGTAAAATGTGGTCAAACAACACTAGTAAGAATAAATGCATTTCCTACACCTTTATGCAATTGGGACCAAATGATAAGGGACGAAAACCTTAATCAGATATGTATACACTGTTTATGCAAGGACCATACTCGTAACAATAACAAATACAATCAAAACTAGGGGTGGCAATTCGAGTCGGGTTCGGGTTAGCGGGTTCGGGTTGTTAGGTTAGCGGGTCAGAAAATCTCAACCCAAACCTGACCCATTTAAATCATCGGGTCAGCTATGTCAACCCTAACCTGTTTAGACATAACCCGAACCTAACCCATTTAACCCATATATATACTTGGGTTGGCGGGTTAAATAGGTTACATGGGTTGAATCGGTTCAGCGAGTTTCGGGTTGACCCATTTAACTTTTTTTATATACAAAAGATGGCACATTAGATGAGTTAAACAGGTTAAACAGGTTGTCAGGTCGACCCGTTTAACACATTTAACCCACATAATAAAATATAAATAATTTTGAGTTGATGAAAAAAATCTTAAACGGGTTGGCGGGTCGACCCGCTTATTTTATTCCCAACCCGAACCTGACCTGTTTAATAATGGGTTAGATAGGTTGACCCAAACCTGACCCAGAATCTATTTAGCACAACCCGAACCTGTTAATTTTCGTGTCCGTTTTAGGTCGGGTTTCGTGTCGGGTCAGAAATTGCCACCCCTAATCAAAACACATATCAAAACAATCAAAGAGGAAAAAACAAAAAAAACGATAACACGAGAATATAAAAGATAGATTCATTCATTTCATAGATAAAGTAAACTTCATTACATATCGTTCCCAAAAGAAACCATCAAAAGCACAAAATACAAGAAAATCACTTAGCTCTCCTAAGATCATCAAGGAAGTTGTTCCTGTCAAACACCTGACTATGTGTTTGACAAATCATCTTCCTTACCTCCAACGCCGTCAACACATTTTCCTTTTGATTCTTTCGAAGATCCAAAAGAAGCTTGTATGTCATGGCCGAAGGATGATATCCTTCGAACTCATAAATATACTCTTTAGTTTCGTTTATAGCATGAACCGAATCAGTGAAAGTCTTTTGGAGACCGTTTTCAATCTCAATCTCAATGTCTTTGTTATTTTCTATTTGATAATAAAGAGCAATCGAATCGAACATGGAGTGAGACTTGGCAACTCTTGCGAGTTCCTGTAGACGTGTGAAGTTAGCCATTAGGTTGTTGTGATTTTGTGATAATCTATGTTTGTGATTGTTGGTATGCAAATGGTATAGGGTATGAAACCTTAAATACCAAAAACAATGGGACCTTCCAAATTCAGGGACTAGTTGTGAAGTTACTAAATAGCTAAATAGCAAGTTCTGTAATAAAAATACGCGGGAATTTTAAGTGCGAAAACGGGTAACTGACCAAATTCAGGGACCAAGTGTGACATATGAAAATTATTACCCTGCAACTTGACCGTTGCCTTCCTTGATATGCTTATACACAATTAATGTATTGCCAAACACCAAATAAACCCAACTAATAAGATCCGAAAATATTAACACTCTCATAATAACCCGACCCAATTAAGAAACCCCAATCCAAACCAAACCTAAAATACATCCACACTCCTAAACACAAGTTCTGAAACATACATCAAGTCAAACACATTTGTAAAAACACCGAGTAAAACCATGAAAGACAGGAGCATATTCGTGTCAACTTTTAAGGATGTTCAGGAAGAAGAAGAAGGTGATGTCTTGTTCAGAATCCACTGTAATGGGTTTTTTGATTATAGCCCACTCAGGTATGAAAGAGGTTCATTAATTAATCTATGTGCCTTTACCAGTGATAGGGATATATTTAGTTCAAGCCTTAATAATGTATTATCAGAGATTAATGAACAAAAATGGGCGTTATTTTTCTGTGATCCTGAAGAATCCCTAGAAAATGGTTTGAATTTGATTCATACCGATGATGATGTTCATACTTTGTTTGCACTGGCTAAAACACATGAGTCAGTTGATATCTTTGTTGCACATAAGCCCCAAAAGTTAACACAATTTTACTTAAAAAAAACATAAGTTTTGAAGTTGTGGGTTGGGTAGAGCAAGATGCTAACTTTCGAATGGTTAGTCCAACACCTTTTAGGACTAAACGTAAATGGCAGGGGATAGATAGGAAAAAAATGCAGGGGAGTGGAACCAAGACACCAACAGTGAAAGGTGGTGTTGTTATCAAAGAGGAAGAAGGGGTTGTAGATAAAAAGGGGAGAAAAATAAAGGAAAGATGCTTGAGGAAGAGGATGTTTTGCGCAAAAAAAATTGGAAATAAGTTGTTCAACCTTTTAAGAGAGGTTTTGATTGGAAGGGGAAGGCTAAAATGGTTGAGTTTGCAGATTTTGATGTTGAAAACTTGGCTGGTGCTGCTGGTGTTGAAACCAGGGTTGGTGGTGCTGCTGTTGATGTGTCTAGCGGTGTTAAGACACCTTTAGAAGCAGAGAAAGGATTACAAATTGTGCCCTTGCACTTTTCGCCCAAAGGCCATCCTAGGTGATGTTTCAATACCATGTCATGTGTTTAATTCTTTTAAGTTGTGATAGTACAGTACCTAACTTAAATGTTTGTTGTTTGCATACTTGTTTTTTCAGACAAGGTAGCAGTAGCATCATCACTTTAAGGTTCATCTTTTGTGTGTTCATCAGTTTATGGATATCCACGACTAGTGTGTAGATCATTTGAAGGTTCAAGATTGAACGTTTTGCGATGGAAACGCATCATCTTTATATTTTGTGAAATGTCGGTAGAACCATGTATCAGACAATGACTCACTAGTTTCAGTTATTTTCCAGTTGTATCAGACATTAAACCTATAGTTGATTGTTATAAGTCAACTTGCTAAATAGTTAGTTATGTATAATATTTGTTTGTTTGTCTTATGGGTTAAATTCTGTGAGATCATACTAGTTTATCAGTTGACCTTTATAAACTCATACTTAAAATGTCAGGTTTAATGATATAATTAGCTCAAACAATCACCCCTTTCTGTGTTGGTGAAATTAGGTTGGGTTAGATTTAACTAAGGTATAGTATAAATGTGTATGGACTATAATACCCTCAACTAACTAACAGAAATCAGACGTTGACCTCGGCATTAATGGTCAATGGACTGCTTTAGCCTTAAAATCCCATACTTTGGACTACCGACGATGAAAATGACGAGTTTTGTCACAGCATGATGTTTCTGGATAAGTTTAGGGACCAACAATATTTTAGTCTTTTATATATATATATATATATATATATATATATATATATATATATATATATATATATATATATATATATATATATATATATATATATATATAGAATCTAGATCAAATAAGATCAAGCTTAAAGTTGTTAAAATGAGATCCAACTAAAATTTAACAATGACACTCTCCTTACAAGAAAAATAAATTTTCTATTAACTACAACTAAAATTGTTAAAGTTTCGATAGATTTTTTTTTAAAATTTACGAAACCTAGGTGATACACTTTGATTAGAATTATGATGTGTATCAGGTTTTTGTATGTGTATGAGACTTTGGATTATTTATTAGTATAATATGTATCAGGTGTATTACTAATCCAAACTCATGTATCATTTGGTTATTGGTAGCTAAAATGTTAATTTGTATTAAAATATCATTTCTATGTGTATTATTGCTAAAATTTTTATTTATAAATGTTTTATTGGTTTTTAGACTGATCTTATTTTTACAACTTTAAACGATCTCACGTTAACCCTCTATATATATATATATATATATATATATATATATATATATATATATATATATATATATATATATATATATATATATATATATATATATATATATATATTTGTTATCATATTGATGTCAACTCATCTAACTTAATGCCTTGAGGCCACCCTAAACAAATTCAACAAGTATATACAAATTTTCAGCACAAGGCACCAAATGACAGATTGATAAGACACCGATAATTTAAACCTCCCTGGTTGCACATTTTGGGGTGCGTAGGAAAAGCGTCTGAGATGGTCTGATTCCTTTTTACATTTTCAGCACTAACATATGCAATTTTTGTAAGTTAAACAAATTGTTTTACAAGGCAAACTTTTCAATGCATAGTCAGATTTCCTGTTGCTGGCATTATTGTGAAATCAGTCTTTGGTATTTCTTCATCAATACAAATTTATTCCTTGTCTAATAACAAAAATCAAACACAAAAGTTATCAAATAACAATATCTAAGAAATATTTTAAAAAGGGTGGATTGGATTTCAAGCATAAGAAATCTATCAACTTCTCTAGCAACCGGGCTGGCAAGAAATCAATGAAACAGTGTCTTGGTAGCAAGAAATCAAATGTTTTGAGTTCAACTGTAGACTTTGGCTTTTCGCTCTAGAAACAAGAAGGAAGTGAAAACCCCTGGCAAGCAAATGCCAGAACGATATACAGAATCCCCATTAGAGCAAATCCTAAGATAACCCTGCATTATTAATAAGTCCATAATCAGTAATGGTCAAGTTTACCATATGTTTGCTTTTTATATAAGCAAAAAGTAGACATAGGAAAGCATGAATTACAGGGTTAGTAAATTGCATACAGTAACTTTGATTAAATTACAGTAAATTTATATTTTACATAAACAAGTAATTTAAGCAAGATTAGTCCATCAAATTTTAGATTTTAATGGTTTCATTGGGGACAAAAAAACATGTTAAATAGAAATTCGAACAAAACGAAAGGGCATAGTTTTGAAATAGTACATGAGTTGGACATTTCTCCACCACATTGTATTTCTGAATCTGCGCGACTGCTTTTTGAAGCGCAACGTATTGGTTTGCATAATGGCAGTTTTATCCACAAGCGACTCCAACCGATCACCCCTCTCTAGAACTTTGTCAATATTTTGTATCATCACATTCCGTACCTGTTTACAATTTATATAATAAAATACTATAATCAACAACCATAATATGCAATTTAGAATCCCCTGTGCATATAATTTGTAATTTCACATATCTTAAAAGGGGACGTTTTACTTCACACATAGTTTGATCAATCACTTTAAGTACTTTTGTCAAGATATAACTGAGAAAACATGTGAGCAACAATGATCTAATCAATATCGTGCGATGCTAATAGGCAAATGGGTAAGATGTCTAAAATCAGAAAAATATGGCTATAAAGGAAATTAAGAGACCTTATGGAATATAAATAATTCGATGTATTATCATGTTGAGCTCTAACTTAAGGCAGATACTCATGATGACAACAAAGAAAAAACTAATTGATATAAGAAAGAAAACAAAAGAAAGAAAAGAATAAACATATGAATTGCATTATAAGTTTTAACTCACCTGACTCATTTCACCTTGTAACCGGTTCATCCTGTCTGCATTGGGATCATTTGAGTAATAGTCCATTTGTTGACTTAGAACCCTTGAAAATTCATCGTTCATGCCATAAGCCTGAGCAGATAAAACTGCTCGACCATAAGTCCTAACAAATCTCTGATGAATGTCTTCCAGAAATGCGAATGGAATTCGTCCTGTAAAACATATAATATTGACCTTATTGTGCAAACCATCAATGCTTGTTAATCAAGCAACTAGGGCGCTACAAAAAGGGTTTAACTTCAAGCCTCTTCCTTCATTATCAGATATATATTATCGGGTTTGAAATCAAACAATGCCTACTAAATTTGATGCTGTATGGAAGAACAATAGAGCTTTTTGCTGAATTCTATTTAATGAAACAAAGTTGAGCCCTTAAAGCCACATATGCATACACGATTCTGAATCTGGTTCAATTTTTAGTTTTAACACTAAAAGAACGCACAACCCGAAATGTAACAGTTCATCTTACAGAGAAAGAAAATAGATAAGCATAACCATGTTTTCAGTTTCATGCTTTTTTCATGTAGCTATGTGAAGAAAATGATTTACCGACTTTCGTGATCACAGATATTCCGTTATCTTTGTCCAAAGTTAATCAAAGTACCTTACATAAGTAAAATTTCCTCACTAAAGTTTGTTTTCTGCCTCATTTTTTGTGTACTAATGAGTATCACCCAATGTTATGTATAGGTTTAATTCAGAATGATTGTCTAGCTGACTTGTGATTTGTTCTTTTCTTAATTGCATACTCGATTAATATATATACGTATGGTTGTTACCAATTATCGCGAATGAAATTTCATATAATTTACAACATTAAATAACGTGTAATGCTGTTTAAAATGAAATCTTACGATTGCTACAAAACTATGAAATCATATGATCACAACTTTAGAATCAATGAGCTAATAATTTAACAACTAAGCGATTTATGATCCAAAAGTAGAATAGATAAAATAATTTAAAAGGAACCGGTTTTGGCTTACTTCCTGCAACATCATCAGCCATACAAAGAACAGTGAGGCCATCAGTACGCTTAACATGAAAAATATACCGATCTTGTGAATAAGAAACATTCATATCATTATTTCCGGTGATTTTCTCGAGAATTTGCCTAGCAATGGTGCTTGCATTCGTTGATGTACCGCTGTACTCCGCCAATACAATAGATTCTCTGGCCACCAACGTGAAAAGGATCGTCATTTTTTTGGTATATATCAACCTCTAACGTGACAATTAGTATGTGAATAATATCTAATAGAGCATGCCAAGATCTGTTAGTTTTCTTGTTAGTATTTGATATGTTAATGTGACACTGAGTGCATGGAGGAGTAATTAATCTGGACCAACCAAATATAGAAACTATTGTTGTTGATCGAAAAAAATAAAATAAAATAAAATAATATGTGAATTGAAATAAGACAATTTTTAGATAGTAGACTGTTCTATTCGTATTAAAAAGTTGTAAGATCTTTTTTTTTTTTTTAAAGATTAGAAAACATTTGGTATTTAATTCGCGTAGAGTGGCTCAAACTTGCGATCTCTAGATCAACAAACAAAGTCCTTGAGCGGAAGGTATGAGTTAGTCGTTGCTCGCCGTGGTGCGACGTGGACCTTCGCCGTCGTTCGCCGCCACACCGGCCTAGCTCGCCGTGGATCATCTCGTTGTTCTGACGACGAAGCAACAATCCGACAAGCAATGGATAAATATATAATGTTGCTGAGGTGTGTTTGTGTGTGTGAGGCTTTTGGGAAGAAGAAGAATTTTTTTTTTTTTTAAGTGATTGTGGGACGGTTTATAATTTATTATTATTATTATTATTATTATTTAATTTATAACTTTTTTTTTTAAAGTATATTGTATTGTATTTTTATTTTTAATTAAATGAATTTAGTTTATTTGGAAAATTGAATAAAAAAAATAAAGTGGTAGTGGTGGCCCTAAATGAAGAGGTTTAGATTTGTTATGAGTGAGGGAGGTTTGTTTTGGTTAATTGTGGAGAAGTGAGATGTTGATGTGGCGCTGATGTGGCATTGATAAAGAGGGTGAGGCTTATCACCACACCTTCCACTATAAATCATACACACAAACATGTAAACTTGTAAGATTTTACGATAAATTACTCAAGAAGAAAATTACTGAAGTAAATTACGATCACATATCTTTTAAACAATTAAATTAATATGTATTGTTTGTCAGTCAACATATTATGCTCACATAAATTTTACACAATAAAATTCATTGCATATAATAAGTTGGTAACCTCAATTATTCATTCAAATAGTTTATCTTTCTTTTCTAATTAGCTTGAATGGAAAAAATGAACAAACCATATTATTATGTGAATTTTTTTGGGTAAAATTTTTGGATCTGACATAGTTTGATCTATTTATGTGATCATAAAAAAAATAAATAAATAAATAAATAACGGTTTCAATACTAATTGCTGAGGTGAGATCCTCATAAATCAAGAAATATCTAAAGATCAAAGGAGCCAATCCTGACCTTTGACTTTACTTTGATCAAGTGGCTAACAACAAATCACCAAATTACATATCAAAGACATATTTATCTATTATAAAAGTCAAAAATATAATATTTACTTCATTTTAACAAACACAAAAATCAGATTCTCTCTCTACAAAAACACACACAAATGGGTGAAACACACACAAACGACCAAAACATACACAAACCACGCGTAAACCACCATCTTCGTCGATCCACCATCTATCCATCGTCAATCAGTAGCCGATCCGCCGTCAACCTGTTGTTCCGCCGCCAATCTGTTGCTCCGCCGTCTACCTGTTGCTACGCCGTTGATTCATTGATCCGCCGTCATGCTGGTGTTCTAAAACGAATCATCTTCACCGTAGTAAACAGGTTGTGACCTTGTCGCTCTTGTTAACGGTTCGTTTTGATGGAGTTGACATGTTGGTGGTGTTGAGAGATGATGAGTGGCGTTTGCCGTAGCGACGGCAGGAGGATGTTGGATCGGATGATGGTGGTGGTGCTTGGTCGATGGTGGTGATGGTTGAACTGAGCTGTTGGAATCTGTTTATTAAAAATATATTGAAATGATGCACTGTTTTTTAGTTTTATGTTATAGCTTTTTAGAGGTTTTTTATATGATTGTTGAACTAAGCTGGTGGAATTTGTTTATTAGTTTATTATTTTTTTCATTTGTTAGGATCTTTTTGTATGTATATTTAATAGGACCTCGTGGACTTTGATTGTATTTTTGTGCTAAGGACTCAAGATATAGCTGTTGCCATGTTGTTTTGGGCATTTTAGTTAAATGATTTCATGTTAAGTTTTACCCTACATTCATTTGGCTGTTTCTTTCGTTTGTTTTTGTCAAGTTTCTAGTCATTGATATACTAGATTGTTTTTGGGATTTTAATTTGTTTATCAGAGCTTATTAGTTTTAGTAAATAACACGTGATTCTGTTTTTAAGTTATGTTTTGTTATGAAAAAATGTAAATCACGTGTGATTTTTTCTTTGTTTGTAAATTGAATCACATGTGATTTTGTTTATATCTATAAGGAAGTAAAGCACGCGTGATTTACTCTTTGTTTGTATAAGTTGAATCACATGTGATTATGCATGAAATCACATGTGATTCTCACATGTGATTATGCATGAAATCACATGTGATTATGCATGAAATCACATGTGATTATGCATGAAATCACATGTGATTCTCCATTAAATCGTATGTGATTTTACATGAAATCACATGTGATTCTGTTTTAGGCCGACGAGGTAATGAAATGTATAAAATTTTGGAGACATCATTTTCTTTGATGAAACTTTCAGAACTAACAAGTAAGTTTGACTGTTTGACTTCTATAATTAAGTAAAAATCACATGTGGTTTGTTATAAAATCACATGTGATTTGTGCTAAATCACATGTGATTTGTTATAAAATCACATGTGATTTAGTCTAGGTCACAAGTTATATAGGTTAAGTCACACGTGATTTAGCACAAATCACATGTGATTTAGCACAAATCACGTGTGATTTAGCACAAATGATGTTTGTTTATTAAGTATACATTTTCTCACTAAAGCTATGTGTTTTATATGCTTTCAGGTATAATATGGTATTTTTTTCATTCAATGCAATAGATAATGATGGAAATAGTGTGACAATTGTTGCGGTAACATATCAAGATGCAATGAAGAAAATGTGGAGTGAAAGCTAATACGCGTACCAAAAGACTTGCCCGCTAGGTCAAAGACAATAGCGATGAATAAACTAATAACTTTATTTTTACTTTATAAATACTTTTTATGTTTTGTTTCATTTTAAATATTTTTGGATTGTTAACTCAGTTTTATTGAGATGTTGAATTTTGCTTTAGATCGTGATCTATGAATTCATATTTGAATAAAAGCCTTAGTTGGATTTTAAATTTCACTTTATATTTAGCTGTTTTGTTATAGTTACAAATTTGTTAAACAAATGTTACAAATATTAAGAAATTAAACAAAAGTATATGATAATTATGCCAAATCACTTGTGATTGTGGTAAATCACTTGTGATTTGTGGTAAACCACTTGTGATTTGTTCTAAATCACCTGTGATTTGTGCCAAAATCACTTGTGATTCACATAATTATTACTTAAAGTAACATCCAATAACAATTAAGAAAATCTATTTAAAAGATTCATTTCCCGAAAACTGGTAACGTAATCAATAATGTCCATACCACAATTACATAGATTCTAATATTAACAAAATAAACATCATATTTCCATTGATTACAAATACCCTAAATACTTGTCCATAACTCCACGTGACTTTTCATATACCAACAAAATTTGAAAAGTCAATCCGTAATCCAACTGCTACTTTCATTATAACATAAAAGACCTTAAAAAACAAACAAAAGTAGAAAATAGTTCGTTCCTACAACTCTCTATCCCTAAGCGCGTTCCTTCCGTTATCACGTTTAGATTTTCTTGGATATTTGTTTGGTTTGATTTTGTTGAGACACTTTAGAAACTCCAACACCTGCGTAAAATATTTGATTTTGTAAGATCAAATAATCATGAGCAACGCGTGTCCATGAAAGGGACAAATGAACAAAAAAAACCCTGTTAGTTTGATTCATTGTTGTTTTGTAACCAAATCACATGTGATTGAGTGTTATGTTTACCTGAATCACGTGTGATTCATTGTAATTTTTACATGCATCACTTATGATTTACACATGTAAGTTTTTACTTTTTTCGTATGTTGTTGTGTTAAGGCATGAAAGATACAGTTACATTCAGGCTCTAAACGGATCAGTGGTGTGCACTTGTAGTAAAAAAAATCGGCCTGACTGATAGACAAGTTAAATGAGTTTACGAAAACAAGTACTTTTATCTACCTCGGTAGCTTTGGCCTTAAAAAACGATAATGTTTTCACGTGTATACTGAGTTCAGCGTTATCTTTATCAACCTCAGTAGCTTTGGCCTTAAAAAAGTGAGAATCTTATGTTGAGACTTGAAACAACACCTGAAAGTCGGCCAAAAAATATTGCAGCTTTCTCACATTCTTACCCAAGAAAAATATTATCTAAATAGTAAGTGATAAGTTAGTCCCATAATTGGCCTAGAGGTGCAATCTCTACAAAAAAAATTAGTACTACAAATTTCATGTGGAGGTTTCTTACCTATTGCCTTAAACTTAAACTATAACACACCAAATAGCATCATTAAACCAAATGGTAAATCAACATTTCTAGTTATCAAAAGCCTGGGTGATTATAGTTTGAACACTGTTATTAGACAACAGTTATGCTTTCTACGGTAATATCACCTAAAACGACCACGATTAAATCAACGATAGCTAAACAAGTAGGCCTTCATGCCTCTAATTCAGATTCCATATCATTTTATGTAAGGGTTAATAGACAAAAAAGTTACTAAAGTTTGCGAAAAAGTTCACTTAAGTTACTATTGTTTTTTTGGTTACAAAGAGGTAACTTAAGTAAACGGGTTTGTCATTTGGGTTACTCAAAGATTAAAATGTTACATAAATATTCTTTGATGGTGGGCAACCTACTGATTACAGGCTTCCCTTGTCCACGCCAAGACCATAGTTTAAAATGTTACAAGGAAGTTACTATAGTTTACGGGTTTATGAAATAGGTTCTCGAACCTTAACAAAAAGTAACTATGCGTCTTTTTTTTTTTTTTTTTTTTTTCTAATTTTTTTTTTATTTTTACATTTTTCTCCTTAGCATATCTTTGTATATTTTCGTACATTTCTATCCGTTTTTATACGTTTATGAATGTTTTTCTCTCTTGTCGTACTTTCTTTACATTGTTTTACGTTTATGTACGTTTTTCTCTCTTGTCGTACGTTTTTCTCCAGTTTCGTACGTTTTTGTCCATTTTTGTACGTTTTCATCTATTTTTCGTTTATTTTCATACGTTTTCATAGGTTTTCATAATTTTTTTATTACATTTGTGTGCGCATTTATATGCTTGTGTACGTTTCTTACGTCTTTTTACGTTTTCATACTAGTTTTATGTTTTTCTACACCTTTGTATGTTTTATACGTTTGTATGTTTTATACTTGTTATGTTTTATACGTATGTAAAAATGTGTATAAAAAGTGTATAAAATTGTGTGAAAACGTGTAAAAATAAACAAAATCGTATGAAAACGGAAAAACGTAAGAAAAATGAAAAAATTGTCCAAAACGAAAAAAGTAAGAAAAGCGGATAAAACGTAATAAAACATACGAAACGTAATAAATCGGGCGAAAAGGTATAAAACGGATGAAACATATAAAAGCGGAAAAACGGACAAAAGCGTAAGAAAAATGGACAAAACGTATGAAAGCGGAAAAATGTAAGAAAACGGACAAACGTAAGAAAAATGGATGAAAGTGTAAGAAAATAGGCGGCGTATAAAAACGAGCAAAACGATATAAAAGCGTATGAAAGCAAAACCCGTAAAAAGGGTAAAAAAGTAAGAAAACGGACAAAATGTATGAAAACCAAATTTTGAGTTAAGTATAAGCGGTCGTTAGGATAAAGGACTAACGAAGGCAAATGTTTTTGCAAATGGCCGTTAGCTAACGGAAAAACTAACGACGCTTAGTCCGAGGGACCATTTTTGAAATTAACGGAAAAAAAAACCTATAGTAGAAGATTAAAACATACAGAGTAACTTATATAACCGGTGACCAAACTTAAGTAACCTCTTTGTAACCAAAAAAACAATAGTAACTTAGGTGAACTTTTTCGCAAACTTTAGTAACATGTGTGTCTAATAACCCTTTTATGTAATGGCCTATAAGTTTACTCCGTTGAGACTCTTAAGGGTTCAAATCCAAAAAACAACCTATAAGTAAAATTCTAATCTTCACAAAGTCAACCTAGGTCACTGAACCATCAACTGTATTAAGGATTTCAATATTAAATCACCTGTAAAGGCTAGGTTTATCGAACATTACCATAATCCCTGAAGAAAAGCAGCCCACCAGGTTTTAGTACACAAAAGCACTTTGCAACAGCTGTGGACATCCCTATCAAGGGGTACAACAGACAACGTAAAAATTTGCCAAATAAAACAAAGTTAATATGGCAAAACTCGATGTTATGAAGTTAAAATAAATCTTTAGATGATGGGATATACCAATGTAACAAAATCCATGCCACCAATGAAGCATTGGTTATCCTTTGATAAAGCTATATCAGTAAATTGTCTTTCGATATTTTCATGTTCCGAAAGAAAATTGAGTCTAACTTTTAGTAGTTGATATATCGTAAAATGAATATACACAGTAACGCATAATCTTTTATACTCATCTTGAAAGTATTAGTGCAACTCATCCATCAACCGAAGCTAAATTCAATTCCCATGAAATCTCTAACATTAACTAGAACTTGAAACAACATTAACACATGAACGAAATTAGTGTATATTCAGTTTCCAACTAATCGCCAATCTAATGACTCAATCTCAATTGTGCCACTAACACGACTATCAAGTAAGTTATTATAGAACACATTAGCAACAAATAAGAGTTGTTACATAAGTGCTAAAGAATTCAAATCAAAACTAGAACTACATCTATGAGTCAGAAAGCATAACCACAAGTAAGGCTACTAAAATAATTTTCCTCAATCAGCAATATTTTGGTTTAGAACTTTCATCGAACAGTTGGTATGCATTATAAACTTTAATCGTTCTTTAAATATTACAAACTAACGTCAAATTCAACACTGATTCCAAACATATGAATGATGAAAGTGTGAGAATTTAACCTTTTTACGGACTAATTTCAACAAAATAACCGTCAAATTGCAAACTTCAGCACCAGTGAATGTAGTCCTGAGCCGATGGTGTAAGGCGGATCTGATAAGCTGATCTAAGTAGATGACCGTAAACTGGTTCAAGGTTCATCAATGGCAGAGACTAGTGGCGATGGTGGTGCTCATATTTGTTTTTGACGGTAATTGAGAGAGAATTGGGATTTTCACGTTCGTGTGTGTGTTTTTTTTTGCAGGGTTGTTTATGATGACCATAATGCCCTTGATAGTTTAATTTTTTGGTTTAATCTTGGTGGTTAGATCAAAATTAGAGGGGATCAGATGGACGGTTGGGATTGTTTCACCAAATCTTTGAAAAAAAATGGTTCTAGACGGAACTTTTCTCACTAATTGCTATTTATATAATTAGGTAATTAAGTGCATATTTTTATACAACATTAACGCAATAGGTTTCAAAACCATATCCAAACACTCCAAAAACATTGGATTTGCATGTTCTAGCTTGGTGCAACGCTTGTCTTTATGTTAAATATTATATAATTAACATGTAATGTGTCGTAGAGGAAAAGAAATGTGCGCACGATGTATTGACATAACTCATATTAACAGGAATACAATGTCTAACTGAAGGATTGACATAATCTACCGTTTCATTTCAACTTACAAAAAGTCCGCTAAAGACATGTTACATAAAATTTAAGATTAGATATTTTTATAAAATTTCGTGCTTAAATGTGAATTTTAAAAGCCAATGAGAATATAAATATAAAATTATTTTAAACGCAAATAAGTTTAGTTAACTACTTTTTTTCTTTTCTTTTTGTAAGTTTCATTATTTCTAATTTACCACAATTGTTTATAGACTTTTTTTCCTCCATCAATTTACATAACTGAATTTATTAATAGTTTAAACTTAATCACTAAATTTTAAAAATAATCCCCTCCTTTTCCAACTTTTTCTTTTTACAATTTCGACACATGCAAATTTATGTAGCTTTTTTTATCTAGAAAAAAAAACAAGATGTTAACCGATTCAATTTAATTTTAACTTTCAATTAGCCAATAGGATAACTTAGTCTAGAAATGAAGCTTTTCTATTTGTCCAATTTGATTGTTACAAATAATTAGGGCCCGCTTGGTTCAAAGTGGGGAAAGGGAAAGGGAAAATGAAAGGGAAAAGAATGCAAAGAAATGAGTGAGGTGGGTAATCAATCCTTTACCCCTCAATTTATTCTATAATGGTTCATTACTCATTACGGGGTAATCAATCCCTTTGCACTCCTTAACCAAGCACTAAATAATGAGTGAGGTGGACCCTTTTGAATACCTTACCCATTCCCCACCCCCCTTAACCCCCCAACCAAGCACGCCCTTAATTTTCATTTTTTTTCCTTTTATTATATGATTTAAGATCATTTGAGGATAAAAAACTTCTTTACATACTAAGGGATCAATCTCCACCTTCCAATTTTATTAGATCTAATAGATGAGATTAATTATAACAATTAAAATAACCCACTTTCATCTTTTTTTTCAAATATAAATATCTTTCAAAACGTTAATCGTCAAGCGAAAAAAAATATACGATTACGATAAGCATTTAATTATCTTTCTATAGATAAGCACTTTGATATACTTTCGGGAAAAAAAATCGTGTTTTTAACGTTTTCCTTTTTATTTTATTTTGTTTTTTACGTTCTTCGAAATTTGTATGAAAAAATCATATATGATTTAACACTAATTAAAACCATATGATATTAGTGTTATATTATATATGATATGTATATCATATGTGATTTATCATATATGATTTAACATAGTATCACATATGATATTACATATCATATGTGATTTAACACTAATATCACATGTGATTTTCAATTAGTGTTAAATCATATATGATATTTCACGCAAATTCGATTCGAAGAAAACGAAAAACGTGAAAATACGATTTTTTCTTTTTCGAAAGTATATCAAAGTGTCCGTCTATAGAAAGATAATTAAATGCTCGTCGCGATGGTGTAATTATTTTTGCTTAACGATTAACGGTTTAAGAGATATTTAAATTATAAAAAATGTGTGAAATAATAAAATGCTTTTAATCTCAGTTATTGATTTTTTTTTTTAAATTGATGAAAGAGAGTCCTGTAAGAAAAATTTGGTATGTAAAATAACACTCCTCTTATTATATACATTAATGTAACGCATTAAAAAAAATTAGGATAACTAAATTTTTTTTATTAGTTATCTACCTTTTAGAATCATTTGGAGTAAGCCCAATGAAGCTTAAATTAGCCCCTACGGAAGCCCAAATCATCTTTTGAAGATGAACATGGAAGTTTATGAAAAACGTTAAAGTTTTGGCTATACAAAACTCCAAGCCATCCCGCTCACCACAGCTTGTATGGTAGGTATGGTAAAGGTACGGTCATTATCATCCTTTATCTTTCCACGTGTCGCCGCCACTCTCACTTGTCACAACGTATTTTTTATAGAGAAGTGATTGGTGCATTCTTAAAATTTACTGGGACATTTTATGGTATGCATCAGACAGTTATACTGTAAATATAATCTGCTTTAACTATTTGTACACTGGAGTGTCCCAATAAAATTTGAGAGTGTGCGAATCACTTCCCATTTTCATAAGGATATTGTTAGAGGTCTTTTTATAGGATTCTGACCGGAAAAGACAGTTTTTTATCATTTGATGTTCTGTATTTTTGTCTTTTATTAGTTTTTGACTTATCAAACTTTATATTTTATATTTCCTACTTTTAGTTCTAGTTTTATAACAAAAAGTTAAAGTAAAATAAAATAAATGAGGAGACGCAGATACCCATTTAGAAGGTATGAATAACCTAAACATTTTTTGTAATCGAACCCTCTCAGTTTTCTATTTATTTTAGTGGTACAGAACTGCAGACACACAAGCACACTCTATAATCTAACATACTCTACACCTTTTATTCCGTATATATTAACATATACTACATGTTAAGACTTGATCCCACAACTTATCTAATGGCCACTAGCCCATTCATCACCCAAGAGAGGAACCATCTTATAAGAAGGCAGGGTAGGGGCTAATAAAAAATTTGTTATAAAAGTTACCTTTTGTTACAAAAGATAGACTTACCACCACATTTATGGTTGTTGAGTTTATCAAAATACCTAAACTTACATGGTATTGCTTTATTTCTTTGTGAAAAAGTGAGATTAGTGGTTACAACAAAAATATGTTATCACGCAAGTTCAGACATGATATGAGACACAACTTTAAACATATTAGCACGCGAAACTGAATTTTGTTAATCCTAATCAAATGATTGATAAACGTGGATGAAATCTATCCTAACAAGAGATAAAACTCTAAAACACAAATTTATTAATAATCCAATAATTAAACAGTGAAAACAAGCCTTTTATTTATAAGTATGAATGGCTTGCGGGAAAAAACCTACTCAAATTTATTAAAAAAATAATAATAATAAAAATAAAAAATAAATAAATAAATAAAAATCCTAAACACACCCTTGCGCTTTCTTAAAAATATAAAAAATACCAAAAACTTAAAAACATGGTTTTAGCATTGAATCCCTTAAAAGCGATGCACTTGAGGGGATATGGCGCATCTTCTAAACAAGATAAGGCTTGGCTTCACTTGATGGCCAAATGCGGTGTATCCTAGGCTGATGTGACGCATTTAGGCCCCTTTCGACCATTTTCGACTTATTTTGCCTCTTAGACTCTTTTTAGGCTTTGGGTCATGATCTTGTCCCCATCATTCATCCTCACTTGAAAATAACTCGACCACAAGTTCTCATGTGTAATTTTACTCTTGGAGTAAACACTTAACTTTTGACTAACCTCTTTAATCTTCTCACTTTTCACACTCTCATAAGTCAACACACGAACCCGATCTTCGATTGATTAGTTCCAAATAATATTCCTTTTTCAAAATAAAAAGTATCTTCGAGCACTTGGGGTAGATAGACTTGTTTGATGAATTATTGTAATTTTTGAGATGCTTCAAATATCTAATCTTATCCGTCTTCCTTTCATTAAGATACATACTAAAGTCTTGAATGACTTCACCAATCTTCAAACTTTCATAACTACTTCTTTTGTTGATTCCACCGAAGTTGATTTTTTGTCTTCATATTGCTCACAAATTGAAGTTCTTGGATTTTCTCAACGTGTTTTTCAACAACCTCAGTCTTCAATATTTTTTCTTCAATCTCAACCTTGGCCATTGGTACATGTACTTGCTCGTCAGATGAAATCATCACAATTTTGTTTCTTTCTCATAAGAAAAGGTAGAAATTACGTTTTAAATCATATAAACCTTGAACCTCACATCACCATGATTTTTCACAACCGAATATGACAATCCTCCATGTCATCTAATTCAAAAACACTTCACGTTTAGAGGACCTACAGATAGATATTGGAATCCAAGAAACTGTGTTTTTCTGATCGGACAAATCTCCATTGGTTAATTGAAATAATTAACCACTTTTCTTGACACCAAATTCCTAGCCTCGTAATTCTCAATAATTAAATAAAATTCCTTATTATTGATCAAAACTTTTGAATGAAACAATTTGATTATTGGTAGTCAATTATCCATCTTTAATATTTCCTCTCGTTCATCAATCCTCCTAGTTTGAACGGGGATTATTGCACCTACGGTTGTTAATAGATCCGCCTATGGTTGGAAGAATTATTTAACATCCATAATTGCTACCCTCGTGATTCTTGTGGATCGATGGCCCACCTACGATCACTGAACGTAATTCTTCTAGCATAGTGTAACTTCAGTCAAGTTCTTTCATATATTTGGTTAAACTATTATCCATGTACTCTCCAGATCATACCCTACCAATAGTATGGATTTTTGAATCATCTACACTATTCACCATCCATAATACTAACAAGCTCTAGATGCCAACTGACACGGAAGCAAATTTTGATAACCCTAATCAGAGGGTTGATAAACGAGGATGAAGCCTCCAACGAATAAAACATAACAAAAGATAAAACTCTAAAACACAATTTTGGTAATAATACTGTTAGTGCAAATATTACGATATTTAATCTATACAGTCTCGTTTGTTTTGATTGATGACAAACATGTAACTTGTAATATATAACGTAAAATGTACAAGTTACTCGTAATCACATTTTGTCTCAACATACATTCAACACCTCTCGATGTCTCAAGTCCTCGTATGTTCTGTGCGAGGTTCGTACATGTTTGTTATGTGACATTATGATCAAATCCATTAACAAATCATTTAGAATGTTTAAAATACGTTTAGAGTCACTAAGTATTTTAATAGGTTAACCATTCTATTTCGAACCTCATTTTACATTTTGCATTCACAAGTATTTTATACAAATACCTCTTTTGTAAAATGTCTAACAAATATATACTTTTATTTGTACAAGTAAACTAACTATAATATTCATACAAGTACTAAAGTTTACTTACACTTGACAAAATATATTTTATTTTGACAAGCACTCAACTAGATATTTTATTTTACAAAAGGTTACTTACATTTTATTTACAAGTAACTTACCTTTTAAATAAGTATATACATTTGTTTAAATGTATTTTTCATAAAAAGGAAAACACTCTTTTATTACCTCATGCATAGTGTCATCCAAATCTTTAAAAGATTTTGGAAAGATTTTGAAAGATATTCTAAGATATCAAATCTAATAAATTATTATATTTTTTATTACCACTTTGGCTATAAATACCAACCCATTATTTTCTCATTTCTTCATCCCTTCCAACACACATTCTCTCTATCTTTCTTTCATCTTTTAGATCTATAGATAACCATGTAGTAACTTACATTAATCACCCTCATCATCACATGATCATAATGCTTCTAACATTCATCTTTGTTGTAAGCATACTTTCCATTTTGATCAACCAAGGAAAGCTTGGAGATCTAGCCATCCTCATTCACCAAAGCATATCAACATATGAAGATTCAAGATCTCTTGATATCCTCATTGATTGAAGACTTCTTATTTAAGAAGATCATTTAGATTAGTCATTCATATCCATTAGACATTTATGTCATGGATCATCATTGTAAACATTATTGCATCATCACAACACTTTCACCAAACTAGATTAGATGGGTTATGTGTTTGTACCATAAAACACAAGGTTTGTTATGTTGGGCCATAAAACATAACGGGAGTGGTTGTACCCGGAATGAACTCAACATCTAGCTTAGTATCGGAAATATTGTATAGGCGACGTTAGGTTGGTTCTACCTCGAACTAGAACCCGGTATTTAGCTTTGTACCGGAAAAAGTGTAAGCGACGATTGTAAGGTTTTCTCCCCCGAGAAGGGAGCTTGTTGATTTAGTGAAGTAACTCTCGAGTTGGGTACTCGGGGAGTGGAGTAGGGCGGAGAGGAGATCCGTGACCGAACCACTATAAATCCTCGTGTTCGGTTTGCACTTTCCTTTCTTTATCTCTTCACTTTTATAATTGCTTGTGATGTGGTATGATGTTGATGCTTGTGTGACAACTTGGTTTACTATGCTTTATATTAGTCACAAACAATAATTGGTACTTTCATATTATAACAAGATTCATAAGCGATTTGATACAAAAGATCTAACGTTTTTAAACAGTAACGTATTCACCCCCCCCCCTCTACGTTTTCACAATTGGTACCAGAGCCTCGTAGCTCTTATTTTCAAAACAAATGGTTTTTAAAATGGAGCACGATCCATGTATCAAATTACCATTGAAGCGAAATATAATATGAAAAATGTTTTGCTAATTATACTTAGAAATTTTCTTGGTAAATCTATACATATATATGAGACTGTATATGACACGTCACTAATGTTGACTAGGCATTTTAATGTTGACATGGCGCATCATTTGATGAGGTGGAAATGGTAACGAGGCACAATATCCGTTTACACAAGAAATTTTTTTTTGTAGATTGCAGGGTTCGAACTTGGGATTTGATGTTCAAAGACAAGGGCCTCAACCACTGAGGCAATCCACAGTTTGTTGTATACATTCTTATTTCTAAAGTGGTATTTCTTCTTCAACTTTACCATCTTCTGTCTTATCAACTAAACAAAACTGAAACCCTAAACTTCAATGCCAGTCAACCATTTTTTTCAAACGCCCCGTTTTCACTCTGCATTTCTAAAATCATATCCATTGAAATATCAAAACGTCTCATCTAATTCAAAAAACATATTCACCAAATCAATACCATGTTTGGATCTATTTTTTTGGGGTTTGATTTTTTATCTTGGTTTTATCTCAGTTTGATTGCAATCGTTCTTATTATCTTTTGGTTTCTAATTGTATATCATTTTTATAAAAATTTTATTTTCCTTTTGTACAGGTTTTACACTTAACCCATGTGCCCTTTTCTACAACACACAGGAGGCGTCAATGGATATTGATCTAATATGATATTGGTCGCTTATTTATTGTGACTATATTCTTTTGCGTATTTATTATTTTCTTAGTCTTTGGATATGCAAGCATATTAACAGTTAGATGTTTTAAAGGTAACAAAATCTACATCTGCAAAGATGGTTTATTGCATCCGAAAGCTAGATTAACTCTCTGATGCCTTGGTTATTTATTTGTTTATTTTTTTCATTTAGATGCCATACTCATGGAGTGGGACTTTGATCATTCTATATAAGCGGTTAGTCTTAATATTTTGTTAAATTATTATTTACGGTATAAATGCGTATCTATAGTTACACACTCATTTAACAGTTACTTAATGGATATAAGTTGTAATATAGCCACGGGAAATAATTTATTAGTAATTTAGTAGATTTTGTCAGTTACACAACTTACTCTTTGTGAGACTGTCTAGAGGTGAGGTAACTAATTTTAGGGTATAAAATTATGTGTTATTTTGAGAAAGGTTTAAATGAGCAGGACCACCCTATCTGGCTATGGCTTATCAATGTAATTTAGTTTCAATGTTAATGGATTATTTTGGCTCTAAGATACGAGGGAAATTATATTTTTTTCTCCTTCGGTTTCCACCATCTTCAACATTCCCAAGCTGCAGCTTCAATGTTATGAAGAATCAGTATATAGAGTCAACAATGACATACTTAGCAGATGTGTCAATGGTGGGACCCCACTCGAGAGATTCACACCAGTTGTTTGTTGGAGCATATATACTTTACGCCCTCTAATGTTTGGTGTGGCTCTCTTCAAACCCATTCTTGGAGAGACTCATCATGTCTTTAGAGGCAACCTAAATGTGCTACTTGAACATGTTATTTTTTTAACATTTTCTTTCTTAGATCATAGGGTGACAATTTAAACTGATATAGTTACTTATATTGGATCAACTTTTGTTATAACTTATCACAAACGAGCCAAAGCAGCAAAAAGGAAGCTATTCATGACAGGGGCAGTTCTAATTCAAATTCAAAGGCCGGATATTTTTAAATTTTGTTGTTTCGCTCACTCATTCGTTTCGACAAACCATTTATAACCCTTCCCTTTAGCTTTATAGTTTTTTTTTCAATTTTCGGTATATGTGTGGAATAGTTACTAATTTATATATTTTTTAATTGAATGTTGTTGTTTTTAGGTATTTAATGGATGTGTTATGGACAAGGCTTTTGATAAGTGGAATCCATCTATTGTCGGTCTAGATTACTTACAGGTGGTTTGAACTTTTATCAATTTATATACTCATGATTCATACTTGGTTAATTTTTTGTTTATGATTTATATAGTTTTTGTGATGGGTATGCAAACATTTAGTAGTAGAGATAAGTTGGCAGTCGATAGTTTGTTTGTTTATTTCTTGCGATGACAACTACTGTGGTAGTCATAGGAGTTGTAACAATAGCTTTTATGTGTGTTATGTTTCTGGTACAGAAAATGTGGTGGATTACACACTGTGTTTGTAAGGTTAGCGGTTAGGATTGAACTGGTTGTTATGTAAGAAACTTGTCTGTCATTGTATATAATAATGCTATGAGATTAGTTAACCATCAGATACATAGTGCTTAGAAATTACACTTTAGGTAAGGCATCACTGGAAGTTTGTTATGCAGCAGCAGTAACATAGAGAGAAATCCTGGTAAGGAACTTTTTACTTAGTAGGAAGTTACTCCTCACCTTATAGACATAGGAGTGTATTTGTAGGAAGTTACTCCCCACCTTTTCTTCTCCTATGGATATGCAAGCAAATCCGTACATTTTGTTATGATCCATGTCATATTATATAGTCATCTGCGAGCAGTTCAAAACACTCTTTTATACATCTTTACTTACACCAAAGTATTTTTGCAGGGGGTATTGTGAATAACACATTGATTCTCAGTAGAGAAGACTAATGGAGCTATGTTGGGGCCCTGATCCTGCATTTAGGCCGTCCTTCACTGAAATAATTAATCAATTACGCGTAATGTTTGTTGCATGCCAAACTAAAGGGCACTCATACAAGGCCACTTACAATGATTTCTTACTGTACGTCTCTCTTCAAAAATTCATATATACAAATATGGTACAGTTTATCATGCATAAACTCACATTATTATCACTATTGATATTGTATTGTTTTCAGTTGAGAATAATATTAATAACATACAAATGATTAACTAATTGATGTGGTTGTTTTACATATGGAATGATCACCAAATAGTTCATGTATTCTGGTTCTTTCTTTTTTGTATGTTCATGTATTAGGGTTTTTCAACTCAAATTGGGGATCTTTTGAAGGTTAGTAGTTCACCGTCGATAAAGAAGGTACGATTTTTGGTTCATTGGGTTACTTTGAAAATTTTGAAGTTGTATTGTGGTTAATTGATTATAAAGCTAAAAAAATAAGCTATTCCAAACACCCGCTAAATTTTGTTATTAAGTTAACTTAAGAATGGTTAGTGGATTAATTATCAACATTAAGGATGATAAAAAATTAGCAGTTGTGGTGGGATGGATCAATATATTTAGTGATTAAGTGCATTACTATATTGTAGTACTATGCATATAACGTCTTATGGTGTATGTTGTAGATATAAAAAGCTGCTATTGCTTATTGCTTTTGATAAAATAGATAATCAATTTTTGTTTGCTTTTGTGACTAAAATATGTTGTTTCGAAAAAGTTACTTGAAGTTGCTTCTTCCAAATCAGTTTTAAAAAGCAATGACCAAATAAGCAGCTTTGGTAAGCAATCCCAAACACCCCCATATGGTCCGAAGATTGCAACTTTTTTGCATTTCATTTTGTTTTTCGTGTCATTTTTTATGTTTTCGTTACTTGAATGTCCGTTGTAGCGAAAAAAGGGTGCTTCTTTTGCCCAATTGCTTCTTTTTCCCCATTTACAGTAAAGAATTCTAAGTGATTATGTAGATTTCTTCATATCGAGTGAAATTTTGTAAGGAACCCGCACTAATCAATGTTTTTTTTCCTTTTCACATCTGACTAGGCATTGGTCACAAAGACGAGCTAAAATCTCATCATGTAGCACTTCACTTTTTGAAATTTATTTTTCACTATTGAAGCAGCTATTATAGCTTGTCTTTATTATTTCTTAAATATCAGCTATGCATTATACTTAATTTTTTAGGGTGCTTTTAATTGATTTATGTAGGAATGCTATGCTGAAGCACATGTGATCAATTTCCGCAGCGTGTATGATTCTACCCGGTTGCGAGGGGATCAATTAACTACGCCTTATAAGTATCATGACACTAGATATCGTTTATGATGATGACATCTTACATTGGCCCTCTTCACCTTTCGTCGTGATTGTTATCGATGACTTGTGATTTTTGGAGGATTGTGTGATACCCCAGTGAGTTCCCTATACATATATTTCATTTAACTTGACATGGGCCATATTACGACTATTATAAATTGCATTTTTTATAAAATGATTTAGAAGGTTCTTTATGCAATCGAATACATTCCGGATGCCTTCCAAGCGTTTGATCCACGTTTCCTACTTTGTTAAATCTTGTAGCTTACCCCGTTTGACCCGTTTTAGATAATACATAACCCAAATCAACCCATTAGTTAGTGTGTGAATGGGTCAAAACTGTTAGCTTTTGCCTATGGTTCATATCATATTTACTATTCATGTCTTTCTTAGGTGAAAACAAAATGTTTAGTTGTTTACTTTTCTTAGCAAGTTTGTAATCAAGGTTCTATTTTTCAGTGACTTTATTATATTGATGCTCCATGTTATCTTTATATTATGATTGAGCTAAGACATGAAATTTTTTAAAGGGCTTAAAAGAATAAGACTCGGGTTTTTTCTTCCCACACAGCTTTTTGTGGCCATTTCAAGAATGAAGAGCAAGAAAGGATGGAAGGTTCTATGTTGCGGGTTTGAGGCAAAACAGAAAGTACACAAACTACACTACTAATGTGCTTTACATAAAAGTTCCTTACATACTTTGAATGTATAATGTTAAATGTGCTTTGTTATTGCTACACAATTCTTTCTTATATATGTTTCACATTTGAGGTTCTTAACTTAGTTTTCATATTTTGATATTCTTTTTGATTGTTTATATGGTATTTTCTATCATTATCAAGTAAACTTATGAAGCGAACCCGCCCTTTAGGCGGGTTATGAAGCTAGTGTTTAGATAAGTCACATTAGTAAAAATAATAAACAAAATATGTGTATTATATTTTTTCTATCAAATCTAGTAAGTCTTACACTTTTTCGCTATGAGTAAGTACATTTTTCAACTTTCTGTGAAGACCACGGATTGGGCGGAACCAAAAAAAGGGTTCATTCCTTGTAAATTTTTGGTTCCTTGGTCTTCACAGTATGCAGTTTTTTGTCCAACTTCAAAAAATCATAACTAATTAACCGTAAGTCCGTAGGAGTCGAGCCACCTATCATTTTAAAGGAAATTAAGTCTACTTTCATTTAAAACTACTCTCATGATCTGAGTCTAATTTTAAATAAGTGAAATAGACCAAATACTACAAGTATATCCAAGATATTAAGTTTCGCTTTAACATAAAAACTCAAATTTCAAGCAATTTAAGTTGGTATTCTTAGAACATTGATACAATTTATTTTGAAACTAAATAATTTGGTAATATGTTTAAAGAAAACTAATCAAGCTTGGTAACATCATCACATTTAAACGGTAAATGAGGAAAAATGTTTTTCTTTTTATGCTATGCTAAATGACCACTTATTTATGTTGTTTGCATCTATGTTGCTTACTTATTTCCAAATTGTTGTTTACACTTGTTTGCTTGTATAATATAAGTGTCAATCTTGCCATGTTATTTATTCGCTTGTTTGTCGGTTTCTTGTTTATGCACAATAGGACATTTGCTAGATTTTGTGTACTAAGTTGGAAAATTGTTTTACCATCGCTTATAGACTTAGATCACTTCCTTTGCATAGGTTATACTAACATCTCGCATAACTTATGAAATGTCATAACTCACTTTGCAATGAGTACTAAGTAAATTAGTTAAGTACTTTGAAAAATGAAGATTTTAAGGAGTGTTTGGTACAAGAACAAAACAATGATGTATGATGTATTTTATGTATGTTCACTTTCTAGGATGATAACTAAAATTTAAATAATCATGTGAATTAACTTTGCCGTGCAGGGGGATAACATTTTGATGTTATCGAATTTTCACCATTTTCACTATTTAGTGAAAATCGTTAGCCCCTACTTGAAATACATGCTCCCATGTGTTTATATATGTGTTATTGCTTGTTCCTAACCAGAAATAATTATCTCCATATGTTTTAAGAAAAATTTTAGGATTCGGAAAAGTCCCCGAGGGTTAAAAAACACGTCTGTGAACTTTTCTGTACAACACGGATTTGACGGACCCAAAAAATTGGTTCCGTCCATTATAAATTTTGGTGCCGCCATATTAATACTGCCGGACCAGACGGAACCATAAATTGGGTTCCGTCCGTGTAAATTTTTGGTGTCGTGGCCACTGCAGGTAAGTTGCTGAATTTTACTAAATCCCGCACTCTAATTTACCAATTTTTTTTCTAGGATAGTTGTTACTTCTTTTCATTTATATTAGGACTAGTTTAACTTACCTAGACCAATAGGATATTCATTTCCCACAAAAACTCAAAAATTCACAAAATCCACCCAAGGAACCCTTTCCTATAAAGGAATGAACCCTAAATTTGGTTCCTTGCAATCCCTAGATGTCTGACTTCTAAGATTTTGCATTAATTGAAGTTCATTTACTCCATATCTTTCATATCTCACTCAACACATCCTCAATGAATTGACTTAGGATGTTTGTCATGCTCAAAAACACTTCCATCTCATTAGAAGCCACCATCTTTGTATGGATTAACATCAAATCAAACACATTTCTCCATGAATCCTTAGTTCCATAAATTAACACATTTAGGATGGTCATTTTCACACATTCACTATTACTTATTCTTAAGCTTAGCATTTCTTAAAGCAAAGTCAAAATAACTAAATCCTCAACCTCAAACAAGCCACTTAAGAACACCACTAGGATTAGCGTTCGATCTTGTTGCTTCGTTAACTTGAACTCTTCACCTCTCAACATCTCATCACCCATTCAAGATGAGAACTTTCTAAACTTAAGTACTCCAACTCCACCACCAAAATCACCCACCATTATGACTACTTCACAACCATCCAAAAACACCTTCACTACCAAAGTCTCCAAAACTTGTACTTATCAAACTTTATGCAACACCACCAACATCTCCTCACCCATTTGCGGATGACTTAGATGACTTGCCACCGAGACTAACAAATTTGGACTCATTATTTGCAAAGATATCATACAAGTCTAACATAAGACTATAGATTTTGTTTTGTATCTACATGTTTTGCCTCACTTGGTTAACATGAAAATAATGCGTCATCCTCCAAGCCGATAAGGATTTACATCGATTCATAACTCACACATATGTTAAAGATGTTTTATCAAGTATTGCTATCCTTAAGTACAATCTAAGCTTTATAATCTCAACAAGGTAGGATTGACAACTTAAGTATTTCATCCGAAATATTCAAGTATATGCGACTTACGATTGTAGTCATTAAAAGTCATATCCGAAAAATCAACACCCAAGTATTTTAACAACACATGTTAAAACACTAATCCTAAAATGAATCAAACATTTATCCTATCTCAACTAGAACACTTATCCAAAACAAACAACCCATTGTGACACTTATCCCTCTTTGACACCT
Organism: Chrysanthemum lavandulifolium; assembly: GCA_022545495.1. Taxonomy (NCBI): domain Eukaryota; kingdom Viridiplantae; phylum Streptophyta; class Magnoliopsida; order Asterales; family Asteraceae; genus Chrysanthemum; species Chrysanthemum lavandulifolium. Next base: position 167,346,335 of record CM040239.1, on the reverse strand, counting down.
ATTATCCCTCTTTGACACCTACTATGGCACTTATCCCACTTTGACACCTTCGATGGCACTTGTCATAACACTCTCCCAATCAATAAAGCAAATGTCAATAGGTCTTCATCCTTTAACATCTACCACTTAAGCTCACTTGTTCTTTCACCATTATCTCATCAAATTCACCTCTGTGATATATCTCACAAACATGACCAAAACTTCAAGCGCTTCACCCACTAGTTGTAACAACCAATGAACCATAAGAATTAGTATCCATACTTATTGTGTTCAACATCTATGGACAAATAATCAACCTAAGTACTCCTATAGCACAACAAACCTCTAAATCACCACATCCTTATATAGACACACTAGAAGACCTACCACCTAGATCAACCAATCCACCATCCTTACCATCATTTGAATTCGTTGAGTGCATTGTTCAAATAGCTCTTGTGTTCAACACTCGTACTGAGTCACATGCATGTTAAACAAACTCAACCATACTTTCCCACCTATAAGGACTTAGTTGATTCATTATGGCTAGAACCTCAACTATCAAATGAGCATGATGCTCCTGGTAACTTTTGTCAAACTCCACTAGGTATAAGTAGTACTACCTTCACAAATTATCAAAGTATTAGTAATACTTTGTCGTTAAACTTCTGCATAAATTTCGTTAAACCCTAAATCAACATTTTAATAACATATGTTAAAATGCTATCTCAAAGCCAACATCATACACCCCGAGCAACAATGACTCTTGAGGATTATACATAAGAAACTCGAGTGAATTTATCTTGTCATCATCTAGTGAATATAATCTTGAGACCAAGTACATTTAGGATAGGACTATCCAATTCAAACACTTTATCTTCATATATTCATTTAAGAAACCATGATGTTTTGAAAAACATTATGCCTAAGAAATCATGCGTTAAGTTTTCATCTTGTTAAAAGGATATTGTATATCCTATGCATCATTCTCTCATTGCAACATAAATGGTTGTGTTACAAGAGATTTCATTACACCTCATTGGCTAAATGATCTTGAAACAAACATCTACAAGTTGTATAAACTAGAGTATCCAATTCATCTTATCATACTTGTTTTCATAAGCATGATAACATTATCCCATGGGATAATCTCATTTGTTGAAAGATACTATTTGCATCTATTTCCTTTCAAGCGTACATCATAACCTAACCTTGCTCAAACCGAGTGCACATCCAAGGTTAAAACTACACATCTCTAGAGCATACACAAGATCTATTAAAGTTGGTAACCTTATTTAGATTCTTGTTAAATAAAATTCCAAAGAGCTTTCTTGAGAACATTCTTAGTTTAACATATTCTATTCCCTAGTCTTAGATGATCAAATCACATTTAAAGTACAAAATTCAACTCAACATAAAAGATGTCATCCATTAGATCATACAATTAGCTATGTAATTTGAACAACCTTAGATTCTAAACACAAGATTAAAACATATTGTTTATCAAACACACCATTGTTAAAATTCATGTGTGTAACATGACATCTTCATCACCTTAGTTATATTGCATATTAGTTAAGTCACATTAAGCCAAGTATTGGTAAACTATCATCTTTTATACACTTTAATAGGAAAAAGTAGGAGTTCCTATCTTTCTAACATGAGAATGACTACTGGAGAACCTATTGCACTAGAAACTCAATTTGACATAACGGTTGAATTGCTTCCAGGAGAGAAGTTGGGTATGTGGAATCACCCGTAAAAATGGTCGTGTTTATACTTAATTGAGCACCGCTAGTAATAGTCTCATATTCATTCTCCAACTTGAAAAATCTGTTTTCCTATACTTGCCTAAAGTAAGTGTTAAAATAGTGATAGTTTGCCTCGCCTTAAGAATACCAATCAAACAAGTAGAAGATATAACTTTTCCTCCTTTAAGTTTATTTAAACCACTTGCATTACATATACATGTGTTGATTACATGTTCTTGTTTAAAATGATCAATTGTCTTGATATTTTCTTGGTGTTTGATATCTACTTGATTAATTGTCAAATGTATAAACCCTAGAAAGTTTTTTTTGTGTTTATGATGCTACTTTATGTTAAGCGTAAACATGATTTGCATGATATTTATAGTTAAAGCAATTATGTCCCTTGTATGATGTTTCGCATGATTAACGTATTACTTGTGAACTCATTATATGTCATTTTGTTATTAATGTATCCATGTTTGAAAGCTATTGTCTTTTGTTTACATTCCTTAAATCTATGCATAAGATGGTCTAAATGATACATGCTCCTAAATGTTATAATTTAAACATGGCTTGCATGAATCTCCCGTCTTGGTTCTTTTGCGTCTTTGTCACCCTATTTACTTGCTACGTGTGCACTTATAATTTGTCAAAGTGATTTTGGTATGATAAACTTTTAGAAGTCTTTTTATCCTACAATATAATCACATAAATTGTCATACTTACTTATAGCTAAGTATACTTAAATATCTAAGACTAACGACAAAACAATCTAAAAATAAAATGTCTTGAATAATGTTGCATTCTTTCATAATATGATTGTTTGTCTTGATGCTAACTTTTTGTGTGGTGATTTTTTTTTCTTCTCTACTAAGTGCAATGTGTTGTTTTTGCTTATATAAGATGTTATCATTTGATTTCTATCATGTTAAAATCTTTTGTCACTAACAAATTTGTTTTGTAGGTTGATAACAAATTATTTGTTATCTCACTTAGTTCTAACTTTTATATGCTCATTTCGCATAATCCCCTTTATTGCTACGTAGATTAGTAATATGCTTTATGGGACCCCTACACTTGCATATAGTTTTAAAGCATATAGAATTAAGTTTTAGAGGCTTGGCTTTTCGTATCTTTCAACCGACCTCTTTCCAAATCTCATTATTACTTCCGCTTTACAAAAATTGCCTCCACCACTATTTAGCTACAACAATACTTTAATTACATCATCCTCTCCACCTCCTATGAGGAAACTACATGCCTCGTCATACGATCATCTCGTATTAATCGAGAAGAGGTACGTGACTTTAAGGATGAAGTTCAATGTATGCTAACCATCATCCATAAAAACATCACTAAGCTCACATTTTTCGTTAACCCGAATAACCTCCTAAACACTTTGTTGTCATTCCTTATTTGATACATTACACATTATGTTGGATGTCCACCAATTAAGGGGGAGAGAAATCCATTCACATAATTGTCTTTTATCAAATTTTATGTCTCTTACACCCTAAAATACCAACACATAGGTAAACACCACTTAGCTAAAACCGGTTCATGAAACCACAACTAGTTCAACCTTTTTAACCTTATATCACAAGTTTGCACCAATACCTCATCAAGTGAAAAACGCATCATGTGTTTTACAAACTTCTTCATCTCCACAATCAACAAATCTAAGTTTTTCCTTAAACTAGCACGTTACAACTTCACTATCTAGAACACCATCATAGGATCTTATCCTTTTCTCGCTTGACACATATCATGCATGTCATTGTCAGTGCGAACGTTATATTAATCAAAACCGCCACTCCTAACACTTTTTCAACACGTTAGTCTATCCAACTCTCTCTCTCTCATATGATGACATCCTCATCCTCATATAGGTACTTATTATTATTATTATTGTTGGTACATATTGTCTTCACTTCTTTTCAATGTCATAATCATCTATGCCGGTCAAAACCATGTTAATACTATCTCTCCTATTGTCACCTAGAATATGTCATTTTTCATGTCAATAAATGAACGAATTTATCTTCATGTTATCACTTTTATATACATTTTCTTTGGTATCTTCATTATAACATTCTTAGATAGAACGCATTATTGATTACTCTTGGCTTGAAGCATATAAGAACTTGTTCAAAACAATAGGTTGTTAGCATCAATAAATTATTCAAATCATAACCCTTATGCATCATTGAATTGCAATGTCTATTCATATTTTTTTTTCTTCCTCTTAGTCTTGGTCACTTGACATTATGAAAGGATTGCATGATTCTATATTTTTATATTATTTGTTACAAATACGAGTTTCTAACTCCTTAATAGTTTTCTACGTTATCACCACCACCTTCCATCACTACTTTCACTAATCATCACCACCATGGATTAGCGAAAACTTACTCTTATAAATCTTGAGTCATCTACCGAGTTATCACCACATGAATCCTACTAGTAAACCGACACCAACAGTAGCACCACTAGCTTTAACTCTTTATATTCCAACTTCACTTCATATCTTCTTTGTAGGCTCTATTTTGTAGGCTCTTATCATATTATATTATCGCTTTTCTTATGATTGTAATTCTTATTAGGATACTGCACTTCATGAGATCTTTAATTATATCATTTATATATCACATATATACATCTTATTTTTCTTTGTCAAAAAGATGAAATATATTGCACTAATTTTTTTTCCATTGTAGGTTCATCATCATATACACTCGATTGTATATAACTTACTCATCTAATGATAAAGTTTGCATCAATTATTTATCTTATTTTAGGTGCTTCTTGACACCCTCGAACAAGGGGGAATATCCATTAAGCACTCATATTGCATCGTCTATACACTTGGTTGTATATGACATATTTGTCTTAAGATAAAGCTTCTGTTATACTAATATTTATTTTGTAGGTTCATCTTGACCCCCTAGAGCAAGGGGAACTTCCATCAAGCATTTATTGAATGCATCTTATACACACTTTGTTGTATATCACTTACTCGTCCAATGACGAATATAGTTTTGCACTAATATTTGTTTTGTAGGTTTTTAATCATACCTTGACGCCTCAAACAAGTGGGAGCAACCGTCAAGGGGGAGCATACACGCATTAATCATTAGTCTTACTTTTCGACAAGCCTTTGTGCTTCGATCAAAAAACGGAGAAAATAGGCTAACATTGCTATGCATTTTTCTTTATCATATATTTCTCATAATTTTTCTTGCATAAAACTAACCTTGATGTAGGTTAAGCCTCTTAATTTGATCCATGGATCCGCTACCTAACAAGGGACGGATTGGAGTAGACGATTTAACTTCACTAGGGATGATGCAAGCTCGCCTTTTTGGGGAGAAATAAAGTTAAACTCCAAGGACACACCCTTTTTGTTTCGACAAAAGGGGGAGAAGAGTGCAAACGGAGAAGGTAATGTAAAGATTGTAAGGATACAAGTAACTTTTTATATTTTACTATCCATTACATTTACATATCTTTGTCATCATCAAAAAGGGGGAGATTGTTAGTGCAAATATTACAATATTTAATCTATACAGTCTCGTTTGTTTTGATTGATGAAAAACATGTAACTTGTAATATATAACGTAAAATGTACATGTTACTCGTAATCACATTTTGTCTCAACATGCATTCAACACCTCACGATGTCTCAAGTCCTCGTATGTTACAACACAGGTTCGTACATGTTTGTTATGTGGCATTATGATCAAACCCATTAACAAATCATTTAGATTGTTTAAAATACGTTTAGAGTCACTAAGTATTTTAATAGGTTAACCATTCTATTTCGAACCTCATTTTACATTTTGCATTCACAAGTATTTTATACAAATACATCTTTTGTAAAATGTCTAACAAATATATACTTTTATTTGTACAAGTAAACTAACTATAATATTCATACAAGTACTAAAGTTTACTTACACTTGACAAAATATATTTTATTTTGACAAGCACTCAACTTGATATTTTATTTTACAAAAGGTTACTTACATTTTATTTATAAGTAACTTACCTTTTAAATAAGTATATACATTTGTTTAAATGTATTTTTCATAAAAAGGAAAACACTCTTTTATTACCTCATACATAGTGTCATCTAAATCTTTAAAAGATTTTGGAAAGACTTTAGAAGATATTCTAAGATAACAAATCTAATAAATTATTATATTTTGATTACCACTTTGGCTATAAATACCAACCCATTGTTTTCTCATTTCTTCATCCCTTCCAACACACATTCTCTCTATCTTTCTTTCATCTTTTAGATCTATAGATAACCATGTAGTAACATACATTAATCACCCTCATCATCACATGATCATAATGCTTCTAACATTCATTTTTTCTTGTAAGCATGCTTTACATTTTGATCAACCAAAGAAAGCTTGGAGATCTAGCCATCCTCATTCACCAAAGCATATCAATATATGAAGATTCAAGATCTCTTAATAGCCTCATTGATTGAAGACTTCTTATTTAAGAAGATCATTTAGATTAGTCATTCATATGCATTAGACATTTATGTCATGGATCATCATTGTAAACATTATTGCATCATCACAACACTTTCACCAAACTAGATTAGATGGGTTATGTGTTTGTACCATAAAACACAAGGTTTATTATATCGGGCCATAAAACATAACGGGAGTGGTTGTACCCGGAAAGAACTCGACATCTAGCTTAGTGTCGGAAATATTGTATAGGCGACGTTAGGTTGGTTCTACCTCGAACTAGAACCCGGTATTTAGCTTTGTACCGGAAAAAGTGTAAGCGACGATTGTAAGGTTTTCTCCGCCGAGAAGGGAGCTTGTTGATTTAGTGAAGTAACTCTCGAGTTGGGTACTCGGGGAGTGGAGTAGGGCGGAGAGGAGATCCGTAATCAAACCACTATAAATCCTCGTGTTCGGTTTGCACTTTCCTTTCTTTATCTCTTTAATTTTATAATTTCTTGTGATGAGGTTTGATGTTGATGCTTGTGTGACAACTTGGTTTACTATGCTTTATATTATTCAGAAACAATAATTGGTACTTTCATATTATAACAAGCTTCATAAGGGATTTGATACAAAAGATCTAACGTTTTTAAACGGTAACGTATTCACCCCCTCTAGGTTTTGACAAATACAATAATTATAAACAATGAAAACAAGCCCTATTATTTATAAATATAGATGCCTTGGAGGAATAGAAAACTACATACCCTTCCACGTTCCTTAAAAAACAAAAATACAAAAAACTTACAAACATGGTTTTAGCACCGAATCCCTCAAATGCAACGTATATGAGGGGATGTGGCGCATCTTCTAAACATGATAAGGCATGGTTTTACTTGTTGGCCAAATGTGGCATATACTGGGCTAATGCGGTGCATTTTCCTCCTTTTGACCATTTTTGACTTGCTTTGCCTCTTAGTTCATGTTTGGTGAAATTAAAAGTAGCAGTAAGCATTAGCAATAGCAGTTAACAGTAGCAGTAAGCAGTAGTTGTTTGTGCTATAAAATCCTTTGATAACGTAGTTTTAGATGTAAATGTAATGTATAAATTGACGTAAAATGGACATATACATATTAAAATAAAGACGTCTAGAAATAAATAATGAAGATATGTTTATGTTGGAAAATGATTTTTTGCAAAGTGGAAACTATTTAATATAAGTATACTTTATATATATTTATACTTTTTGGTAGCTTTGCATTCTTCTTGACGAGAGCTTCACAACGAGCTAAAATGTGTCAAAAATGGAGTTATATGAATGAGATATCGGGTCTCAAAGTGAGGCACGTGAAACACAAAATATAGGAAAAATGTTGCATCCCAGATCGCCTAGAAAAGGAATTGGTAAGGTATTTATATAGAAATCTTGATATTTTCTTTCAAATTCCTTTGGATGGTTTTACTCCAACACGTATGCTCTCACAGGTGGGGGGGGGGAGGTGCAGATTTTAGGATTTTTAGGCCAAAATGAGTTCCAAGCTTGTGAACTTATGCGAGCCCGCGCGACGCGGACTTGAATGCAGCTCTAAAAATTCACCTGTGCGGGTATTATTTTGTTGCAGATTCGGGTTCTTAGTTTCCAAATTCTGTGTCAATCTATTTTAGGAATAGATATAAACTTAGTGAATAAGTTTTTAAAGAATCGTTTTGTGCGATTAAAAGATATGTAAATCTGGTTTAATTAATAACATTTTATATAATTATGGCTCTTATTTAGTCTTTGAGAATAAGAAAACTTTTCTGTATAAATAAGGCCATAACCCTCCTTCAGTTCACACAACCAAAATGAATTCCTCCATAATCAGTTTTTCGGCATCTTTGATCAGAAACACACAGATCTTCTATGATCTTTCAGGCAAGTGTGTCACATCCGGTTGTACATCAGCTTTGGACGTTGTACCCTGGATAAAGACGACGAATCTGTTTTAATGGAATCGTGTTAAAAATGAGCCTCGACCTTTACTGCTTTCTTTTACTTATCATTATATAGTGTCTGTTTTCTACTTCTACTCCTTTCTGTCTGTATTTAATTTTCTGTTATTTATTTATTGTAATCTGATTTTAAAAATAAAAGTGTACACCATTTCCTATAGTCTTAAAACAGATTTTGTGTAACAGAATTAAAACACCTTGTTAAAATCATATTAATATAACAGATTTTTATATATAAACTGGTTTCTGTCGAAACCAAGATTGAGTTTCTTTGAAAAATCAGTTTTATGTAAACAGAATTTTAGTTAACATATTTGGTTTTACAGATCTAAAACGATTTTTAAAGTAGTTATTCTTATCAGTTTATATTGAAACCAAGATCCAGTTTCTATTAAACTGATCTATTTAATTTGGTCTTTTATTCGGTTTATTTAAATCTAGATTCATTAAAACCAAGATTGAGTCTCTTTGAAGCATATTCGGTACAAGCTTATAGAAATCATGATTGAATTTCTAGATACCGATTTATAGCAGTTTATTTAACTATTTGTGTTTGCTTTCAGGATGACAAACACCACTTTCCCTCATGTGACAACTATTGTGGATGTACGTGGTGCGCCAGTTACCAATACGGTTGCTAATCATGCTGAGAAACCAGAAAAAATTCAATGCACAAAATTTTTAAGAGGTGGCAATAGAAGATGTTCTTCTATCACACTACTTTGAACCTTGCGCGGTTCTTAGAAGAGAATCCACCTCACGTGGAACCTCCTACGGAAGGTCAATCCTTTAATTAAGGGTGAAGGCTGAATATACGTAACAAACTTTCTCAAATTTGCCAATATACGTAACATACTTATTTTAATCTCCGCATACGTAATATACTTTCAAATCTTTACCAATATACGTAATATTGACAGGTTATGTTAGGATTTAGTAAATCCAGTTATTAAAGAGTCGGTCACCTCAAGTATATGTAATCATTAGAAAGCTCGTAGTCGTAGATTATTATAAGTTAAGTAGTATTTAGTTTAAGTAACACCGTGGAGGACGGACGGGTCTTTACCCACTGTATTCCTGATCCACAGCCCGATAGGTGGCGTTTTATGTAAAGACTATAAATACTCTCTACCTTCCAAGGTAGAGAGTTGGAGCTCACAATAAGACTTTTCTTTCTCTCACTAAAGTTCCCTAAACCTCTAACTTTCTCTCTCTAGAACTCATTATACGCCTATTTGATCTTATGGTTTAGTGTGTTTGTGAAATCCAATATGTTACAATTGGTATCAAGAGCCATGGTTTGATCATCTCTTACATATCTTTGGATTTCTAGTGACTTTTAGGTGGTTTTAGAGTTTGAAAACGTTTAGTGGTTTTTGCATCATTTGGATCATTTCTAGTGTTAAAGTTTGAATCTTGGGTGTAGTTTTGTGTTTAGAATCATTGTATGTGCTTGGGTTTTGATTTGGTAACCTTGAATCATCGTGGTTGGGTTGTTTTTGGATTGAAAAGTGGTGTTTTTGTGTTTTTCTAGCTAGCGACTTGAGCCACGGATAAAGTGTCTTGGTAGCGACTTGCTTTGTAATTTGGTAGCGAGTTGTAGTTGAAGGTCTTAGCGAGTTGAGCTAGCGACTTGTCTATTGAGACAAGCCGACAAACAGTACACTTAGTGTATTCTCCACTACGGGTAGCGACTTGGTGAAAGTTAGCGACTTGTACTTAAGTTTGTTAGCGACTTGGTGTTAGCGATTTGGTGCTTAGCGAGTTGCTATTTAGCGACTTGACATCTTAGCGACTTGGTGCTTAGCGACTTGGTTCTTAGCGACTTGGTTCAAGGATTCTTAGCGAGTTGGTTGATTTCTGTCTATAATACGGTTTTTTCTTGATTTAGTAAAATCCCGTGAAAGAATCCATTTCCCGGTTTAATCATAGAGTTATAAAATCCCGTTTAATCTGTTAACATGTCTACCAACGTACCTACAATCATCTCCATCGCTGTCGAGGATGTTCAAGCAGCGGTTCGGATACTCGCCCACCCATGCTTGATGTAACCGACTACGACTCTTGGGCTCAAAGAATCAGATTGTCTTGTCTTGGAAAGGAAAATGGGGTCAACATTCTCAAATCCATTGATGAAGGACCTTATCGGGTTGAGACTACTAGAGACTTAATTGATACATTACAGATGGAACAATGATCTATGGAATAGACGGACCAAAGACATATGATGAGCTCGATGATAAGGAGAAAAGAGATTCGATGTTGATATCGGGCTTCTAACATCATACTTCAAGGTCTTCCAAAAGATATCTACAAGTCGATCAATCACAACACCGGCCAAGGCGGTGTGGGATAATGTCAAGATACTTCTCTCGTGTTCGAATTAACTGTGAAGATAGGGAATCACAACTATATGATGAATTTGAGCATTTCAAGATGAAACCGGATGAGAGTGGTTATGAGTACTACGTGAGATTCCATAAGCTTGTGAATGACATGAGGAACATCGAATGACCATGCCAAACATTTAGCTTAACTCAAAGTTTGTAAACAACATGAATCCGAATGGCACAAGTTTGTCACTGTGAAGCTCACTAAAGGATTGAAGAATACAAACTATGAGCAATCAGATGCCTTTCTTCTACAAAATGACGTACATGTTATGTTTGAAAAAAGGATTCGGAGCGGTTCAAAACCAATCGGGGAGAAACTAGTTCATCAAATGATTCAACTGCTTTTACTCAAACATTGGAATTACCACCAAAGCATCTCAAGTTATACCCATGGGTAATGGTAATCACAAACTCATTCCCGATCCTATGTTCAAACAAGTCGATCTTGATGCACACATGGGAAACTTCATTAATCAATTGGCTCTTCCGATTAGTCAAAATATGAACTCTCTTCCACACACCAACAACAATCTCATAACCGAATCCAATCCACACAATCAAGCCACCGTCGAGATGAGAAGGTTATGGTGCAACCCGATTCAAGAAAGGCGATGCGAACAAGGAAGAGGTGGAGCGGGTAGAGGTTATGCCGCAAATCGAATAGGGAAGGAATGGAAACTAGGTTCAAGCAAAGCCGATCAAATGTTACAACTGTGGAGGTGAGGGACACATTGCAAGGAACCGCACATCACAAAACGCCTCGTAATGCGAGTACTTGAGGATAAGATGTTGCTTGTGCAAGCTCAAGATAATGGTGCGACTTTGGATGAAGAGGAGTTGTTGTTCTTGGTGAGGAAATGCTAAGACATATGATGCTGATGTGGATGAGCAACCGCTCAGAGATAGGCCATAATCATCGAATGCCTTTCAAGTAGCGATTGTTATGCATACGACTCGATGTTGATGATGAACCTCATCAGACAAACCATTTTCATGGCTAGCATTTCTCCAATGGTCTCTCCTAAAGTATCTTCATCACCACAACCTGGTCCATCCAAAGACAAAATCAATTCGAGGTATTAAAACTATACGATGATCTTGATGTGCAAAAGATGCATGACAAAGTACAATCAATGAAACTTTTAAGTCGATATTGAAAATATGGGTAATATCAATGTTGTCCCATATGATCAATATGTGAAACAAAGTGAAAGTGAAATTGTACCAAGTGATGCATCTTCTGCATCAATGAAGACTATGTTTTGATGAATACACCGCATGTGCCCCGATAATTTCGTTATTCCCAACTTAATGCCTATAAAGAACGTGTTGCCATTTATGAACAACGAGCTAAGTTTGAGTTAACCACTCATGAGCGGGAAATGGATGACCAAATGCGTACAACTATTAGAAAAAGTAGGTTTAGAAGAAGTATTAAAACAAGAGTTAAACTCCTTACAAGAAAAGCTTTCTAAAGCGCTAAGCAAAACAAGAACTTCAAGAAAATGTTAAAATGCTTAAGCAAGAATTCAGTGCTAAGGAATCAAAACTTTTGAATGACTTTTCTAATCTAAAAACCTTGAAAAACAAGCTTGAAAATAAGTTGTACGTACAAGGGAATACCATTCAAACTGCTCACATGGTCACTAAGCATAGAGTTTTAAGCGATAAGCATAGTGTTCCCATCATAGATAAACCCAACCCTGAGTACGGGAAGAAAGCTAAAGCAGCTCAAAATGTAATCTATGATGGCAATGAGATTCTTAAACCTAGACAGAAACCTAGTTGCGTTGAGTGCACAGAGGAAGATAAGAAATCAGATGAAGTCACTAAGGAGAAGATGAACAAGAAACTAGATGATCCTAAATGTAAAGAGAAGAAAATAATTATCACACCCCATGATTACAAAAAGGAGAATTGGATCTCCTTGAACATGTTTAAGCCTCAAACGTTGTTGACTCCGAACAAGTGTTCGGAAAAGGATTTAGATAAGCAAAAGCAGAGAATCTTGTTGTTACAAACCCTCCCTTAGGAAAATGCCTTGACGATGTATCCTCCAAATACACCAATGCATCTAGTTCCTAGAACTATTGCCACTAAAAGCAAGACCTTAATCATCAATATGTTATTTTTCAACTATTTGTTGATTTTGAGAAAACTTGTAAGAAAAGGATCACACCCATGGTATAACGGAAGGGAAAGGGTTTTGAGAAAACGAAGAATGTTATTTAATCAAGTCATGCCTTTCTTCAAGCAACTAAAAGATCATTTTGAAAGTCTTAAAAGGGAATGAATTTAGACATTAAAGAAATGGAAAAGGAATTTGATGCAATGATAGTTGAGGTTAGTGACTATGAGCGAGCACTAAAATATAATGAGATTGAGAGGAAGAACTTGCATACATTGAATGAGACTCTTATTCTCGAATGTGTTGCTCAAGATGTGTTTTCATCGCTACAAATTGTTCCATTAATGCTTCTCAATTTCATGAATTATCTGTTGCCCTGAAAGTCTCCCATGATCGTGTCATTGAGCTTGAAAAGACTAATTCTAAACTAAATGAGAAAATTGAACTGGATGATCACGACAATTTGGTTAAACATTTTTCTAAACTAGAGGTTGAGCATTTTAATTTACAACTAAAATATCAACATCTTAAAGAAAATGTCAAAACTTCAAATATCAAGACTGTTAGGAATTAGAAATTCCATGTATTAAAGAGTCGGTCACCTCAAGTATATGTAATCGTTAGAAAGCTCGTAGTCGTAGTTCTTTTAAGTTAAGTAGTATTTAGTTAAGTAACACCGTGGAGGACGGACGGGTCTTTACCCACTGTATGCCTGATCCACAGCCCGATATGTGGCGTTTTATGTAAGACTATAAATACTCTCTACCTCCCAAGGTAGAGTTGAGCTCATAATAATATCTTTCACTTTCTCTCACTAAGTTCCCTAAACCTCTAACTTTCTCTCTAGAATTCTATCTATATGCTACTTTGTGTTATGGTTTGATGTGTATGTGAAAAGTTATATCTTACAATTGGTATCAAGAGCCATGGTTGGATCATATCTTGCACATCTTTGGATTTCTAGTGGTTTTAGGTGGTTTTGAGTTTGAAAAGTTTAGTGGTTTTGCATCATTTGGTTGATTTCTTGTGTTAAAGTTTGAAATTTGTTAGTACTTTTATGTTTAGAATCATCACAAGTGTTTAGGTTTTCATTTGGTAAGCTTGAATCATCTTGGTTGGGTTGTTTTGGATTGAAAAGTGATGTTTATATGGTTTTTCAAGCTAGCGACTTAGCTCACGGACTATTCTCTTCATAGCGACTTGCTTTACAAATTTGTAGCGAGTTCTGACTTTAGACCTAGCGAGTTAGATCTAGCGAGTTAAAGTACAAGTAGTGGACTCTCCACTCGAGTAGCGACTTGTGGTAGCGACTTAGTGCATGGCGAGTTGCTCTTTAGCGACTTGTATCTTTAGCGACTTGAGTGGCTAATTGCGCCAAAATTTTGCTAGCGACTTGAGGCTTAGCGAGTTACTACTTAGCGACTTGCATTTGTCTAGCGACTTGGGACTCTAGCGACTTAGTGGTGTAGCGAATTAAGTGTTAGCGACTTAGTGCATTATCTTCTAGCGACTTAGTGCATTTGTTTCTAGCGACTTAGTGCATTTGTTTCTAGCGACTTAGTGCATTATCATCTAGCGACTTGAGTGATTGTTTACGGTTTTCTCTTGATTTAGTAAAATCCCGTGAAAGAATCTATTTCCCGGTTTAATCATAGAGTTATAAAATCCGTATAATCATCAACATGTCTACCAACGTCCCTACTCATCATCTCCACTGCTGTCCGAGGATGTACAAGCGGTGGTTCAGATACTCGTCCACCCATGCTTGATGAATCGACTACGACTCTTGGGCTCAACGAATCAGATTGTATTGCCTTGGAAAGGAAAATGGTGTCAACATTCTCAAATCCATTGATGAAGGACCATATCGTGTTGAGGCGACTAGAGACATACTTGATACTAATGAAGATGGTACTCTGCTTACGAATGGATGGACCTAAGATGTATGATGAGCTTGATGATAAGGAGAAAAGATATTCGATGCGGATATCGTGGCTTGAAACATTGTTCTTCAAGGTCTTCCTAAAGACATCTACAAGTCGATCAATCATAACACGATGCTAAGGCGGTTTGGGATAATGTTAAGATGCTTCTCTCGTGTTCAAAATTAACTATGGAAGAGAGAATCGACTCTATGACGAATTTGAGCACTTCAAGATGAAACCGATGAGAATGTCTATGAGTACTATGTGAGATTTCATAAGTTAGTTAATGACATGAGGAACATCGAATGACTATGCCTAACATTCAGTTGAACTCAAAATTTGTGAACAACATGAATCCCGAATGGCACAAGTTTGTTACCACTGTGAAGCTTACTAAAGGATTGAAGAATACAAACTATGAGCAACTCTATGCCTTCCTCCTTGAATGAGAGACATGCTATGTTTGAAAAATTGATTCTCAATCGGTTCAAAACCAACCCGGAGAGACAAGCTCGTCTAATGATTCAACTGCTTTCTCTCAAACATCGGAATCACAACCAAAGCTTCACAAGTCATACCCTTGGGTAATGGTAATCACAAACTCATTCCCGATCCTATGTACAAACAAGTCGATCTTGATGCACGTGGGAAGCTTCATTAATCAACTAGCTCTTCGATTAGCCAAAACATGAATTCTCTCCCACAAACCAACAACAACCTCGAATCGCATCTAACCCACACAATCAAGCTACTGTTAAAGATGGAAGGATCGTGGTGCAACCAGTTCAAATGCTATAACGTGGTGGTAACCAAGGTTATGTGGGCAATCGAATCGAGGAAGGAATGGTAACCAAGGTCAAGCTAAGCCGATCAAATGCTATAAGCTGTGGTGGTGAGGACACATTGCAAGGCGCACATCTCCAAAGCGTCCATGAATCGCCGATTACTTGAGATAAGATGCTGCGCACAAGCTCGGACAATGGGGTGCTTTGAATGAAGAGGAATTCTTTGTTTCTTCGAGGGCAATGCCAAGACCTATGATGCGATGTGGATGAGCGACCTATTCAGGAGATAGGTCACAATCATCGAATGCCTTTCAAGTCACCGACCGTGATGCATACGACTACGATGTGGATGATGGACCTCTGGCACACACAATTTTTATGGCTAGCATTTCTCCAATGGTTTCTCCCAAGGTCTCCTCTTCACCACTAGGTGGGCCATCCCATGACAAGCTCATCTCATAGGTATTAAAACTATACGATGATCTTGATGTACAAGATGCATGACAAAGTACAATCAATGAAACTATTGAATCAAATATTGAAAATATTGGTAATATCGATATTGTCCCATATGATCAATATGTGAAACAAAGTGAAAGTGAAGTTGTACCAAGTGATGCATCTTCTGCGATCAACAATGACTATGTTTTTATGAATACACGCATGCCCTCGATGATTCGATAATTTCGAACTAAATGCCTATAAAGAACGTGTGGCTATTTATGAACAACGTGCAAAATTTGAGTTGACCACTCGTGAGCGTGAAATGGATGACCAAGTAAGTACGATAATTAGAAAAGTAAGTTTAGAGAAGAAGTATTGAAACAAGAATTAAATTCCTTGCAAGAAAAACTTTCTAAAACATTAAACAAAACAAGAACTTCAAGAAAATGTGAAAATGCTTAAGCAAGAATTTAATGCAAAGGAATCAAAACTCTTGAGAGATTTTCTAATCTGAAAACTTTGAAAAACAAACTTGAAAACAAGTTGTACATACAAGGAAACACCATTCGATTGCTCACATGGTCACTAAACATCGAGTCTTAAACGATAAGCATAGCATTCCCTTGTTGAGGAACCAAATCCAGAGGTAATTAAAAGGCTAGAAATGCTCATAAGGTGCTTTATGATGGTAATGAAATCCTTAAGCC
>CM040239.1:167253688-167329658 GCA_022545495.1 Chrysanthemum lavandulifolium | reverse complement strand
AATTAGGTAAATGGTTATAAACGGATGTACATGCTATCCTCGCCCACATGTGACAAACGATTTTAAATTTTCAATGCACATGTTGAGGGGAGCATCTATCTTAAACCTTTGATTTGAAACGTGATCATTCATCCTATGTGCAGTTCCTCTAGTATGTGCAAAACTCTTTTCAAACCTCGAGGCACATATTGAGGGGAGCGAATTTATGGAAACCTCATCCTTCCGAAATGCTATATTTACTTGATTTGATATGGGAAGTGATGTTGATATCTTTAGAAAATGGTAATCAAAGAAGTTAATTCTTTCTCTTGCCTCCGTGTGCTAAACATTTTGCAAATACTTGATGCACATGTTGAGGGGGAGTTCTCGTTCTAAAATATCAAAACAATTCGGTAGTACAAAATGCTTTGATAATACATCACAAGTATCTCGAATTGATTTTCAAATGGTTTCTATTGGATCCAATGGCGGATGAACAATACCAAATAGACCGACCAACTTTACTTTAATGTACGGTGATATAAGGATGATAAGGTTAGGTATTGGTTCCCATGATCCGCTGAATCGGAGGGATCTACCAGGACAATCCACTAGTTAGTGTAGAAGTCCTTAGGTATGATGATAAAAGGAGAAAAATGAGATAAGGGAAGAGTGCGGACTAAGACCGAGCTAGTCTTGGAATAAACCCAACAAGGTTCTAGCTATGAAGTCTCGTAAGCACCGAAGGGGTTGAAGAATTAAAAGAATTGAATGAAAATAGGGTGAAAACAAATAGCCCTCCATTTATTCAACCTTAGGGCGTAAACCGGTTCACTTCATATGCTACCGATGGTAACATCGGTATTGAAGACAAGACGTCATGGATCCAAAGGACGCACCGCACTTCAACTTTCCAAACCACTCAAGTTCCTCTTAAAAGGACTTGTTTCATTCTCACGGGAACCGACATTATCTATCGACTTTCTCTTAGAGATTGTTGATATTGAAGAAGGAGACCCTCTCCTAGTCTCCCAACACAGGATCCAAATATGCACAAATTGAGTCTAGAGCCACGAGATCATCAATAAATCTCATTAGGACACTTTCAATGAAGACTCTGCTTCACACAATGTGGAAAGAGAGATTATATCTTGAGTCCCACGCATTATCCTTGTGGTATTGCGAGAACATCCGAGTGATGTGTTTACATATTCACAATGAAGATGGAAAGCCTTCTCGAGCCAACATCAAACAAGCTCCCGGTAGGTGGCATGTGAGATCTATTATATAGATCAACCATGTGACAACCGAGCAGAAACAATGGGCGATTCAATCTCTTGAATCAATCTCGGTTCGAGTTATGGATTGACGGATACCTTTGAAAAACCCGTCTTTGTGCTTAAAACTCTTTTCTTTAGCACATTGATCGTGTACTCATTTTCTAACCAAAAGGTATTTTATGATTGATAATTGATTTTCAATAAAACCTTCGTTGTATTGCAAAAACAATTTCTATTGAGCAATACACGATTGTTTTTCAAATCTCTTTTCATCAATCGGTGGACTTAAAAATTACCGTTCACTCACTCCGTGTTGTCTTCTTTGAGATGTTCCGGTTTGAGAACGCCTAGAACAACGCGAAACCTCGTCAAGGAGATTCTTAGAATCCTACCGATCACAGGCGAGATTTGTAATCGATCAACGGAGAACCGTGGGCGTGTACCTCAATTCAACGAAAATGATCAAAGACACTTTCGTGCGATTTGTTGCTAATCGTTGTATGCGCAGTGCACGCCCGACGCTTGCGTAATGATCGTAATGAAGCGGTCAATCCACACCGCATGCTCACTTAACACATTCATCTCAAAAAATCATGATTAGTGCATCAATGACTCGATATTTTCACTCCATGCTTCGCTGCTTCTTGCAATATCATGAATCAACTAAAGCTTCCGCCACTCGATGAGAAGATATCATGATCCGAATGTGAGCATGTCGGTCCCAAAGTCACAACGTCACAAAATACCAACACCACAAAGGATGTGTCGAGATTGTTGATAGCAGATGATCTCCAAAGATGGCTCAAACTTATCATCACGTGGATCAAGAAAGACCTCCACTTGGAATAACCAAACATGCATTGTGAAGAATCAATGACTACGAGCTTAGAGCAAAGGACTACATCAAGAATGCAAGATCAATTGTTAAATGTTATATCTATTTGTATTCAATGTAATTTTGGTACATAATTGAGGTGACCTCCTTGGGGAGATTGTTAGGAATTAGAAATTCCTGGTATTAAAGAGTCGGTCACCTCAAGTATATGTAATCGTTAAAAGCTCGTAGTCATAGTTCATTTAAGTTTAGTAGTATTTAGTTAAGTAACACCGTGGAGGACTGACGGGTCTTTACCCACTGTATGCCCGATCCATGCCCCAAAGTGTGGCGTTTATGTAAGACTATAAATACTCTACCTCCCAAGGTAGAGAGTTGGAGCTCATAATAATATCTTTCACTTTCTCTCACTAAGTTCCCTAAACCTCTAACTTTCTCTCTCTAGAATTCCATCTATATGCTACTTTGTGTTATGGTTTGATGTGTATGTGAAAAGTTATATCTTACAAAATGAAAAGGTTAAACATCATTTCAATGAGTTATTTGAATCAATAAAGGTCACTCGTAACAAAAATAACGAACAAATAGCTTTATTGCAAAAGGAAATTGAGAATCTGAAGAGCCAGGTAAAAGGGAAAATGCCAATGACCAATGGGGAGAATGGTGTATCAAAGGTTCACTCTTGTAATAAATATGCTTTGTCTGTGAAATATGTTCCCCCTCATCTTAGGAATAACAAACTTGCAATTCAAACATATTTCTCATACCTTAAGGATTGTCTAGAATGTCTCCGTGAGATTGTTGAAGAGGATAAGTTAGAGAAACCTCTTGATAATGCAATTGGGCATGCATGCTTATATGCTGAACGATCTCAAGAACTTTTAGAATGCTTAATCACAATATGACCTAAATCCTTAGGTGATAGATTTAATCCTTTGATTCCTTGTTCTATGCCTAGTGCCAAGCATGAAATCAATTCAATGCCCAATGTTATGAATGTGAACCTTAGTGTGCCTTCAAGTAGTTCAGATTCCAGATCTGTTAGTGCTAAGAAATCGAACTCTAGTGTGCCTTCTACGAGTACAAATCCCAGCACTTCTAGTGTTAAGAAAGTGAACCTTAGTGTGCCTGCATGTAGTTCAGATCCCAGCACATCTAAATAGAAGATGCAAAGGGTAGCAAAACCAAATAATGTTCCCATTCCATCTACAGGAGTAATCAGTGACATTAAAGCGAGCAGGTTAAAGTCTCAAGACAATACAAGGAATGATAGGACCTCATGAGCTAAGAATGTACATTGGAAGAGAGTAGAAGACCAACCTAGGAACTTTAAGTTTGAGTAGAATAAAACGAATCGTGTTGATTCTAGTATTTGCCATAGGCGTCAGTAATTAATTCAATTCGATACTATTTGCAAACCTTGTAATGATGTCTGCTTGAATTACATTACTAATCATGAATGTGGTGTGAAGGTTTTGTCTAAAGTCACAAATCTCCGCTTAACATTGTTAAAGCAAAATATCATGCTAAGAAGGCAAAAGGCAAAGGCTAAAGAAAGTTAGAAAACAGTGGAAGCCCACAGGAAGAACATTTAGTAAGATAGGTTATCAATGGATACCGTTGACCATAAGGTTAATCGACAATGCCCACTAGAAAATGGATGTCTCTTGGTAGAACTATTCCTTAAGAAGTGAACATACTTTAAATAGGGCAAATACGGACACTAGTACCGCATCTATTCATAATAACTCCATTGATTCAATTTACGATATGAATGTTTCTATTTCGATGTGGGTGTTCCAATCATCATTATTAACCAAATGGAACCCATTCTTGCATGGGGATCCCAATTATCCGATTATCCATTCTTGTCTGTGTTCAACCGCAGATCGTTCAAATCTTTCGTGGTACTGGACTCAGTCGTTCCAAGCATATGACTGGAGACCGGTCATGGCTCATGAACTTCGTGAGTAAATTCATCGAGACGCTTAGATTCGGGAACAACCATTTTGGAGCTATTATGGGTTATGGAGATTATGTGGTTGGTAAAAGTGTGATTTTCGTGGTATATTATGTGGAAGGTCTTGGTCACAATCTATTCTCTCGTTGGTCAATTCGTGATTCCGATCTAGAAGTGGTTTTAGAAAACATACTTGCTTCGTTAGAGAACTTGATGGTGTAGAATTATTAAGAGGTACTCGAGGTTCTAACCTATACACCATCTCTATCGATGACATGATGAAGTCCTCTCAATCGCTTACTATCAAAGGCTTCTAAAACAAAGTCTTGGTTATGGCATCGTCGTCTCAATCACTTGAACTTCGCACCATAAACAACCTTTCCAAGAAGGATCTTGTCGAGGCTTACCCAGATTAAAATATGAAAAGATCATCTATGTTCAAATTGCCAATTGGGTAAAAGCACGAAATATGCCCACAAACCAAAACCCACAAATTTCAGAATGGAAGTTCTTCATACCCTTCATATGGATCCGTATGGACCAATGAGAGTGCAAACGATAAATGGGAAGAAATACATTCTAGTAGTTGTTGATGACTACTCTCGATTTACTTTGGTAAAGTTTTTGAGGACAAAGGATGAAACTCCGATGTCATCATCAAACTAATCAAACAACTTGTGTTCGACTCAACAATACAATCGTAATTGTTCGAATGACAATGGCACAGAGTTTGTCAACAAAGACTTAATTCGCTTTTATGAAAGTGTTGGAATCAGTCATCAAAGAAGTGTTCCACTAACTCCTCAACGAGCGGTGTAGTTGAAAGATGAAATCAAACTCTTGTAGAAGCCGCAAGAACAATGCTTATTTATTCAAGGTTCCAATGTTTCTATGGTCAAGCCATTGCCATCGCATGCTACACCCAAAATCGTTCCCTTATACACACCTCTCATGGAAAAACTCCATATGAACTTGTTCATAAACGAAAACCTGATCTCTCCTACTTTCGTGTGTTTGGTGCTTTGTGCTATCCAATGAATGATGGTCAAGATTTAGGTAAATTAAAAGCAAAGGCAGATATTGGAGTTTTTGTTGGTTATGCACCAAACAAGAAGGGTTACCGAATCTACAACAAGAGAACCCGAAATATCATGGAAACAATTCACGTTACGCTCGATGAGTCGACCGGTCAAATGGCTCTGGACAACCCAGTTCTTGACCCGCACTTCAAAACAATCCCATTGGTTCATCCTTGTACCAAATTCCTCTCTAGCTACTCCATATGTACCTCCAATCAAGATGATTTGAAGAAATTGTTTGATCCAATGTTTGATGAACACTATGAGCCAAGTGCTAATGAATCAAATTCCCACAACAGAGGTCGCTCATATCCACGAGAATGAAGTCAATCCTTCGCCTCAATATCATTAAGTCAAGCGCTGCTGCCGATAACTCGCCTCATCAACAAATCATTAATCTTCGAATGTACATCATGGAACTGCTTCGCATCAATGATGAAGTTAATCCTTTGCTACTCCTCAAGATGCTCTATTTGAAAACATATTTGCTCCTCGAATCATCATCGAACCATCTTCTTGAGACATCGACTCGCTACCTCCGTCCTCAACAACCGCCACATGAACACCCTAGAAAATGGACTCACGATCATCCATTAGACAACATCATTGGAAATCCTCTCGCCCAAAGATCAACACGGAAACAACTTGCAACCGATGCCTTATGGTGCTTCTTCAACTCCGTACTCTCTAAGATCAAACCAAAAGATGTTAAACCGCCATGAATGAAGACAATGGTTCAATGCCATGCAAGAAGAAATTCATGAGTTTGATCGACTTGATGTATGGGAATTAGTACCGCTCCAGTTATGCTATGATCATTGCTCTAAATGGATCTTCCAAGTGAAACTTGATGAGCATGGTGATGTCTTAAAGAACAAGGCTCGATTGGTTGCTAAAGGATACCGCCAAGAGGAGGGTATTGACTTTGAAGAATCATTTGCCCTCGTTGCTCGACGAGGCAATCGTAATCTTCTTGGCTAATGCTTGCTAGTAAGAACATGGTAGTCTATCGATGGATGTAAAGACGGCATTTACGAACGGAGATCTTAAAGAAGTCGCTCACGCCGCCCAACCCAAGGCTTTGTGAATCCGAGCATCCTACTCACATCTATCGTTTGAAGAAGGCTCTTTACGGTTTAAAGCAAGCTCCAAGGGCATGGTATGATACACTATCAAAGTTTCTTCTATCTACCGGATTCAAAGAAAGGAGCAGTTGATCCAACATTGTTCACCGAAGTCGAGCAAACATTTAATTCATGTTCAAATTTATGTTGATGATATCATCTTTGCCTCGATCGACCCCAATGAGTGTGACCGCTTTTCAAATGAAATGGGTTCTAAATTTCAAATGTCAATGATGGACAAATGTCATTTTCTTGGGATTACAAATTTCACAAAGTCCGGAGGCATTTTCATAAATCAATCTAAATATGCAAATGAGATTTTAAAGAAATTTGGATTCGATTCTAGTGACCTCGCTGACACTCCCATGATTGAACGTACCAAACTAGATGAGGACCACTCGGGGATCATGGTAGACCAAACGAAATATCATAGTATGATTGGATCCCGATGTATCTCACAGCCTAGTAGACCGACATCTTGTTCGTTGTTTGCATGTGTGCTAGATACCGTGCTAAGCCTACTAGAAAGCACCTTGAAGCGGTTAAACGGGTCTTCGGTATTCCAAGGTACCATCAATATGGGACTTTGGTACCAAGGACACCAAGATGTCACTAATGACCTATGCGAGATGTTGATCATGCGCAGGATGTCAATATACTCGTCAAGCACGTCGAGGTGCTCGGTTTTTGGGTGATAAGCTTGTAAGCTGGTCTTCAAAGAAGCAAATGAGTACTTCTATTTCCTCTACAGAGGCAGAATACATAGCCATATCATCTTGTTGTGCTCAAACCCTATGGATGAGATCCCAATTATCTGACTATGGCTTTGAATTCAATAAAATCCCTATGTACTGTGATAATAAAAAGTGCTATTGCTCTCTCATGTAACAACGTACAACACTCAAGAGCAAAGCACATTGACATTCGACATCATTTCATCAGGGAGCAAGTTGAAAACGGTGTGGTGGAACTTTACTTTGTGAGGACCAATACCGCTTAGCGACATCTTCACCAAAGCTCTTCCTAGAGAACGTTTGAGTTTATTCTTCCACGACTTGGTCTTAAGAGCCTACAACCAGAAACACTCAAACGTCTTCAAGAGGAAGAAGAGGAGTAAAAGGTTTCCTTCATTTATCCCCTGTAAATATTTTTTTCGAAAAACAAAATACAAAATTATAAAACCTTAAAAAAAAAAAAAAAAAAAGCAATCAAAAAATTAAAAAATATTTTTGGGAGAAAGAGAAAAAAATTGGTTTATTGTCATTTCAGGCAGTAACCCGCTTTTCAAAGATAGAACAGAGCCATGCTTTATCTTGGTTTTTTTTTTCAAATTTCTTGCTCTGATTCTTTAAACTAATCCTTACTATCTTATGAAAACTAGTTGTTTTGAAAAATAACTCAAACTCTATTTTTGATAATCATCTGGACTTAAAAAGTTTGTCAACATATCTATCTCTCAATCAACAACTTATGTCATTGATTGAGGGGGAGAATGATTTCAATTAAATCAAAAAGTTATTTGTCATACAATTGTTTTCAAAAGATAATCATGCATGTTTATTCAATGGAGTTTAAAGTCTTAAAATCCGATCCTTATCAGATAAAACGCTTTCATAATCAAGTCACAATTCTCCGTAAAATCTTTCAAAATCAATTTAAATCTACAGAGATCAAAAATCTCAAATGATTTGATAATTATGATCGGGGGAGAATTTGTGATTTAAATTGGATTTAAACTGATAATTCGGTAAATGGTTTTATAAGGATGTACAAGCTCTCCTTCCCACATGTGCCAAACGATTTCAAATTTTCCATTCACATGTTGAGGGGGAGCATCTATCTTAAACCACAAAGATCCAAACGTGATCAATTTATATCAATGTGCGTTCCTCTTGTATATGCAAAACTATTTCAAACCTCAAGGCACATATTGAGGGGAGCAAGCTTATGAAAACCTCATCCTTCCCCAAAATGCTTTATCTACTTGATTTGATTAGGAAGTGATGTTGATATTTTTAGAAAATGGTAATCAAAGAAGTTAATTCTTTCTCTTGCCTCCGTGCAAAACGATTTCAAACACTTGATGCACATGTTGAGGGGAGCTCTTGTTCTAAAAATATCAAAACAATTCGGTACAAAATGCTTTGATAATATATCACAAGTATCCGGATTGATTTTCAAATGGTTTTCAATTGGTTCCAATGGCGATGAACAATACCAAATAGACTCGACCAAATTTACTTTATGTACGGTGATATAAGGATGATAAGGTTAGGTATTTGTTCCCATGATCCGCCGAACCTGAGGGATCTACCTAGGGACAATCCACCGAGACCGAGCTAGTCTCGGAATAAACCCAACAAGGTTCTAGATATGAAGTCTCGTAAGCAATCAAGGGTTGAAGAATGAAAAGGAATTGAATGAGAAAGGGTGAAAACAAATAGCCTCCAATTATTCAACCTTAGGGCAAATACCGGGTTCAATTCATATGCTTGGTGATTACCAAGGTAACATCGGTATTGAAGACAAGACGTCATGGACCCAAAGAAGCATCGCACTTCAACTTCCCAAACCACTCAAGTTCCTCTTAAAAGGGCTTGTTTCATTCTCACGGGAACCGACATTATCTATCGACTTTCTATTAGAGATTGTTGATATTGAAAAGGAGACCTCTCCCTAGTCTCCGATATAGGATCCAAATATGCACAAATTGAGTCTAGAGCCACGAGATCATCAATAAATCTCATTAGGACACTTTCAATGAAGACTCTCGTTTCACACAATGTGGAAGAGAGATTATATCTCGAGTCCCACGCATTATCCTTGTGGTATTGCTGTAACATCCGAGTGATATGCAAACATATTCACAATGACGATGGAAAGCCTTACGAGCCAACATCAAACAAGCTCTGGTAGGTGGCATGTGAGATCTATTCAATAGATCAACCATGTGACAACCGAATGTAAATAATGGGGCGATTTAATCTTTTGAATCAATCCTAGTTCAGGTTATGGATTGACGGATACCTTTGAAAACCGGTCTTTGTGCTTAAAACTCTTTTCTTTAGCACTTCGACCGTATGAATATTTCACATCAAAAGGTGTTTATGATTGATAATTGATTTTCATTAAAACCTTCGTTGTATTGCAAAACAATTTCTATTGTGCGATACACGATTGTTTTTCAAATCTCTTTTCATCAATCGGTGAATCTCTATTCACCGGTTCACTCACTCCGTGTTGTCTTCTTTGAGACATTCCAGTTTGAGAACAACTAGAGCACCGCGAAACCCACAAGGAAATTCTTCGAATTATACCGATCACAGGCGAAGATTGTATCGATCAACGGGGAACCGTGGTCGTGTACCTCAATTCAACGAAAGTGATCAAAGACACTTTCGTGCGATTTATTGCTAGCGTTGTATGCGTGTACACCCCGACGCTTGCGTACCGATCGTAATGAAGCGGTCAATCCATAGCCGCATGCTCACACAACACATTCCCATCTAAAGAAATCATGATTAGTGCATCAATGACTCGATATTTTCACTCCATGCTTCACCACGCCGCCAATATCATGAATCAACGAAAGCTTCCGCTACTCGATGAGAATATATCACATTGCATGTCGGTCCGTATGTCACAAAATCACATAATACCAACACCACAATGGATGAGTCGAGATTGATGTTTGCCGATGATCTCAAAAGTCGGCTCAACAATTATTATCACGTGGATCAAGAAAAGACCTCCACTTGGATTAACCAAACATGCAATGAGAAGAATCGATGACTACGAGCTTGAGCAAAGTACTACATCAAGAATGCAAGAACAATTTTTAATGTAATATCCGCTTGTATTCAATGTAATTTTATTATATGTTTGAGGTGACCTCCTTGTGGGAGATTGTTAGGATTTAGTAAATCCAGTTATTAAAGAGTCGGTCACCTCAAGTATATGTAATCATTAGAAAGCTCGTAGTCGTAGATTATTATAAGTTAAGTAGTATTTAGTTTAAGTAACACCGTAGAGGACTGGACGGGTCTTTACCCACTGTATGCCTGATCCATAGCCCGATAGGTGGCGTTTTATGTAAAGACTATAAATACTCTCTACCTTCCAAGGTAGAGAGTTGGAGCTCATAATAAGACTTTTCTTTCTCTCACTAAAGTTCCCTAAACCTCTAACTTTCTCTCTCTAGAACTCATTATACGCCTATTTGATCTTATGGTTTAGTGTGTTTGTGAAGTCCCTGCCGTTTGCGTTGGCTTTCACCATTAGTCTTTTGACATTTTTTCACTTAAAAAAGTTACAGTAATGGTCCATGTGGTTTGCTTTGACTTTCACCGTTAGTCCTTTGACTTTCATCTTTTTCATACACGTTTTTATACACGTTTTTAAACATGTTTTTACACTCGTTTTTATATACATTTTTTTACACGTTTTTATACACGTTATTCACACATTTTTATTCACGTTTTTCACACACAATTTTATACATGTTTTTATACACGTGTAAAAAACGTGTATAAAAACGTGTATAAAACTGTGTATAAAAACGTGCATATATTCATGTTAAAAAACGTATATAAAGATGTGTGTATAATACGTGTATAAAAACGTGTAAAAGGCGTATATAAAATCATGTATAAAAACGTGCTTAAAATCGTAAAAAAAACGTATATAAAAACGTTTTTTTAAAGTATGTATAAAACGCAAAAAGGTACATAAAACCGTGTATAAAATGTGCATAAAAGGTGTAAAACGTATAAAAAATGTAAAAACGTGTATAAAAACATGTAAAAATGTATATAAAATGTGTAAAGAACGTGTATAAAAACATGTAAAAAAACGTGTATAAAAACGTGTGAAAAACGTATATACAACCGTATATAAAAACGTGCATAAAATTGTGTAAAAAACAAATATAAAAACGTTTTTAAAAAGCGTGTATGAAAACGTGTAAAAATGTATATAAAAATGTGTAAAGAACGTGTATAAAAACATGTAAAAAACGTGTATAAAAATGTGTAAAATAAGTGTATAAAAATGTGTAAAAAAAATGTATATAAAAACGTGTGTAAAAACTTGTTTAAAAACGTGTATAAAAACGTGTATGAAAAAGATGAAAGTCAAAAGACTAACGGTGAAAGTCAAAGCAAACCACATGGACCATTACTGTAACTTTTTTAAGTGAAAAAATGTCAAAGGACTAATGGTGAAAGCCAACGCAAACGGCAGGGACCATTATTCTAACTTTTTAAAGTGGTAACCTGTCAATATTACGTATATTGGTACAGATTTGAAAGTATATTACATATGTGGAGATTAAAATAAGTATGTTACGTATATTGGGTAATTTGAGAAAAGTTTGTTACGTATATTCAGCCTTCACCCTTTAGTTAATAGGTTGTTCAAGCCATGGAAGCATGGAAACATTCAGACTTCTTTTGTCACAACTATGTTCTGAATGGTTTGGTGGACTCTTTGTACAATGTGTACTGTAAGACCAATACTGCCAAAGAATTATCGGAGTCGTTGGAACGCAAGTACAAAACTGAGGATGCTGGTACAAAGAAGTTTGTGGTAGCTCGTTTTTTGGATTACAAGATGATTGATTCAAAGAATGTGATGAGTCAGATTCAAGATCTGCAAGTTTTGCTACACGACACTCATGCTGAGGGAATGACTATGAGTGAAACTTTTCAAGTTGTTGCTATTATTGAAAAGTTACCTCCAAGCTGGGGAGAATTTTAAAAACTACTTGAAGCATAATCGAAAGGAGATGAGTGTTGAAGACTTGGTTGTTCATCTACGTATTAAAGTCGATAACAAGCTGGCTCAGAAAAACACTTATACGCCTGATTCTGCCAAGGAAAATATGGTTGAGCATGCTTCGCCATCTTCCAAGTTTAATGTCAAGGGAAAAGGCAATGGCAAAGGAAAGAATAACAAAAAGATTAAAGGGAAGTCTGAATACTTTGCTCCTAAAGTTATAATTGTGAAATAGAAGTTCCAAGGGGTGTGTTACAACTGTGACCAGCTGGGTCACTGTGTTGCTAATTATAAGATGTTGAAGTGGGTGACTCCACGCCAGGCTAATATGGTGAATGAAGATGTGGACATGATTGCTATGGTGTCTGATATCATTGCCATGATCTCTGAAGTTAACCTGGTAGGTTCCAACAACAGAGAATGGTGGGTTGATACTGGGGCTACCTATCATGTGTGTGCTGATAAGAGTATCTTTCACTCTTTCAGAGCAGTTAACAATAGAGAGAAGCTTTACATGGGAAACTCTGAAACTACTGATATCAAGTGCGAAGGAGGTGTAATCTTAAATATGACATTCGAGAAAGAGCTCAAGTTGACTAATGTCTTGTATGTTCCATAGATTCACAAGAATCTTATGTTTGGTTGGCTGTTGAACAAGTTTGGTTTTCGTTTTGTTTTTTAGTCTGATAAGTTTGTTCTTTCTACGAATCAAATGTATGTTGATAGAGGATATGCCCTGAATGGTATGTGTTAAGCTCAATTTAATGGTTGTTAAGAATGATATCAATAAAATGAATTCTTCTGCTTACTTGATTGAGTCTTCTAATGTATGGCACGACCGTCTTGGACATGTAAATTTTAATTCAATGCATCGTTGGATTAAATTTAATTGCATACCTAATTTTCATATTAACTCAAAATACAAATGTGAAACTTGTGTTGAAGCCAAACTTACAAGATCATCTTTCAAATCAATTGAATGAAAAACCGAACCACTTGATATAATACACACTGATATATGTGATTTGAAATCACTACCCACAAAAGGTGGTAACAAGTATTTTATCACGTTTGTTGATGATTGTATAATTTATTGCTATGTTTTCTTGTTAAAAAGTAAAGATAAAGTTATAGACAAGTTTGTTCTATACAAAAACGAAGTTGAGAATCAACTTAGTAAGAAAATCAAGGTTGTACGAAGTGATAGAGGACGTGAATATGTGTCTTCATTCGTTGATCTATGTGCGCAACATGGAATTAGACACGAGTTCACTGCTCCCTATTTACCTCAGCAGAACGGTATTGCCAAAAGGAAGAAGCGTACCTTGAAAGAAATGGTTAATTCCATGATGATAAGTTCTGGTCAAGCCAGGACATGTGGGGGGAATCCATTCTAATGGCTACTTATCTTTTGAATAAGATACATCGTAAGGAAAAAGAAGAGACCCCTTATGAACTTTGGGTGGGAACAAAACAATCATATCAGTACTTACGAGTATGGGGGTGTCTAGCAAAGGTGGCTATACCGACACCCAAGGCCCAAAAGATTGGACCTAAATCTGTGGATTGTATATTCATTGAATATGCTAAAAATAGCAGTGCTTATTGTTTCATTGTACATGATTCGAAAAATCTAGATATACAAAAGGGTACAGTAATAGAATCAAGGAATGCTTCATTCTTTGAAAATATATATCCTTTTTTAACGAAGGAAACTGGAAGTTCATCTAGAATAGATGACGAATTTGTCCAATATAAGAGACAATGAGATGGTAATGATCTCCAAGATGAAAGACGAGTTCAAACTGAGGAAGAAGAGGTTGAACCTAGAAGAAGCAAAAGGCCAAGAACCGAGAAATCGTTTGAACCCAATTTTGTTTCTTTTAT
This sequence comes from Chrysanthemum lavandulifolium, assembly GCA_022545495.1. Taxonomy (NCBI): domain Eukaryota; kingdom Viridiplantae; phylum Streptophyta; class Magnoliopsida; order Asterales; family Asteraceae; genus Chrysanthemum; species Chrysanthemum lavandulifolium. The sequence continues at coordinate 167,315,739 of CM040239.1, read as the reverse complement.
GGTTGAAAATGAACCTGCTTCATACCGAGAAGCGGTTACTTCCTGCTAAGGGCCTCAATAAAAGAATCCATTAAAAGTGAAATAGATTTTATTTTATAAAATCATACTTGGGAGCTCGTGGATTACCTCCTGGTTGTAAACTACTAGGCTATAAATGGATCTTCAAGAAGAAGATGAAAGCAGATAACACCATTGAAAAGTACAAAGCAAGATTGGTAATCAAAGGATTTAGACAACGTGAAGATCTTGATTACTTTGATACATACTCGCCGGTTACGCGAATAACCTCGATTAGGATGATACTTGCTATGGCCGCTTTAAGAAATTTGGAAGTACACCAAATAGGTGTGAAAACGATATTTCTAAACGGAGATTTAGAAGAAGAAATCTACATGAACCAACCTGAGGGTTTCATGGCTCCTGGACAAGAGAATAAAGTTTGTAGACTTGTTAAGTCATTATATGGCTTAAAACAAGCTCCCAAAAAATGGCATTAAAATTTTGACCACACCATGCTAGAGAGTTGAATCAAAATTAATGAATGCGACAAGTGTGTTTATGTAAAAGGCACAAATAGTGGATATGTAATCTTGTGTTTATATTTTGATGATATGCTTATCATTGGTAGTAACGACAAGATGATCAAATCTACTAAGGACATGTTGAAATCAAAGTTTGACATGAAGGATATAGGTTTTGCTGATGTGATCCTTGGAATAAAGATCCTACGAAATCAGAATGGACTTGTGTTAAGTCAAGCACATTATGTGGACAAAATTCTTAATACTCACAATGTGGGGGATTCTGGCCTAGCTAGAACTCCAATTGATACAGTAAGATCTATCTAAAAATAGAGGAGTAGGTGTCGCCCAATTTGAGTATTCAAGAATTATTAGCATGTTAATGCACTTAATGACAGGTACCCGACCTGACTTATCATATGTTGTTATCAGGCTAAGTAGGTATACTAACGATCCAAGTTATGCACATTGGGAAGCTATGATTATGGTACTTCATTATTTGAAATACAATCACGATTATTGGCTGCATTATAGCAGATACCAACTGTTATCGAAGGATACAGTGATGCAAATTGGATATCCAACATAAAGGATTCTATATCGAGTAGTGGATATGTGTTTACACTAGGAAGGGCAGCTATATCTTGGAAGTCCGAATCAAAATTTATCGCGTTAGATAAATGCGGAGAAGATGCGAAATGGCCATGTCAATTAGTAGAGGACACGCCAAGGTGGACTAAACCAGTAACAGCCATTAGTATATATTGTGATAGTCAATCGGCAATTGGCAAGGCTCATAGCATAATGTATAATGGAAAGTCTAGACATATCCGCCATCGACATAATTAGGTGCGACAACTACTCTCCACAGGAGTTATCTCATGTGAAGTCAAAGGATAACATTGCGGATTCTGCTTACGAAAGGCTTAAGCAGAGAGTTAGTTAGTAAGTCGTCTAAAGGAATGAGACTAAAACCCTTAAAGGAATGAGTTTATATGAAGGAAAACCTAACCCAGTTGACTGGAGATCTCAAGATCTGGGTTCAATATGACAACCTAATCATATAAATGTGGGGGAAGTCACATCAATGTAGGGCGTTACTTAAATATTGTAACTTCCTAGTTCATTCCTATAGCAAATGTGACTTGTTGAGAGGTTAAACATATGGCTTTAATGATTCAAGATGACATCACAAAGCATATTATTCAAGGTGAAATTATAAAACATTTGTTTTTATTGATTCAAAATGAAATCACCTATGTCAGAGAGAAGTGGGGTCGCTTCGAAAGGAATTATGAGGGGCGCAATTCCTAAGAGCTCTTGCAAAACCAGGCTAGTATTCATGACCATAATGAATACGACTACGAGGATTTGATAATGTCAGGGAGAGTCTTGTGTGAAGTATAATGTCGTCACGAATGTAGCTTCGAAAATTCGCCTGTGCGCGAATCTTTTTGCTGCAGATTCGGGTTCTTAGTTTTCAAATTTTGTGTCAATCTATTTTATGAATAAATGTAAACTTAGTGAATAAGTTTTAAAGAATCATTTTGTGCGATTAAAAGATATGTAAATCTGGTTTAATTAATAACATTGTATATAATTATGGCTCTTATTTAGTCTTTGAGAATAAGAAAACTTTTCTGTATAAATAAGGCCATAACCCTCATTCAGTTCACACAACCAAAACGAATTCCTCCATAATCATTTTTCCAGCATCTTCGATCAGAAACACGCCGAACTTCTATGATCTTTTAGGAAAATGAGTCACATCCGGTTGTACATCAGATTTGGTCGTTGTCTCGGAAATGTATTTACTTAACTGCTTTTAAGGGAATCGTGTTAAACACGAGCCTCGACCTTCTTCGCTCTTTTCTTATCGTTATATAGTGTCATGCTCCGCTTCTACTCCTTTCATCAGATTTAATCGTCTCTTATTTACTTTCTGTTATTTATTTATTGTAATATGATTTTATAAATAAAAGTATACACCGTTTCCTACAGTTTACATGCATTATAATGACATGTTATTAATAATTATCATTAACGTGCGTTCAATTTTAATAAAGTTAGTGTCCTTAATCATACTTATTTTTGCAAGTTTAACATTACATACATGAGAATGGATTCACTAAGAAGAAAAATAAATATAACAAGAATGAGAAATTATTTTAGTCACGCATTTCAAATGAAGAAGGAGAATTTCGAAGGAGATGCATCTCTTCTTATAGGTGTATCTGAAATGTGTGGATGTGATTATTTCTCATTCTTCTCATTTTACTTTTATTTTTTATTTGATCCTTACTCTTACATACATTGTATAAACTTTATGCCTAATATAAAAAGAAAACAAATAACAAAAATAAAAAGCTAATAATATATTGCACAGTACACTTACAAATTAATTAGTTACTGTAAAATACAAAGGTAAACGTGAGCAAACAACCATGTTCAAAATGAAATTAATTTGGTGGGGGTAATTTAGTAATTGTGTATTGTAAATAATTTTTTAATATTCTAACGCTTCTAAAATGAGCATTTAAAAAAGTAGTGTTAAAAGAAATGCAGGAAACTAAATGATTCTTGCTTTGTTGCCAAACAAGCGTCTTATCTCAAACGCTACATGTTAAACAATAAATGCTCTAAAATACTTGTCGCCGATCACAATCTCCCGTAGGCTCCGGGTCACGATCTTGTCGCCAATCCCCATCACATATCAACAAACCTAATAATCTTCTCACCAATTTTTAATTTTTCTTTTGAGATTACTAATGAATTTATTGGTTACAACGCTAAATATTTTAGATTTGACGTATAATGTTCCTCATGATACCCTTTTTCTTTGACCAACTACCACCTTCTACGAGTTTTTTCATTGACGTAAGTTAAAAGCTTTATTCTAAAGTTCAATAATATCTTACGTTATTTTCCTTTTCAAAAGCTTGATTGATTTAGCCCATATGGCTGCATGTAGCGTATGAAGTAGTACTCGATCACGGGAGGTAACAGGGGACCCTTGTGCCACTAGTTTTTTGTGTTGTATATGGTAGGCCCTTTGGATGTTTGCCCTCCATTAATTGAGAGATCACATGCATTACTCACTATCTGGTCTACAGTTTTCTTTATACTAAGAGCACAAAGTATGTAAGCTACCAATAACACGTTATTGGTATGCTACATCAACGTCACATCATACACCTTTCAATAACACACTAATAACTAAAATACCTTCCCTTATAACACGCCAGTAACATGTTATTGGGTCTCACAAAATACCTCACTAAAACTACCCACTCACTCACAATACAAAAAATAAATAAATAAATAACACAAAGAAAAACTATTGGCTTGAGCCACTCTAGTAACTCAAATACATTTAGCATGTTAAATGGTATGGTAATGACATGCCATTGGTATTTCTTTCTTTCCTTTGACATGTTATCTTGCACTCATACCCTTTGCTCTAATAAAACACACCTTTCATTTCAATTCCTCAATCTCAATAATTTCAAAAAAAAAGATATGTATATATGTTTTTGTGAGTTTCTATGAAAACTTGTGGGATTCTTGTAACCGACAAATTAAAATATTTTGTTCAGACTGATTTTATTTTATTTTCTTTTTGATTGCGTAAACCCTGGTAAAATATATTAATAATCAATAACAAACAACACATCATTTGTGTTTCAAACCATTACTTATAAGATTGAAATGCCAATTTCATAGAAAAAAATAATCTAGCCGAACAAAAACATAAACATCAAACACAAGACTAGACTACACTACAAACATTACGTTGGGCTATCCTTAATTAAATACGTCGGAAGTTTCCACCTTGTTAACACCCGCTCAACATGTATTGTCCGCTTGAAATGAAACGTTAAAAGCTTAAGACGAACTGTAGAAACAATAACATTAGTCACTTGTTCAATGGATCTCTTCTTTTGCTTAAATAACCTCGCGTTCTTCTCTTGCCAAATAAAATAGGAAGACACCGCAAACACTAACTTGGAAATTATGTTGTTGGATGATCGAGACTTTCCATATGAGAGTAACCAAGCTGTTATATGATCCAAAGATAAAAAAGTGGACGACATATCAATTTAAGGGTATAAAAAACCTTAGTCTTCCCAAATAGTGCCAATCAAGAATCTCTTATCAATACGAAATCTTGTTCGCCACATTAGTGAATCCATATGATCAGATTTAAGGGTATAAAAAACCTTAGGCTAATGCTAATGGTTCGGTTGGTTGACCCTCCAACCAAATTGGTGACCGCATGATCCCCACTAGCTCAACCGAATTGGTGACCAGCCATTAGCAAATTGTGGTTGAGTGTAGTTTTGGAGAGAAAATTTAATGTGACGCTGATGTGACAGAGGATGACTACAATATTTATGGTTATAATTGGCATTGACCTTATACATTACAGTACATTGGTAGAATATGAACCGTACGGTTAATATTGTGGAAAATAATTAAGAAACTTAAAACAAATGGCAAGATGACATATTTACCTCTCAAATTTATTGCACGTACAACACGTTTGAATGATTCAACATGTTATTCTCAAGAGTCACAGGGTATGTTTGTCGTGAGAGGCTTGAGCCGGGGTTGGGGCTAGAGTTGGGGTTGGGGTTGGGGCTTATATTATAAGTCGAAACTAAAACTTTTATTTTCATAAACTTATTTGATAAATTAGTTTAAGTTGAGGTTTATTATTGTATAATTACTAAAAAAGACATATAATTAAATTAACATATGTATATATTAGATATTTTTGTGAGTAATCGAGTAATATGGTACCAACGATGCTTAAATTTTGGGCTTATAAAAAATTTAACCTCATTTTTTAGGCTGGAGCTTATGGCTGAGACTTGGGCTTATAATTTCAAAGCCCCTCTATATCTTCTACGTCAAACAAAGTTTATAGGAGGCTTTTGAAATTTAAGCCCCGTATAAGCCCTTAGCCAAACACAGCCATACAGTCTTGTAGGCATCTCACATTTGTATCATGGATTCAGTCTAAACATCCGATTGATCGGTCATCTAAGGCTTGGTGTCGGTCTCAATTTTAGATTAATGAACATGTACTCACGGACGGAGTTTCTGTTGAAAAGTCAGTCAGCACCAAAAAAGATGGACAGAGTCAATGTTTTGAAAATCGATTTAATCGACCCCGTCGAGTTATCGGGTCATCGGGTTAACGGTTCAACCAGTTCGACCGTCGGGTCAATCCGGTTTTTTTAATAAAAAAAAAATTATTTTTTTTTCAACCGGTTCAACCATCGGGTAAACCAGTTTTCTATTAAAAAAATGAAAAAAAACCATACCCGACCGGGTTTCGAGAACCGAGTTGACCCGGGTAACTTAAAATCCGACGAATCTAACCGGTTAACCTTTTTCTAAAAACCCTATCTTTTTACCCGTTTTTCTTTTTAGCTAGAACCGGTTAACCTGGGTGGATCGACCCGAGTCTCAAAACATTGAACAGAGTTCAATTTTTCCCAATTTAACATTTTGAGAAGCATGCCTACATGCTAAAGGGAATACGTATATCTTACTAGATTAGTTCACATATTCAAAAAACGTGTTTTGAAACAAATTTTGAATAAGTTTCCCTGAAATAGTCTTCAATAATTATTTAATAGTGATCAACAATATTTGCCCGATATTTAATTAAAAGTTTATTTTGATCAACAATATTTGTAAAAGGATTTAACTTTTGATTTACACATTCTATCTTATATTATAAGTGGGTGTACATATGTCACAAGGTATCTAATGTACATTGCAAGAGTTGAGATCCTTATAGATCTCTCATTAACCATAGAACCAATCATTGTATCTCAATCATTCAATCAAATTAGATTCAAAGACTGAGATTAAACCATCTAATCTAATTAGAATGGCAAAAAGGTCAACTTATAAATTTAAAAAAAAAAAAAAAAAAAAAAAAAAAAACTTCATTATTTCCCAAAATTGTTACGGGAAAAAACACACACACACTATCAACTATTAACTCAGATCCACCATGACCGATCCACCAACATCACCCTTCCACCACCATCATTGATCCACCACCATCACCGTTCTACCACCATCACCGATCCACCACCATCACCAATCCACCAACATCATCACAAGATATGTTTGAAATCGTTATCATCATAAACCGTCAACTATATCATAATATCGTGTTTTGGATCAAAAAATCATGTTGTGGATCTGAAAATCGTGATGAATATGTTGATGATTTAGATGCACACCATGTGTTTGATGAAATGCATCTGTGAATAATCATATATGATTCTGAAGAATCATATGTGATTCTGAAGAATCATATGTGATTCTGAAGAATCACATGTGAAGCAAAATCACATATTTTAGTTTTTCTGTTATATCGATCTATTTATGTAATAAAGAAGAAAAGAATCATATATGATTCTAGTAGAATCATATATGATTCTAGTAGAATCATATATGATTGTAGTAGAATATTTTAGTTTTCTGTTTTATCTATTTCTATAGTAAAAAAGAAAAGAATCATATATGTTTCTAGTAGAATCATAAAGGATTGTAGTGGAATCATATGTGATTCTTGTAATATATGATTCTGAAATGCGTTTGTTTCTGTTCTAAATAATAAAAGAATCACATATGATTCTGGTAGAATCATATATGATTCTAGTATAATATTTTAGTTTTTTCTGTTTTATCTGTTTCTGTAATAAAGAAGAAAAGAATCATATATGATTCTACTACAATCATCGTTGTTACTAATTAAATGTTTGTATTTTAGCTAACTGCAGGTATTGCTTAAAAAAGTTGAAGAAAAGCCTAAGCTTATTCAGAGAAAAAAGGAAGTTATTCAAGGGGAATATTCTGAAAGTGATTAATGTAAGAAGGTGTTAAAGAAATTCAAGGGGAAGATGATTATGTGTTATGTGCTAGTGATGATTTATGTAAATCTTGATTAGGTGCTATGCACGAGTGATGATTTATGTAAATTTCTTCATATTATTGAGTTTAGATGTTGATGGTAGTCTTTTGGTAATTACTGATGTTCGTAGTAGTGAACGTATTTTTATATGTCATTTTGCTGAATGTTTTAACATCTGCATTCTTTTTCTGTCCCATATGATTCTAGTAGAATCATATATGATTGTATTAGAATCGTATATGATTGTATTAGAATCGTATATGATTCTACAAGAGTCATATATGATTTTACTATAATTGTTGTCCAACTGTTCATAAAAATGTACAAAACGTAGAAGAGATAAGAGCATGACCAACTAGTTCCTCGCCTTTGACTATGCTGCTTCTGCATCATTATTATTTTTAAAGTAACGTAGATACATAGAGCCTATAAAGAATAACTTTTTACATATATAATTGAACCTTATCTCCAAGATAAGAAACATTGGTTAATGAATGAAATGTCCACTAGAAAAAAAGTTCTTAGCAATTTCTTTTAACACAATCACATATTATAATGATAAAAAAATAAAGATCCCTCTTTGAGACAACATATAACAACGATGGTGCTAAGGACCAACTTCTTTGGAGAAAATAAATTAAACCACAGCTTCACAAAATCATCATCAAAGAGGTCTACTAGAATCATATATGATTTCAGTAAGAATCATATATGATTCAACTAGAATCATATATGATTCTACTATAATTCTTGTAATGCTCTTTCTTCTGCGTCTAATCTTACAGCATGCTCTCTTCTAACACATTCTCTTACGTATTCAGCTTTTCTCTTAGCAGCGTCGTGTTCCTTCTTCTGTTGTTCAGCTAATGCTTTTGATTCCTCTTCCTGAACTTTTAACAGATAATACAGAAAAACTAAAATATTCTACTGCAATCATATATAATTCTAGTAGAATCATATTATGATTCTACAAGAATCATATGTGATTCTTTTGTTTTTTATTACAGAAACAGACGCATGAATCATATATGATTCTTCAGAATCTTCACAGACGCATTTCATCAAACACATGGTGTGCATCTAAATCATCAACATCTTCATCACGATTTTCAGATCCACAACACGATTTTTAGTCCACAATACCAGAATCACACAAGCAATACCACCTTTCACACCCACACCATCACCACCATCTTCAACCCCAACACCACCTTCATCAACCCCAACTTCATCAGCCCCATCTCCACCATATATGATTCTGATAAGATTGATGGTGACTGTTCATGGCGGCGGTGACGGTGAGTGACGGTATTGAGAGATTGATGGTGTTTAATCGAGATTGATGATGTTTAATGGTGATGATGATTCCGATTGATGATGATTGACCGTGTTTCATGGTGAGTGATTGATGGTGACGGTTTTGAGAGGTTTTGAGGGTGAAGGGTGAGTATCAAATGAGAAAGAAAGAACATGATTGAGAGGTTTTGGGGTGACGGTAAATTGTTTAAAATACCCTTGTATAAGATAAAGAAAGAAAAAAAAATGGACGGATGAGTGAGATAAATGGAGGGATGAGATTGAATGGTGGGATATATGGCATTTTTTGGATTTATAAAGAACTTTTGCCTACATTGCAATGGGTAAATCAAAAATTAAATTGTGCAAATTACTTTCTATTTGTAAAAGAAATTGATCGTTACATTTTCATTTCTTAATTGCAAACTTAAAAGTATAACCTAGTAAAACATATCTATTTTATCTAATAAAATAAGCTTTTGTACAAGCCCTTCTAAGCACCAAACATTAAAAATTCATTTAATGCATACCATATTTAGAGACAATTTACAACACCTTAATGCTACAACTTTTTAAAAACCTCATTAAATCGTCATCAAACACAAATCAAAGTAAGACAGACAGTCAAACAATCAAAGACCTCCTATTTGATTTATTTTTGTAAGGTATTGAATACCAATCAATCTATACGCTCCTCTTCTTCTTCATTCTTCCTCCACAAGATTTGTGTCTTACAAATCCTCTAGAGCAATAACTCTGTCCATCCTTCTCATATAAATACACGATTGAAAGCCAAAACGAAATATCTTCATCCTCTACATTTGCAATTCTTTATTCTCTTTTTACATGTTATGATTTAGATATATGTCGAAGTTGAACTGATTGCGTTCTTACTTTTTTATTTTGTAGGTAGAATGTGATTGCGGAAGATTAACCAGGTTTGACAAGTTTTATATTTTTTCATTCTTCAATTTAATTGTTAGTAGATGATATGGATTGATGAAAATGATTATTTGTAGTTTATGTTCTATGTGTGTATTTTTATGCACGCCAACTATTTGATAATTTTTGTTTGTGTAATTGTCATTTATTATGTACTATTGGTTTGTGAAATTATTATGGGTTATGAGAATATTAAGATTAGTGTTATTGTTTTCGTTTTTGTGGTGGCAGATGAATGTGGACAAGCTACAGAAAATGGCCGGTGTCGTTCGCACTGGTGGGAAGGGTAGTGTGAGAAGGTTTGTTTGTTGCGTTGGTACTTTGTTGCAAGGAATTTGCATGATTATTGTGGGTTTGTCAAGCTTTAGGCATTCTGTAATCATATGATCAGAGTGTCCGTTACATAAAAAGATAAATAGACTTTAAACTGCAAGTTCGCACACATTTGAGGAGGCGTTTAGGATTGCTTATTTTAGTGTTTTTATTTGCCCCGCTTATTAAAGGGTAAGTAGGTTTGTGGGGCATATGTCCGGTCCTTGATTTTTGAAACAGGTATGTTTATTTGATTTCAATCAAATAATATTATGGTTTATTGTTTTGGTAAGGTATATGTGTTATCCTGCGATTCTATTGTATGTTTATGTTTGAATCGATTTAATTTGAGTCATAGGTGGACGTCGTGACTTTGGATTCATTAGTGTTGTTAGAGTGATAACTCATACTGATGGTTTAAATCTATCAAATATTGTCTGATTTTTAATTTTGTTTTTCTTTGTAGTACCATGAATTTGCTAATGTTATACGGAAATAAGACAATGCTTGACTAAAATGTGGCCGTCCATTATATTGAGTATTCTATATATAATCTCATCTGCGAAAGTAGTCTTCTAACAATACGAATCATAATTTTTCAATTGAGTGAATATATGTGTTAATTATGAAAATTGTTGGGTTCCCTATTGGCTTAGAATGAACATGTTTGATACGCTACAAAAGTAACAGTGACAATCTAGGACCGAACATATGCCACACAATTATGATAAAACATAATCATGATTTTTGGTGTGATTTTACTGATGATGCCAGTATATACAAGTATTTCAGCTTTGTGCTTTGTGGTGTATTTGGGTTTGTCTCATCTCTTAATGTCAAAAGATATTGCAATTTTAATCATAAACTGTGTTCCGCTTGGTAGAGTAAAAGTGTTTGGATTAGCATTTTTATTCATATAAAAAATAAGTTTGATAAATTGCTTATTTAAGGATTTAAGACGAAATATAAAAAGAGATGAGAACATTTAATGAACTACATGTTTTAATATCAAGTTCGTCTCAACAAACAAGTATATATTAATGGGCAGTAATTTGCTGCAGATGGCGACTTGCCGCTTATGGAAGATTGTTGCTGATGGGGGCTTTCTGATGATCGCGGGTTGCTGGTGATGGCGACCCTCTGTTGATGGTGGCTTGCTGATTGTTGCATTAAATTGAAATGAGGTATTAACCTATAAAGGTATAAACTCTATCACCGTCAATAAGTTAATGTAAGATAAGTTTTTATTATAATTTATTCTCATTAATAGTTCCATTTAAGTCTTTTAATACTTCTTACCTTGAAATGGTTAGAGTTATCAACATGGGTCCAATCATAAGTACAAACACTCCAATAAGTATTTATGGCTTGAGCAGGTTTATGTTGTGTATTGCTTACAATTAGGATGCGAGTGTATTTTTTATTTTTTTACATTTCAATGATAGTTTCTTGGCGCTATATTGACAACGCAAATTCATAACCGATCACTACTGCATTCAAATAAAATTATGAATTTCTACAAGAAAATTCAAAAGTTTTTGATGTCCTGGATGATTATGGAAGTGGTTTGAATTTGTTCACCGAATTACTTATTATATCATTTCTGCTATTCGGTTTTTTATTGAATCGTCATTTTTAATATTGTTTCATATCCTATAAATAGTGCCGCATTAAACAAGAACGGAAGTGATGGTGGAAAGACTCCAGTTGAGAAGCAAAACATAACCATGTGGAAAAAACTGAAACAGACTACTACTAAACCAAGTAAACCTATGTTTGCCGACCACACACCAACATGAGTAATAAACCGAATATGGACAGGAATATGCAAAACCCTGATAAACCGGTTAATCCTAAGACACAAGTAGCTCCTCAAAAACGTTTAATTTACCATACTGAAACTATTTTTACACATCAAATTTACTTTTAACTAATTACTCTTTTTGGGTAAATTGAAACAGAAACCGACGTATTCAGATAGGGAAACTGTTCAAGACAAGCTTGAAGCAACAATGAAGAGCTCCAGAACATTATCAACAAGCTAAAAATGGTTTGTACTAATGATCTTATTTTCAAGAGTAGGTCTATAAGCAGTGCAGTGGATATTGGATTCTAACATATGAACTTTAACTGTTATCAACTGCAGGCACTAACAACTTTGTTCAAAGATTATTCAGTCGTGTTTCCAATTCTAAGCTATTCACATGCAGATTTCGTGCTGGAGTTTTAGAGGTCGCAGCAGATGGAAGTAACTGATTCCTTCTTACGTTATATTATCCTTGCAAGAAAAGGCGTTTGTTTGTGTGTTGGGTTGGTATTCACATGCAGATTACTATGTGTTGCTACCTGGTTAGTTGTAAAGTAAAGATGAAAATAAGAAAAACAGGTGTCTTTTGTTACCTTCAGACTTGAGTACATTAAGACTTGCGCACTACGCTATATGATTCGGTATATGCTAAAATCTACTGTAAACAACCAATTTCCTTTTCAGGCCATTAACGTTTTGGCTAAGAAAAATATGAAAAGTACTTTTGCTTCAAATAACACAATTAAAAAATATAAGAAATAATAATTAGAATACTGGTTGGTCCACTCAAGTTTAGCTTGAGGTTTAAGTATAAATTCTATCATCGTAGCATTGTACAAGAATAACTGATTATTTGTATTAGTTATAAATAAGAATTGATGTTAAGAATCTCGGTTTTGTTTATGATGGTCTTGATTAGATTGGTAAAGCTAAAATTGTCCAGGTAGGATACGTTAAAAAGAAAAAGTTATTTAATGACTTAGTTTTGCCTTTAAGATTAAGATTAACTTGCGTTGATTTTTAATAAATAGTAAAGAAATAAGATAACTAATTACGTTAAAAATTGTCTTAGAACTATGATACGTAGTAATCATCTTAATTCATGTTTGACACCTATTTTTTAGGCAAATTTGAATTCCTTTGTCATATGAATGTTCACAGATGTACCAAGAGGCCGGACTGGAGATTTTGCTTGGATCTGAATTTGGACAAAATATATTCTCAAGATTGGCCTGCCAAAGGTCCAACGCTACAGGTAGATTATTATTATGTTTTCTGGTGACTAATTTGGTACAATTATCTACGTTTTAATTGTGGTAATAGTGCTTCGTTCGAGATGGTGAAAGGTGATAACGAAGAGTTTTGAAATAAGCAATTGTACTAACCTGATTGGAATGGAAATCATAATGTTTCAGTTCGGGTATGGATGTGGATACATTAGGTTTGACTTACCATGAACGTTGCACCAATCGTTACACCATTTAATTACCAAGTGGGAGATGTGTAAGCCAGCAAGGGTGGTCACAATCGAAAGTGTAGATGGTAAGCTTGAATTGCATGTATACTTTAATTTCAGCCATCTATGTCCTGCATAAATGCGTTTTATTCACATCACGTTTTTACAGACACAAACAAAATCACTGCATATACTGCTGGGAGAACAAAAATAACACCAAGTGAGCTTTCATATTATCTTCTTTTCATATAGGCATGTTTTTGTTTCAACACCTCTTAGTACAATAATGTGTCTTGGCAATTCATAAGTATATAATTTTTATAGAACTTTTCGGTTTAAGGATTGATGGCGGTTCTTAGTAAGTTTGTATTTTTATGCAGGCAGGTCCGGTGGGTTGGGTAACAATTTTAAATGGGTCAATTTGAGTACAAGTCAAAACCGATCCAGTCTGGGTGGGGTCTACCTGCAAACGATTTATTGTCCAACTTTTTGTTTGAATAGTTGATGTGTTAATTATGATTAGGAAAACTTCATTTGACTCCTAGCCATCATCAATTTCATCTTCTGCTGAGAACAGAGGAAAAGCTGCGAAGAATAGAGGAAAAGAATCAGGTAATATGAATGGTCAAATTAAGTTGTGTTTTATAACTTGCGGGTTAAATAGGTAGAACTGGTTTATTACTAAAATAATAACCCACTTAAATTTCTTATGCTACTTTTGCGTTGTAGCTCTACTGAAGCAAAAAACAAGGTGGTGGACCAACTAAAAATTACTAAAGTTGCTAATGACTACAAACATGTAATTTACTTGACATTAGAACTCCAGGTTAGTGACTTTAATCATTTTCAACATATTACCTATTCACTTTCATTTGAATTCAGAAAGTAAATTTCTATATATGGACATTTTATTTAGGAAAAAGCAAAGCAGTCAGGTCGAAACTTTGTTGAGGTTGACCCATGAGGAAGAAACTTTTAGTTTCTGGTGATGTTAAGAAGGTTTACCGGGGATTTAATATGGAAAAAGGCAGGGACGTTCCATGGAATATATGATTAACAGGTTGTTCCCCTTTTAAAATATTTGCACTTACACACTTAAATAAAGTTGCAAAAATACTAATTTGTACTTTTTTCATATCCAGATTTGCTTAGGAGATTCCAAAAGTTGTGGTCAGCTAAGGGTTAGGTTGCAAGTCCATTAGTAACAAATAAAATGATGACCTGCAAGTTATAATTTCGAGCTGATTCTCAAGTGTGATTGGCGGCTTCAAGTCCTCTATTTATTTTAGAATTTTTTTGTTTGTTGCAGCTAATATGTATTTGTACTAACCAACTTTTATTTGTAATTGAGATGAAAGTGTGTTGATGTGTATGAGTGTGTACATGTAGCATTAAGAAATGAAACTTCTTATGTGTGTACATATAGCAAAACGAAATCTATTGTTGCCTTTGATGGTAGATTTGGAAATAAAGTATGTTTAATCATAGTTTTCATGTATGTGATGATGCTACATTATCATTCATTTTGCTATGTTATTGAAGAAGTACTTAAGACATTTGATTAAACCCGAACATGTATGTACATCTATATAACTAATACGTTTGTATGATTGTTTAAATTTACATATAATCTTATCGCTTAACTTCATTTTATCGCTTACTTTTGCTTTTCTCAAACTTTTAAGTGTTTACAAAATCAATATGGACTACTCTAATGTTTGACGCTAACCGCATATTCTGTATTTTAATAGTTATAAACCAAAATTTATATGGCTCAAATATTAAACTTATTATTCTCTTCATGAAATGGCGAAAACTATTTATGTTAGTTGTTGTTTCCTACTTTATTCGAGCACATAATTACTTAATGAATAATTTCTTAATTGTGCAACGTTCGTAAGATCATAACTTGACCCCATAGCATCTATTATTGACTTTACTTATCCAAACATGTTGGATAACATACATGATCCGGCCTACTTCCAAGAAAAGGCGATTTTGGCACCCACAAATGAGTTAGTCGACACTATAAATGAACATTTGTTGGCCAAATTTCGGTGAGAAGAAATGGTCTACTTAAGTTGTGACAACGTGGATAAAAGTGGCGCAGTCTTTGTCATAGATCGATCTATTTTCTCATCAATTTATAAATGGATTGAAGTTCTCAGGTGTTCCAAACCACAGGCTTGCTTTAAAAGTTGGAGTGCCGATTATGTTGTTAAGAAACATAGACCAATCAAATGGTTTATGTAATGGTACAAGACTTCAAGTACTTAAATTAACAAGAACCTCTATTCAGGCGCATGGACAACTGTACGTTGCCGTATCAAGAGTAAAAAGTAGGCGGGGTTTGAAGGTTGTCGTTTGTGATCAGGATGACAATCTCTCCAAAACCACAACAAATGTCGTGTATAAAGAAGTACTTGAAGGTCTTTGAACAAGGTTCATGTTGTATCAAGTATGTCTCATTGGTGTAATCACGTTATATTATACTATGGTTCATTATTTTTAATGTTCTGAGGTTTGTTAGAACTCAATCGATCATTAAAATCACACATCATTTTATGTTCGAGTCGATCTATTTTAGATTGGCGTGCGATATTGTAAATCGATCATGACTACACATATTTTAAATTTAACAAATTTACGTTATTACTTTTATTATCATCTCATTTATCTATTTTTTTAAAAAATAACCCGGTGTCAACGGGTCTCTAAGCTAGTAATAAATATACAAATGTTTATCGCACTAATTGATGTATTCAAATATAAAATGAGAACGTGAAAATCACCCCTCATTTGCAAAACTATGGATCATCGAATATTTAATTGTCAGGACAAGACAATATAAATTTATTAGAAATGCCAAACAACTTTTACACAACATTACAATATAAATTTATTAGATATGCCAAACAACTTTTACACAATCTTACAAAAGTTACAACCTGTTTTGATTAGAAGACAATGTTATTCTTCTCTTATCTCTTCCACTCAATCAACATTTAACGTTTTTTAATATCTATCCTAGCTATCACATAATTAACGAGCAGCCTTCTGAAATCTGAACTACTCGTGTTGTAAATGAATTGTTTTTTTTACCGCAAACAAGAAGATTCGAGTTAAATCTGGACTAATTCCCTTCATCTGTCGAAATTTGGTTAAGATCATCTTCTAAATCATATAAATTTCCACAAAGTTTAATCTCATACATGTATTCCTAATCTACACTAATAAATTACAATCCTATACATGTGCTTACACATTTATTTGTACCTACATGGCTACATGTCAAGTTTTTTCTACTTTGTCTATCTATGAAATTAAATTATTGAGAAACAATTACGTTACTCTGTACATAAGCAAGTGTGTTAAGAGTTAACACAAATTTGAAGACACCATTTAGCTAATAAACTATTATTACACAGTTTTAATCCCGCAATTAGTCAAGCATTTCGGCTTTCCAATCATTTTTTAATCTATTTTGCGTGCAATAGATTCCAAATAAATTTATTAATTTTATACGTACGTTAGCATGATGATGAACCACAAGTACATATATTGGATATGACATGTTGACATCACTTGAATAAATTTGTGTAATGTTAAATGTAAATAAGAACTACAGTACATTTTTTTCTGCTGTTCCAACAAGTTTTTTATTTGTCAAAATTTTAAATCCACCTCACATTCTTCCTTTAAATAAGATAGACTCTTCCCTTCAATAGGTCACCTTATACTCTTGTAAAAACCCTAGCTACATTTTGTGTACGTCTCCATTAGCAATGGCAACTCAAGCACTCACTTGTTTCTTCATTCTTTTCCTCATCTCCACCGTCACATTGTCCGATGCATGTGGTTCATGCGGACCAAAAATACCACCTAAGGCTCCCCCGGCATACCCCTTTTGCCCTAGGGACACACTGAAGCTAGGAGTATGTGCTGATGTTCTAGGTTTGGTTAACGTAGTCGTTGGAACCCCTGAATCGAGCAAATGTTGTGCATTGCTTGAGGGTTTGGTTGATTTGGAAGCCGCTGTTTGCCTTTGCACAGCCATTAAGGCTAATATCCTAGGAATCAACCTCAATATTCCAGTCTCTCTAAGCTTGTTGCTTAGTGCTTGTCAGAAGACTCTTCCAACAGGCTTCAAATGCGAGTAAAAATTGAGTTTAATACATGTTTATGAATTATGACCCTTTTGTTTAATTCATTCACCATTTTCGTTACGTGGGTTTCATAAATTATCGAACCCAAAAACGAAAATGGAGTGTATTAAACGAATGGGTTTGATTTTTTATGTTTAAATTGTGAATTTGTTGTTAATGCTGGTCTTGATTAGGGTTTTCATTTGTGATATGTATTCTGTTCCAATTTGTTTGTATTTTCCTTTGGATGTGAGGTATGGATGTTTGATTATGTGTCAAATAATTGGGCAATAATTATTGCCCGTGTGTGATGTAATAATTCATTTGTCACGGTTTCATCAACTTGAAATTGTAAATTCATTTGGAATATGCATGTGTATGATACTTCCAAGTTCCAATGTATAAACTACAAAAGAAACATAAGGTTAACATGTTGAGAAAGATGATAACGCCATTTTTCATTTTGCACCCTAAGATGGAGTTTAAACTTTTATCTTTATTTTTTAGTTTTATTTCTACATAACTACAAATGAATTTATAAAAGTTACATTTTCAACTCAAGTTTAGAGTACCTATTAAAACTAGTCCAATTTGTTTTTTTAAATGAACTTTTTTTATACATTTTCTTTAAACGAATTTTAAATGTGATCCAACAATGTTTAATGTGATATATATAAACATTTTACACACTGTTTTCTTCATATATGCAAATGTCCCCTAAATTTTAGGTGCTCTTCAAGACGCGTGTATCATCAAAATGGCACAGAGTCCTCAAAATCCATGAAACGGCTCTGCATAACAACAATGAGTGGATTTAGCTTAGAAAATGAGGCTAATGAGTTTGATGACGAATGGGACCATGTGAATGGTTTCCGGCAAGCAAAAGGCTAACGCACGAGTTTTGTGGATATACGAAGCCAGAAACTCGTATACAAATTAAAAACGTGACCATAAAACATATATAGCACACTATATAACTAATGGTCAAGATAAGTTGAAACTATGAATTGTTGGTTACCTGTATTTTCTCTACATCTTTTTTAGTTTTAAAAAGAAGTAGTTGATCGTCAAATCGTTTGATTACACTTGAATTATCATAATCCAAAATGAACGGACAAACCCTACATCTTTCATGATCTAAAACTTTAAATCGATTTGATTATCAATTACCTGGTTACATTTTTCATGATGACATTGTTTGTCCATTTATTTTCAACAACAACAACAATACTCAATCTTGTCAAGACCTAAATATGTAAGAGGCGGTTTGCGGAGAGTCATTAATCATGTTGGAAAATGTATATATTTACAAGTACGTAAATGTCCGGATTCAACTCGCGACTACCTGGATTCACACTTTACGATAAGACTGATGTTTAAATAATTAATATAAAATATTATGTTTAATTATTAAATTCACAATAAACGACTAAACGAGCGATAAGCACTTATCGAAAGTGACTATTGGTCGTTAAATGTCAACGGATATGAAGAAAAGTAAACAAGCCAAGAGACGGTTTTAGGAACCTTCTTTTGGGCTTGTTTTTGGCCGAAACTATGGAATCCCACATCTAAACCATAAGAAACATGACATCTACCATAAGGCTATAAATACATCCCATGATTCATCCTTTGGTACACTTGATTTCATTAGAAGGCCAAACTTCTTCTTTTCTTCCTCTTATTCTTGGTCGACGAGTGAATCCCCATTGTAAAGGATTTACTGGTGACCTTGAGCATAACAAGGTGTTTGGTTATTCTATTGTGATCAAGAACCAGCATTCGTGATCGAATCGCTAATAATGCGTGTGTATGTTAACGTGGTTGTAAGACATTATTCTTACACCAATAAGTACTTCTTTGTTTTGCTTTGCTCGAGGATTTGACATTCGAGAGAGACGTTACGCATACTTTCGCTAATTAATTTATTTGTTATGATCTTTAGTCTTCATTTGTGTACTCTTGATGTCTTTATGTTTTATTATATTTTATATATCATAAACTCAACAATGGCATCACGAGCCTTGTATAACAAGTAATTAATTATCGAAACACATAATTAAAATAAACATGAATGTGTTATTATTTGTATGCTTAGATCTAGGGTTTGCTTAACCTAAACCCTAATTTGGGGGGGCGTTTTTATGTGCCCTAATTAGGTTTTGTAAACTATTGTTTTAATTGGATTAGAAACCCTAAGATGCATACAACTTTATGTGTATATGCGTAACTTTGATTTAATTGCATTAATTGTTAAGTGTAATTTTATGTCCATGATAATTACATGCATGTTTTATCATGGATCTGCTTTTATTGTATGTCTTTCTTGTTTAAGTGATATACACTAATTTTGATAAATCTAAAATTGGGAAGACCTCAATATATATATTAATTGGTTAATTAATAGGATTTATCAAAACCGTTTGCATGTGGCTATTTGATATGCATGACTTTTATTTGTTATGCATTCATTGTTTATTTGTTTATTTTTATAAATACTTGCTTGGTTGTGTTTTGAAACAAGGGTATTTTTATAAGAAAAATAAACTGACCTAAACAATGGTGAAACATGTATTATTAAGAATAGTAATCATAATCGTTTAATTGATTGATGACTTTGGTACAAATGACTGAACGGCTCACCCATGAGAATGAACTAATAAAAGGGTTTAAAGAAGTGCATGTCACACCGAATGGATGTCTAAGGTTGTGCTTTAGCGCACCAGTCCTCTCCTCCGTAAGTTCGAATGGAGCTACTTAGTAAGTCATTAAATGTGCAAGCTCATCTTAAGGGCGAATTAGTGTTGATTCCATGCACCACTTAGGTGGTAATTATCCGAAACACTAAGTGTTTACACTTATGCAAAAGTACGGTATAATGGATGATAATTAACACTAAATTCCTTGATTGGTGAATCCAATACCTCAAATTAAAGTTTGATGATGAAAAGCTTATACATTAAAACAAGATCTAAATGTTTTAATAAAAACTATGCTACAAAGATGAATGCATGACATCTTTGTACATATTTGATTTAACATCAAAACTATTACCCTTTAATTTAAGTTATATGCCATCCAACGAAACGGAAACACCTAAGATTACTTTCTATTTGCGTGAGAACGTGACTTAGATCTTAATCAAAGGGTAAAATGTCCACGTGTCGTGAGAACGGGCATGGACGATTTTGCGGTTTCTTAAGTTGGACAACTTAATTGAGTTTTGTAGTGAGAACTGGCAACTCAAGGCATAAGATGGGATAAAACATGTTTACATGGCAATTGAAATTGGCTATATGTAAATCCCATAAATCTAGGAATTGCAATTGAAATTGGCAATTGAGCACAAGCTCTACCACTTTGTATAAGGTTCATTACTAGCAGATCAACCGACGTGATGAGATTATGACAATTTGGATCCTAGTTTTCAAAGAAAATTAAATGGTTATATGTTTATGAACCATGGGTGTTTAATTTTCTTGAAAAGGTTAATTATCGAAAATACTAAAATTGAATTTTGTAATTCTTTTGAATGTATAATTGCAACATTTAACCGTAAACGAAGTTTAGTCTTTGATCAATAAATTGTTCCATTCTGCTTTCAAACAAATGTTTGATCGAGAATAATTTACCGAAAAGACAAACGAAGTCTCTTTTCCATGGGAGAAGCATGAGACTCAATCCTATTCCTTTTCATGAATGAGAAAGGTATAATAGGAACATTTGAATTGTCTAAATTCTAAATGTAACTCATAGCAATGAATTGCACATCATATTTTCCATAAAGATTTCATTACCCTCATTTGGTGAATGAATCCTTTTGTAACAACATGAATGTTGGTTAACTGGAAAACATGTATATGAATTACAAGATTAGAAGCTAGAAAAATTACCGCGAAAATTGGTAAAAGGCAAACTAGCATATTTTATCTAGTTGTTTTGCTTTAGCCTTTAAAGGTACTACATACCAGTATGGGGATGATAGGCCTGTTAAGGAAGAAATTGCATACCCAATTTTTCAAGTTAATAACATTGATGGATAACCCATCATTCACAGAGTAGAATACACCTTTTAGTACCTTAGTAATGATTACGTATGGTTCTTCAAAGGTGTAGGAAAGTAAAAAGCAAGCAAGTGTTTTCTTCGGTTATGCAACACTTACAATGTTGTCGATTCAATTGGGAGCATTTGTGTTGCATTACTTGAATAAGAAGTTGTTTTAATGATTTCTAATTCAGGGGAGCTACAAGCCTTATTTCGTGTAGTAACCCAGATTATCTTCAAAGATAATTACTTTCCAATTGTAGACACTTATGTTTTAAGGAAAGTCATGTGCGTTTCCTTACTAAACAATATAGTTCTACATCTACTTGTTATATCTATGACACAAATCATATTAATCGAATAAACGAACGTGTATCGTGTTGTTTATCTGCTACATGATGTTGTTCCATGCACAAGTGGGATAAATCTTTATTGTGTGCAAGGTACAACACATATAAATATGATTTCAATAGATTCTCTTGACCGCAAGGTAAGAGAGTAACGTTCAATAGGAATTATACATTTTATATGTGTGATTGCCACATTAAGAACATGTGTCAAGATGATAACAAAGACTACTTTATTTTAAATATTTATGTTATTCAATATTTAAGAAACACTTGTAGTTACAATTTATGTTGCGTGAGAACGTGAACTAGATTGTAGCCAAGGTAAAATATCCACGTGTCGTGAGAACGAGCATGGATGATTTTGCGCTTTCTTCGTTGAACATTTCATGGAATAACATAATTAAATGAAGTAATCTAATACTACTTTGAATTTAAGTATTCGTTGAATGACTTAAATTTATGTAGTCAATATTAACTTGAAATATTAATTGAAACACGAGGTGGTGTTCATAATTACTTTTATTATAAATGTTTATGATTTTGTAAAATCACAAACATGAAGTCTTTAATACAAGACTTACAATATAAAGTAAGACGTTAACTTGATATGTTTTAAGACATATGCATGAAGTCAATGAGGTGATCAATGACTTATAACGATAGTGGGATTATAATCGATATGTCTTTTGACTTGGTCAAAATACTTGTGTTATAATACATGCAATTGACTTGGTAATTCTATTGTACCATTAAGTTTTACTTTGTTGGTAAATAGATGAGCCAAAGAGTAGATGGTTATCTTAAATATTGTTAGATTATCTTACAATATTAATTCTAATGAAATACCATAGTTTTATGGTATGTTCAGTTAGAAGAATCAAAATCTATTGGCATGTTTGATTCAAGATAACTATAGTTTCTTCCAAAAGTTATCAAGGTTAGTAGATTGAGTATAGATTGAATATACTCAATAATACTCCAACCTAGAAGATTGATAAGACACCATTTGTTTATGGAATGTGATGAATCACATTAAGTCTTATAAATGAAGTTCTGAATTTGTTAAACTACTTGTATAGTGAGTTGTAACAAACGATGTCGAACTATCAATGTGTTTTGTAATATCCCAAAAGAGAACAATGTATTGTTACTCTACTTGCTAAACTATTTAAAGGTAATCTTTAAATTGTTAAAGGCAAGTGGAAGTTTTGTTTAGATCTTGAAAGATTGAATTACAAAATGCATAATCTTCTAAAATGCACTAGCAAATATCATGATGAGGCTAAACATGAAAATGATAGACCTTAATATGATGGAATTGTCATTCATAGATCCGCAAGGA
Source organism: Chrysanthemum lavandulifolium (assembly GCA_022545495.1). Lineage (NCBI taxonomy): Eukaryota > Viridiplantae > Streptophyta > Magnoliopsida > Asterales > Asteraceae > Chrysanthemum > Chrysanthemum lavandulifolium. Next base: position 167,292,583 of record CM040239.1, on the reverse strand, counting down.
TATCTCGGATATTTAATATGCCGAGGAATATGAGTTACGAGGATCATGGTAAGCTCGTTAATCATAATGATAAATTTACCAAATGTTGTATTGTGGTAAATCAACCATACTATGAATGTAGAGATGTTTGTCCATAGAGATAACCAACTTTAGATATTTGGTTTATCTTAATGAGTTTCTTCAAAGAATGAAAACCCTAGTGGTTTAAATCTTTGTGTAGGAATCATATGGAAAATATTGTACACGTATTTAATGCATGTCTAGTGATAATAATATTAATCATATTTAAGCAATTAACTATGATTGAATATTCTTTACTAGATACATTAAATAGAAGTATAAAGATTATAATTGTCATACTTAGTTTCATTGATGTGAAATTTTGACAATGAATATCAAAACTCTTTGTTTTGGAATTACTTTTCGAGGACGATAAGTAATGCAAAGGAGTTTTATGAATTCAAATAATCTTTGAATATGTACAACCGCAAGAATCCATGAATGGATATATGCATGCATCTAGGAGATGATTCTTATGTTTAAAATTAAATCCATGTTTGATTTAATAATTAAAATAAAATTGCTCATAAGTATTCCTGAAAGCTAGTGGGAGTATTATTTATTTTTCTTAAATCTTATATGTTGTATGGGCAACTACATTCCACTTAAATTAAGTTTTAGTTGGGAATGAAACTTCGTTTGTAAGATTTGGAAATAATATATACAACCTTGGAATATATGTTTATAAACATATGCGGTAAAATAAATGAGTCTAATAAAACATGATAAATACATATCTTTGACAAGATATAATATGAATGAGATCTTAAAGTTTAACTTGAAGATTCATCATGTACATCATGTTGTGTATAAGATTGTTGTGTCATGCTTGGTTACAAGATGATTTGACAACATTGAAAGTTGTTAGTGTAATAAATATTTTAAAAGGAATATGTTTGGATTTAGAATCTCATTCCACAGCCGGATATGCTCCTAGATTCTATGGGCTAAAATATGGCAATTATTTCATAATTGTCATTGCCAACAAACTTGAGTTTGGTAGGCACCAACATTACACTATAACCGCTCAAGTTTACGGATGTTTAAAGAGCATATTGTTGTACACAATAATGCTGGTATAATTGAGATGACACTCAATTCTAGTCATGGTATCGTTGGTGATGACCATGTTGACTAGTTATGCTCAATTAAGAGCATAGTTGCATTATACATTAAAGAATAAAGAATACTTTATACTTTAAGTGTTGAAGGATGATTGTCATAAAAGGGTGGTTCAGGTTATCTCGTACCTTATGGAATGATATGACAATATCAAGATATGTGTAAACACATACAAGAAATTCAATTATTGAATTTTTGAAATAAGTATTCTCAAAATTCTTGTAGATCAAAGTTAGTTGAAATTATGCCTTGTCAACAAGTATGAGTTGCATGACTTGTGGCAAAATTCATTAACTGAGAATTATCATGCATTGATCTATTTAGTATTTGGATAAAGGATGTTAAACAATTATTATTTATAATGAATTAAAGTACGGTATCGTTTAATTTCATTTATAATATTGTGTCCTCAGATTTGCATGTTTAAATCCTTGAATAACTTAAGTTATTCTAAATAGTCCGTTGTCAATCAATAACATGGGAATGATATTGGATTAAGACAAATCGAGTATTAGTTAGAATATACTTGAAAGTATATTGATGCGTAGCATGACTAATTTCGATGATATTCAATGTATTGAGTATAGGACTTATCCCACCCGCATGATAATACTTTATGGATCTTTGTCATTAAGTATATCATGGATATTTATCCTCGACTTGAGATACAAGAGATATGTCATGGATGTAGTGCATTTTGTGAAGCAATCTAACGCTATCGTGAATCGGTAGTTATAAGGGTTGTTTTCGAAGTGTTGCGAAATTTATGAATCGCTTGTAGTCAAAATGGGATTTGTTTCCTTCAAATTTATTTTGAAGTATAATACTACCGGGCCCTCGTAGGGTTGTTAAGATGTTTGCATGGCCATGCCCAAGGTCTTCGGAATATGTTCGTAAGAATTGGTAATCTTGATCAATCACATAAAGCGAGAAACAGAATAGTTAATTAAGAAATGAGTGAGATCCATATTCTTATTAACAAGGTATTAGAAACAAAAGGATGAATATGATGATGAATCATCAAACTTGGTTTTTCTCCAGAAAACCATACACGAGTTGTACCGGGAGCATTGACGTGTTGCTAGACGCTAACCAATGTCATTTCACGTTTTGTAAACATATCCAAGTGGGAGCTGTTGGAAAATGTATATATTTACATGTACGTAAATGTCCGGATTCGAACTCGTGACCACGGGATTGCACACTTTACGTATGAGACTCGATGTTTAAATAATTAATATAAAATATTATGTTTAATTATTAAATTCACAATAAACGACTAAACGAGCGATAAGCACTTATCGAAAGTGACTATTGGTCGTTAAATGTCAACGGGATATGAAGAAAAGTAAACAAGCCAAGAGACGGTTTTAGGAACCTTCTTTTGGGCTTGTTTTTGGCTGAAACTATGGAATCCCACATCGGAAACCATAGTAAACATGACATCTACCATAAGGCTATAAATACATCCCATGTATTCATCCTTTGGTACACTTGATTTCATTAGAAGGCCAAACTTCTTCTTTTCTTCCCTCTTATTCTTGGTCGACGAGTGAATCCCCATTGTAAGGGATTTACGAGTGACCTTGAGCATAACAAGGTGTTTGGTTATTCTATTGTGATCAAGAACTAGCATTCGCATCGAATCGCTAATAGTACGTGTGTACAAGAACGTGGTTGTAAGACATTATTCTTACACCAATAAGTACTTCTTTGTTTTGCTTTGCTCGAGGGTTGTTTTGCTTTGCTCGAGGGATTTGACATTCGCAAGAGGTACGTTACGCATACTTTCAGTTAATTAATTTATTTGTTATGATCTTTAGTCTTCCGCTGTGTACTCTTGATGTCTTTATGTTTTATTATATTTTATATATCATAAACTCAACAAATCATACCCTACCCGAGGATTACTTCGAGAAATACATCCTGCAAGAATGTGATTAGATGTATATGTTTACAATAAGTTAACTACATAAATGGTCCTTGTGATTTGTTGGAAATTACGGATTCAGTCCATTTTTCATTTTTGAATCAAATCTGGTCCCTAGGGTTTTAAAATGTCTCAGATTCAGTCTATTTGACATGAAATGACCAAAATACCCTCACTTAAAAAATAAATAAAATGTTGAAGGTAGGGGTATTTTGGTCATTTCACATACCTTATCAGACAAATTGGATTGAATCTGAGACATTTTTAAAACCACAGGGACCGGATCTGATACAAAAATGAAAAATAGATTGAATTCGTAGTTTATAACAAACCACAAGGACCATTTATGTAGTTAACTCGTTTACAATTGTACAAAATATATAATATATGAAAAACGAATGAATATCTGGACCTCAAACAAGGGTTCTTTATCATCTTTTCTTACAGAATTCATGGAACTACATCTATGTGTTGTTTAGAAAAATGATAAATGAATGAATGTTTGTATTGTAGAAGCTCACGAGAGAGTAAGAACGTTTCAAATGATTATGAAAACGGGTTGTGTTGTAGCTAATGGTGGAGGTGTTTGGATGAATATCTGGAGTTGTGTGTTGTGTTGGAGTGTACGTTTGGAGAGGATTAATAGACAAATATGTCATTATACTTTCCAAAAAAATGCTCATAAAATAATGAATTTTCATTTTATTCGCTTGAGTTACTGAGCTTGTAGGAAGAATACTGTTTTATAACTTCAGTGTTAATCGAGGCACTTAAACGCATATTTTTGGATAAGATAAGTAACATAAATGTCGTGTTCTACAATTTCAGTGATGTGTATATATATTTTTATAAGTTCAATGACTCAAATGTCATGTTTCATAAGTTAAGTAATCCAAGTGAACAAAATAAAAGTTCGTTACCTTATACGCATTTTTTTATAAAGTTTAATGACATATTTGTTTAGTAACCTTAAGTTTGGATATGTAATTCAAAAACCTTTGGGATAACTTGTGTAGTTTCTATGCAACGGGCATTGTAAATGAAATTCGGCTCAACCGAATTCTCATTATATACATCACAAATTTATCTCAACTATTCTAAGCATGGTGAACATGCACCATTGATTAGGAGCTACACACAACATAAGGTATCATTGAGACACAAGTTTTTTGATAATCTTTTTTGTTTAATTAATGAATTTTAAAATAACTTTGCAAATAGAAAATAAACATCTCTAAGTTGGAAAAAGGTGAAAGAAGATAAAACATCTCTTAACATTTTACAGAATCTATATACAGTTTTATAAAGTCCACTTTCATTACTCATCGAATAAAAATTCACCTTTACTTTACTAATAATAAACCAAAATGTTTTACTTCTTTCGTTATGCGTAAAATTTCTTTTTACAAACTGAACTTGAGGTTCTCACACATTAGTGATATAAGTCACGAATTTTATATACGAAGCCAGTACCAAATATAATCGGGTGCACAAAATTTTTTGAACTTGGAAACACATTTCGAAGGACCAGATGCATTTAAGATGCATTTAGGAAAAATCAATGTTTTTTTCAAAAATTAACACTACATCAAAAAAATCCATGAGGTTCCCGGACACCCGCGGGAACCCCCTAGCTCCTTCCCTACTTGTGGGCTTGTGGCTGTGGGCGTTTGTCTTATGACGTGTGGAGTGTAATCTTCCTACGGACTTGCCAAAACAAGCAACCATAAACCCAAAGAAAATGTATCTTTATGATTGATTTTGTGTTTGTATTTTCACACAGGTGTGATTTACATTTTCCCCAAATGATGTTGTATTTGTAGAAATTATAGATTACAATAATTAACAATTGTTATATCTAATGGTTAATTAATACTCGGTCTCAATTTATATAACACAAAAGAAAATAGTTAAGGTTAAAGTTGAAAATAAAGACTTCAAAAAGTCAAAACAAGATAAATAAATTAGGACGGAGGGAGTAACCGAAAACTTTGTTTGTCATAAAACTTTGTTTGTCATACTCCCTTTAAATACATCACACTAGTTTGTTTGTCATACTCATCATACTCTTCTAATAGAAAATTTGCAACATTCTTTGTTTCTCAACTAGCCATGGCCACTCATTCAAACACTTGTATCTTTTTTTTCTTCCTTGTCTCACTGCTACGTTTTCTAATGTTTTGACAGCACCGAAACCAATGCCACCCAAGGGTTTGCTTGCACATCCCTCAGTACCTATGAACACGGAAAAGCATGGAAACCATGCCAGCACTGAGAGTGAAGTTCATCACAGAGGGTGTAATGACCTTGAATATCCCAAAATCAACTGTTAAGCAATTCTTTAGTCTGGGAAATGTACCATGCCTTTGCAATTACATTAACTCTAATTTTAAGGGAGTATATTGTTGGGTGTGTACTCCCAGAACAGGGTTAAGACAATCAATGACAGTAGCAATACCACTTAGTAGTTCTGGGATATCACTTGAATCGTGTGATCACTTTCCAAAGTAAACTATTCGACCCTAATGCCCGGGTATCACGAATATCTACTTGGGATAAGACCAAATGCAGCTTAGAGAATTAGACACAATTCTATAACCCTTTCGCTAGTAAGTGTTTATCGCTTTTACGTGTGTGTCTCATGCATGTTCGGATCTCCTATATATAGGAGGTTACTCTTGAGCTATTCCAATGGAATTATGAGTATTAATCGCCTATTAATAGCCTCATAATTATCCCCATTATAGCCGTTAGTGGTTACATGACCAATTAAACGTGGTTATAAAGAAGTTGTAATCGCCATTTAGCGATTTTCCATGCGTTACTTTCCACTAGTAGTACTTTCACTTGTAGTGGAAATACACTATCGATGGAAACACCGCTTATCGATCTTTCATAGCATCGAGATTTTCACGGTGCTATCGGTGGAAACATCGCTTTTCGGTGGAAGCATCGCTTATCGCTGAAAGCATCGCTATCGATGGAAACCACAAGCGAGATTTCCACAAGCGATTACTTTCCACACGCAAGATTTTCACCAAGCAAGACTTTCACCAAGACTACCAATACAAACCACTATAAGAGTCGGTGTTCATGGACCTTATGGGTGTACATCCGCACCTCCTAAACCATTACAAGTGTGAACTAATCCCACAAGTGCACTAAATTTTCCAACAATCCTCCCCAAATTTAGTTCACTTCCTTTGCATGAAAAATAAACATTAAGCAAAACATGTGCATAAACGAAAATGTCCCGAGGATTGAATTTCCATCTTAGTAAATTACACGTTCAAATATTCGAGAATCGTGGTGTTCTAAGAATTGAACCCTTCAACCCATTTGAATACCAAGATAAAATACACACAAGTTTTCAAACACTTAATGCTCCCGACACTATACAAGCCATGTGTCCATATCCAAATTCATAAATGTTGTAAAGCTAAAGTCCAAAGCTTCACAAGCGGCAAAACTTCAACATTTACATAGGTGGTTCCTCTTTATTCATGCTCTGCCAAGCACTTTTTCAAAGAAAATTAACCATTAAGTAAAGACTTCATCCTCCTTTCAAGCAGTTACGAGCACAACCTTGGGATGTAAATAAAACATGTGCTCCACCCACCGAATGATCGACTTTCCACATTGAACTCAGCTCCTAAGTTTCCTCGGGAGGAGTTGGGTGTCCTAGCATTCAGATGACTAAGTTGGACTTAAACCCATCCCTTTAGCAGACTTTATAACCAAGTCTCTAGCCGGACCCTTCGTCAGTGATCGCCTAAGTTCATTGAGATCTCACAAACTCTATAGATACCACCCCATTCATGATAAGCTCACGAATCATGCTATGCCCGACACCTAAGTGTCTAGACTTACCATTGTACATCCGGCTATAAGCCTTAGCCAATGTAGTCGCACTACCACACCGGATAGAAATAGGTGCTATAGGTTTATGCCACAATGGAATCTCGAAAGCAAGTTTTTCAACCATTCGACTTCTTTACCAAAGAATGCTAGAGCCACAAATTCAGATTCCATTATTGAACTGGTGATGCAAGTTTGCTTCTTGGATGCCCAAGAAATTGCACCTCCACCAAGTAGAATACCCGACCCACCGGTAGACGAATTGTCTTCGATGTTATCGATCCAACTTGCATCGATGTAACCTTCCAACACCGATGGGTAACCAAGATATGAGAGACTATAATCCATAGTTCTCTTCAAATACTTCATACCCTTTGAATCGCCACGTTGATGAGCACTAGGATTACTAGTATACCGCTTAATTTTCCCACTGCAAAACCAATATCAGGCCTTGTGCAAGTCATGGCATACATCAGGCAGCCAATTACCCTAGAATACTCAAGTTGAGATACAGCTTTGCCATTATTAGGCATCAGCTTCTCACAAGTATCCATAGGTGTACTCACAGGAGTACAATCAAAGTAATTGAATTTCCTCAGTACCTTCTCAATAGGTGTACTCACCGGATGTTGTTGTTACTATCGCCCTTCCTGCTGAGAAAGGGAAAGGTCAAGCAGGTGTTCCTTCCGCTTTTCCTGACAGTTTTCGTCCTGTTCGCAGTGTTCATCCAATTCTTGATGACCTTTCGGATCTTGATATCTCGGCTAGGGATATTCGTACTGTTGATGATTCGGACTCCAGTTCTTTGGCTGGTGTTCATGTTCCAAAGTGGAATGTTATCAAGAGTTCGCTTCTTGATGATGTTGATGAATGTCGCGTTATGGTGGATGAGTTTGCTCCTCCTAACTTCTTTTCCTCTGTTCGTGAAATGGGTTATGAGCGTCTCCTTGGTGAATTTAATGCTGTTGTGGCGCGACAGTTGTGCTTTAGTTTTGAAGTTCGTCTACGTTTGGAGTATAATGTGATGGATTGAAAGCGCTTATTGCCTTTGTTGGCAAGTAGGGACAAGGAGATTTCAGTTCTGAAGTCTAAGGTTGCTGATGCTTCTTCTTCTTGGACATCTTCCGCTGTTGCATCCTTGGCAGCTTCTGCTGCGGAACTTATGTCTTTGAAGAATCAGAATTCTACTCTTGAGAAAGAGCGAAATCCTCTTCAAGCTGAGGTAGCAACACTTCGATCATCTCTTGATGTGAAGGATTTTGAGTCGTCTACTTTGAGAGTTGAAGTTGTTGTTCTTAAGTCTTAGAATTCCAATATTTCCGGACAGGTGTGCGTCTGTGCCTTTTTTGGCTAATTGTTCCACTTGTTTGTTTTCCAGCTATCTTCTCACTTTGTTTTATTTTCAGATACGTATCTTGGAGGAGTCATGTTCTGAGCTCCGCAGCCAAGTTCCTTCCCTTGTTGCTTTAGAGGAAGAGTTTTGCAAGATTCAGGATGCTAAGATGGTCGTACTTATGAAGAAGGTTGATTCGGCCGTTGCTGATTTGTATGCCTTGGCTAGTCACCTTGATGAGGATTTTTATCCTCGGTTCCTTACGTTGTTATCTAGCCGGCGCTGGTTGTTAACTAACGGTATGAGCCTTGTTGTGTTTAAGTGCTTGAATTCTCCCGAGTATACTGCGGCTATGGCAGAAGTTATTGAGCGTGCTATCGATAAGGGTATGCAGGAAGGTTTAGCGGCGGGTATTATTCATGGTAAGGAAAAAAAGAGAGCTTGCTGAGCTTGTTGTATATGACCCTTCTGCAGAGGATCATTATCTTTCCACCGTGAAAGACCTTGAGAATTTGGAGTTTTCCTTACTCTCCGTGCTTAAGTCCAGCAAGGATGCTGGTATTGCGGAGGTTATGGATTTGCTTCGTGTTGATGGGCCTTCCGCGGATGCTCCTATGATTGCAGGGTTGCAGCCGGATCTTGAGCATCTTATCATTCCTGTTTATGATAAGGATGATAATGCTATTGTTGGCACTAACTCTTTGTCTCATTCTTTGGGAGTGGTTCTGAAGAGAGTTGATCAGGTTAGGAGACGCCTTGCTGCTCATCGGTTATCCGTTGCCGATGTTTATAGTTCATCTACTGATCCTTTGTCTGCCCGTAATGTTGTGGGCGCGGAAGTATCTTCGACTGTTGATTTAGCTTTGGCTTGTACTACTTCTTTGCCACTTGTTTCTCTTCCTGTCAGTGCCTCCGACATCTCTGTGCGGCCTCTTTCTATTGATGATTATGATGTTGGTGTGTCTAGTGCTCTTGTTGAAGTTGCGAATGATCTGTATTATGGAGTTAGTGAGGTCTCTGCTGTTTTGTCCGAGCCTGGGGTGAGTGCGGCTGCCTTGATGCAGACGTAGTTTTTCTTAAATGCTTTGTACTTATTTGAACAATGTTTGTCTTTGCTTCTCTTGTGATTCCTCTTATGGCTGCATGTAGCTTTCCGCATGTTGTTCATTTACTTTGCGTTTATGCTACAACTTTTTCTTTATGCAAGTTCTAAGACTTTTTGTATATGTTATTGGTTACTTTTGTGTTGCTATTTTAACGTTATACGGATATGAACGTAGTTAATAGTCTTTTGCGCACATCTCTCTTTTTATTTGTGTGGTGCTATTTTTAACGTTATACGGATATGCACGTTTGTAATAGTCTTAGGATAATTTTTGGGCTATCCTCCCAGTACTGGGCTTGCAATACCTCTTATGTACTTTGGTGATTATGTTGTTCACCAGTTGGTTATTCGTGATAACTCTTTGTTATTCGGAAATAAGATATTTGGGTCATGCCCAATTTTCGTGCTTGCGCGTCTTATGCACTTAAAAAAAATGAAAATATTTTAAAAAATAAAATAATGAAGGTTGCTAATCTTCACTTTTTTATTCATTTGTATTTCAAAATAAATTACAAAAATTTCAAAAACTGTAAATTCGAGTACATATTTTTCATTGTCAATTGTCCTTACCCTTTTTATTTAGTCTTATAACTGGTGATGCCCTTTCCTTTGCGGAACTTTGTTGATGGCGGTCATCACTTTTGAGAAGTGTTTTTGCAGTTATGCTTCTCTTCGCTCTTGCGGAAGTTTTGTTTTAATAGTTGTCCGTGGCAGTTTGCCTTGTATATAATAGTTATAATTTCCTTTCTTAAAGAAAATTCTGGCCGGATTCACTTTTGCTGACGTTGTCATTTTTTGTTGACATCCCTAGCGCAGGTATTTTTCCCTCTTCTGAGTTCCGAATCCTCCTTTTTGTCTGCTATCCGTTTCTTGAAGGAGTTCCGGACTCCGCTTCCTCTTGGAGTTGTTTCATTCTCCCTGCGGGGTTCCCTGAGAAGTTCGTAGGCTTGCAACTGTTTCTCGAATGGTCGTGATGCTTCCCCTTACCTGCTGTTATTTTTCATCAGTTGGCTTATGATGCTGTAGGGTATACAACAAGTTTGATAGGCCTTTCAAGAGGTTCCCCGTTTGAACCCGCCCTGCTGCGCGGTAGTGGAAGGGCTTTTAGTGAGGTTCCTATTCCATCGCGCAACTTTTGTTTTATCCTAGCACCCACAAGCTGATCATTTGTTCCTTAAACCTAGTATATCCAACCCGATATGCCTGGATTAGTAGACGTACGCTTGTTTAGGGGCCAGGTTGTATAAACAGAGGAATGAATGCATAGTTTTCATCCTCTGTTGTTTGTGTTTCCTAGGGAAGCTTCTTGTTAATTGGGGGGCGTTTTACGCATTGCGTTGTGCCCCACTTCCTTTGTTGTCCTTCCCAGGGACCAGACTCTTTGCACATTCTATCACACCCCTCGACCCATTTCTCGTGATATAGTTCCTTCTTCCGCTTAGGACCCAACTCTTAGGAAGGAATTATATGCCAAAATCTCAAAGGGCTAGTGAGAGTTTGCTTGTTTTAAACTCCCACCTTTGGTATGCCCTATGGTCTCGGTATGCCCACACAATCTTCAATGGACATGGGTTTTGGTGGAAGGAGTGTTGTGAATGGTCGTGGAGGTTGGTTATTAGTCGTCATTTTAGAACGGCTAATTGTTATTAGTAGTCACTTTAGAACATGTCTCGGTTGGCCCGGCGTCTTCTTTTGTTTCTGTGTTTCTCTTTTGGGGGGTAAAGGTTTAGGTTATGTATGTATTTTTCATATTTCTTTTGTCGCTCAAATTCAAGTTTTTCTTGTTCTAGTGCCAATCTTTTGTCTTCCGTTTCTGTTTTCTTTTGCTCCAGCTCCAACTCCTTTTGCCTTTGATCCAACTCGTTCTTCTTCAAGTCGTAGTACCGTCTGCCAGCTCCTTCTTCTTTCCCAATGCCATGGACTTAATGCTTTTCCATTTCTCGGCAACACCTTCCATAAAGCTAGCTTTGGAACACTCCGAAGATTTCTTCTTATTCTTCTTAGCGGTATCACGACCAATTGGTCGCTCAAGCACAGGCACATCCGAGTCGGTTTCAGAAGTCCTTGCTTTTTTCCGATTCTCATCTTGGCACAAAATTGACCAACTCTATGACGAATCCTATTTTTCCACTTGGTAATGATCGAGTTGTACGTTCTTTCTGCACCAACCTCCCTTTCAAAGTAAGCAATGACTTTCTGTCAAAATCCCTTAGCATTTTGATTGTTTCCCGTTATACTATTCTCGGATACATCACACCAAGCATTGCACAACGCGATCTCTTCTTCGCGTGTCCAAAGCGACGAATCATTCTTGGTTTCTTTCTCGACAACCTTCTTCTTCGCCTTTGTAGCTCGTTTCTTCGGTTTGACCGGTGACGTCTCTTCCGAAATAGTCTTGTCGTCATCATTCGTAACCGAATCATGATACAATCCATGAGCCGAACCTTGACCCGAACCGTGATACTCTTGAGTCGGATAACCCGAACCGGTTCCAACATAAAAATCAGGATTGGTGTATAATTGTTCTTCGAAATCAAAAGCATCAAGATTGATACGGTTAACCGGAGAATAATGTTGATAATTTGAATATGAAGACGTTGATGAATCCATTGTTGGACGATACACCGATTCAGATGAGCCATACATAGATTGTTGGCTTCGACGGGAGTGGCTTTGTTGTTGTTGTTGTTGGATGTTTTGATACGGTGGAAAAAATAGACGATTTATAGGATGGTTTATAAAAAATGGATTGTTAGTTTGTTGTTGTGGAGGTTGTTGCGATTGATAATCGAAATAGCGGGTCGAAAATTGACGGTTGGTGAGACACCGGTTAACCGGAAATTCGGATCCGGTGTTAATTGCGGGATGTTTTGTGCCAATAGGGATTTTCGGCCTTTTTGTTGTGGTGTTTTCTTAGACATTTTGATAGAGATGATTATGAGATTTTTGATAGAGAGGATTGTGAGATTTGTGAATTTAAGTGTGTAAATATGTTGTGTATTTATAGGGTAGTTTAGTAGATTTTTTTTTTTTTTTTTTTTTTTTTTTTAGCTACAAACGGTCATTTTTTAACTTTTATAACGTTCGAATTTTTTTTGTTTGAAACGTAACTTTTGCAACGGTAATATTTTCCAAACTCACTTTTCCAAACGTTACTTTTGTCCAAAACAATCGATCGGGAGGACGACCAAAATGATTAAAAGGTGGAGGACGATCGACTGCCCACAGAAGGGCGATCGATGGTGATTCGATCGTGAGAGTCGATCGCCTCACCTTACTGGAACCAGCCTAACATTCCACCAAATGTGAATTGCCAAGACGTTCCAGGCTCTTAGAAGCTTATAGAGCTTTGGGTCAATTTATCCTGACATAAACAGGAGAATAGTGTGCTATGATTTATGAATAAATTGTCAATAAGATGTAGAATAAAATCGATCAAAGGGCCATTGGTCTAGCGGTATGTGAGTAGCTAATCAACTACTGTAAGTCTGTAATAAGTGTAGGTTGAGCACACTCGTGACCAGCGTCACCGCGCACTACATCGCCTTTCTTTATCCGACCACTGTAGACACCCACTGTTGTCACAAATAGATGACCGACTTTTTTTTTTTTTTTTTTTTAATTCAAACATTTTAAACAACAAATTTAAAATTCATTAAAATAAAAACATTACAATATATTAAAAATTGAAACGATACGAAATACATAAATAATAAATTTTAACCTGAATACTCCCGCGCGCGAGAATCATACGAGTGAGACCGATAACCTAAGAAATTCCTCGATGGAGCCAAACGTTCCTCGCAGCGAGAGGTTGCCCAACAAATCTAGCAGATTTAACTTGATGCACCTACACCATCGGTTTTGTTTTCTCGATACTCCAATTGATTTTGGTCTTGATGTTGTTCGATATTTGTTGACCCCACAACTTGTCAACAATGTCGTGCTCTTTCATGAAACCATCCATCAAAAATTATCGATCACGTTTTTCGTTCGATCGTTGCAACTCGTGTAGTTTTTTCTCATATATCGCTTCTCCGCCTTGCCTCGCTCAAACATATTGATAACGCTTATAATAGCGTTTTTCGGCCTCATCGCCTTTTTGCATTGATTTTTAACGACATTTGCATATCTTCAACAGAACGCGAGACGGCAATGTTCATAATAATCTTGTGTTGGTAAGTAGTTTGAGGTTGAATTGTGTTTGAAATTGTGTGTTTAGAAATGTGTTTGAGGTTGGTATTTATAGGATGTGAAAAGTGGTAAAGTTTTTAATTTTTTTTTTTTTTTTTTTTTTTAATGTTAAACGGTAAAGTGGGAGTGTTTGAAAATCGGTTGGATTTTCAACCGATACCCACATTTTCTTCACTCGACCGATTTGGTGACCCACATGTCACACTCGATATGACCGATATTAAAATCGGTCGCGGTGTAAAAAATTTGATGACCGACCGATTTGGACTTCTCCACCGCGTCCAGCCTTATGTGAGATTGCTTTACATGCTTAAATTATTTGCCTTGAAAAAAAGTCGACGTCCATGTTGTAGTACCTTGTTTGAATAACACACCTGATCTTTTGTTAGAATAATTTGTCTTTAAAAAAAGTCGACGTCCATGTTGTAGTACCTTGTTTGAATAACACACCTGATGTTTTGTTGAATTGTAAACAATGCAGTTCGGATTCTTGTTATGTAGTAGCAAGATTATGATAAAAGTAAATTATCCAGAAACTACGAAGGCGAAAATTCAACATCACTTATAAATGGGTACTAAAAGTTTCAGATTTCATTCACTGTTCAAAAGAAATACTGCCAAATATGAAAACCTAAAGATGATGATAAACGTCATATCACAACTTCAGATATTCACCGTCCAATTACAGCTACAATTAAGCAGTCAGCTATTTACAAAAGGATTCAACACTGCAGAACCTAATAAAATCCATCATAACTAGACAAACCCATATCCCAAATTTCGCTTTAGCATAACTATTTTGCAATTCATTGTGCAATTTGGAATAAACTATATGGCCCAAGAGTTACCTGGAAGTGGTGGTAGTAGTAACCCCTTCTCTGAAAATGATGTTAGCCATGTTTGGAGGAAGCCATTTAGCATTAGCAATATCACCGCGCTGCTGACCTTCCGGGGTTTCGGAGTTATTTCTTGATCCTCCAAATTTCCTCCCGACACGAACCCCTGTTTTGACTGCAATGAACAGACCCAAAGAAACCAAGAATGGCCTGACAGCCCAGTGAAAATCCTCAAGGTGTTGATACTTTTTCATCATGTTAGGACTTGTACTAAAGGAGACTAATTCAACTTCAGCTGGGTCAGCTAAGAAACAGCTGTTTGCATCACCAAAAGTTAGTCTACTCGGAAACTTAACAACAAGACAGCCATTTGGTAACACCTGAGAAATCCTCCCAGTAGCCCACTCGCAACCAATTTTTCTAAGCCACTGAAATCTTGGGCTGAAAACATTAGATTTTAGCCTCACAAACTGACCCGGGCAATAAGTTTCTGCCATTTGGAGATCCGAGTAATCACCTTTCCAAAGAGTTTCAATCCCAATGATACCAATAGAAACATTTCCATCACGGTTAATGGAATGAAGGATACCAGCAGGAGAGTGTTTTTTGTTTTCTTTTTTCAAACGAACCCAGTCCCCTGCTGCCAGCCCAAAAGTGACCCGCTCCAACGTTGACCCATGGACTCTTACAGGATCATGTATGCCATGTACTCGCACCAAAACATAACCATTTTGATCACTATCAGTGTCTAAGCCCACAATAGTCCCCTCCGGGACTAGCATGTTTTCAGGTTTGCAGGAGTTCAGTGGCTTTCTTGATCGCACCATATCACCCACCTCAAGATGGTCTTTTGACAAGAACCATTCTGTGTAGCCATTCAAAACAGATTTGTCTACAATGGTCCTACTACCAATATTTGTCCAGTTCCCGTCATTGTAAACTGCATTTTTTGAGCTGCAATTTCACATTTAACAATTTAAATTATGTAAAATAAGAAAATGGTTTGTTTAATTTGATATGTACAGTACCTTTCAAATACACGTAATATGTCTGTCATCAAAGGACGACTTCTGAAGTCATACTCGAAACAACCAAGAAGCACATTCTCGACAGCAGGAGGAAGGCCATCAGGAATATGTGGTTTCTCTTGCCTTTTCACAACCGAGTCATAAATATCATCAATAGACTTGCCACACCATGGCTGTTGACCAGTCAACATTTCCACAATGCTGCACCCAAAACCCCATGAATCAGTCTCAAAGGCTAAGGGGCCTCTAACGTCTGGCTGCCATTGTTCAGGGGCCATATAGTTTGGAGTGCCAAGTCTTCTAGTCATATCTGAGCTAGGCAATGGAACCCCTAATAGAACATAAGGGATCCCCAAATCACCCAAAATAGCTTTCTGGTCTTCATTTAGGAGGATATTACAAGGCTTAAGATTCAGGATTAACATCTCTTTAGAATGTATCTCGATAATTCCCCGAGCTAAATCAATCCCATACCTATCAGTATAACCAAAATGCTCAATTTGAAAGAAAAATTATCCTAGCAAACAATTTCATTTTATCAAAACCAATACCTCAATACATCACCCAAAGAAAACTTCCCCTCTTTAAGACGAGCCATCTGGTCACCAACTGATCCCTCATAAAACTTCATAATAATGCATATCTAGAATATATAAAACCATTTGATAAAGATGATTATACACACAAATTAATCAATAAGGTAGAAGCAATTCAACAATTCTTATTGGTTGTCCCAGAAACAACATTTCCTTGTGGATAATAAATATCACGTTTGGAAAAACTGGTATCACTCATTTTGGCCGACAGGCTTCCTCTGTATTGTAATTTTTAGGGGCTTTTTAAGTTATTAACTAATAGTCAAATATGTACAATACACTTTCACACGTTAGACATTATGTTTATCTTGGGACTAAGGAAGTATATAATTACCTTCCCATTTATGACTGAAACACCATGCAACCAGCAAGAACCTTCCAATCCTCGACATTTGGAGAACAACACATTAAGTTTATCTAATACAGCCTTGATGTTATCTTCCTTGATATGATGTAACATCTTAACAGCCACTTCATGATACTCTTCATATTCGTCAGTAACTAGATGACGCGTAGCTAACCAGACATCACCAAACGGTCCCCTTCCAAGCCTATGTCTAAGTTTTATAGATGCTGGTTTTATCCATGGATTAATGTAGTTAGCAGATGCATCAGCGCTTGTAAGCTGATCGTAGTCTTTATCAACAATCTCAAAGTCAAAAGGACTTGGTGGGCGGTTTGGAACAACTTTTCCAGCCATTGATTCCCAATGGAATACAAACTGATCATATGTAATCAACAAAGATCAATAAGAGACGCATCATATTAATTAGTTTTTAGCAACAGTAAATCAATTTTTTTTCAAATATCTGCTATTAATGTTTTCTAGTGTTCTAAATTTCATATAACAAGTCCTGTTGTGTGTGTCAGCAGTCAACAATTTAGGCGCTTACACTTGCACATATAAGGAATTTAAGTCATATCTTCAAAGGTCTCGTTGCAACTATCTAACAATAGAGGAACATAGACAAACCTATAATGGGATTAATGGTATCCGTTTTAATAATCTAACACTGCATATCTATTTTTAAAATAAGCAAGAACAACAGTCAACTATAAGAAAACGCAATTCAGGAGTGTTTGCATTTGCTAATCCTATAACCAAAAGCAATAAGTAGATACGTGGTTGTTCGAGTGCTTTGCAACTATTCTTATTTAATGATTTTACACAGTAATGCAATCATATTCAGATAAACCATTTAAATAAGCAACACCCGAACCGCTTATTCAAAACCAAATGTTTCATCCTCAAAAAATCATGAGCAATTTGCTTCTATCCAAACACTCAAAACAAACACCCCCTAGTTACTGAATATTCCACCATGATCTCGATTATTTAAATAAAGTTCAAGGGCCACACCACGCCTACGTGATTACTGAGTACAGTGGAATATAAACACCTATAACAAAGTGTTTGGATTTGCTTATGCTGTAACAAAACAAAATAAGCAGCTATTTAAGTGTATCGCAATTCATCTAATAGAAAAGGTAAAATAATGAAATTCAGACAAACAATTTCCATAAAAGCAGATAATCATAAGCAGTTTGCTTCTATTGGAACGCCAAACAACTCTTATACGTAATATGAAGACACATTAAACACATAAGATATTATAAACAACAATCCCAAACACTCCCTAAAAACGAAAATTCCACTGTAATCCTAATTATTAGATAGTATTAAGATCCACACCTACATACTTGCTACAACTAATTATAAAAGCAGTTATCAAAGCCTGTAGCTAGCTGAATTTATAAAGCAGCTGTTTCGGTAGCAATTCCGCTTAATTTACAGATTTTAGACGTAAAATAATCATAATCAGATAAGCTACTTCAATAAGAAACTCCCACACCGCTTATTTCACATCAAATACACAAAATCATAATTCTTTCCAAACACTCAAAACTTCTTACACTTTTATTCAAAACACAATAAATTGATAAGCAATTGTAATCAACAATCCTAAACACCCCAATATTAAAAACTTCCACCATAATCACACTTATTTGAAAAAGTATTAAGGACCACAAAGCCATAACTACTACAAAGAAATCAAACACCTATTACTCTATTAGCAAAGCCTATAAGAGTACCAGGTACCGTAACGTTGTTGTTGTGAAAAGTAACACACAACCACATTTTACCCGCAACCCTAACACTTAAAATTAGACCCACTAAAACACACAGCGTGGTTGTGTCAATGCTAACGCCGGTGTGGTTATAACATTATCACACCCAGAGCTCTAACTAGCTCCTTAAATATACACGCAAGCGGTGGCGGACCCACATAAGATATTCATAGGAACCTTTGGGTCCGCCAAGCAAGCGAGTCTAAGAACCTAAAACATATACCTTAAATTCAACCTAAACAAGTTTACCTAAAATACTCACACGCTTGTAAAACAATGATATCAATCCCTTTATTTTATTCTTTTACAATTTGTGCCCTGGTGATTAAATTCAACTAATTCCACAACAAAAACCACATACATCTAAACAAATTAATGACGCAATTAACTAAAAACTGATCGTGATCCTGAAACTAGTTTATATTGCATAAAAAAATGAACAAAACTATAATTAAAGCGCAAAATTTTACTTACTATAAGTGACCGTAAATTAAACTCGGAAATTCGACAAATTGATGTATAATGAGGGTTGACTTTATTTAGAGATGGAGTGAAGAACAAGAAGAAGAGAAGTAATTACGGAAATGATATGTGTGTTTGAAGAAGTGTTCCGCAAATTGGAGTATGTTTGAAGAATTTTTCATAAATTGTATGTGGAGTGGAGTATATGTTTGGGAACTGAATTTTTAAAAATGTGACATGATATTTTGTTCTTATTTGGGAATAATATTTTGTTTTGTGCACGTTAAGTATATTCTTTCTACTAATTAAAGTGGAAAGTGGCTTATCCGCTTATGTATTACTCCGTATTATTGAAGTGAAAATAGTTTGCACACTAATTTTTTGATTGGGAAATATCAAAATGTGTATTAAACAGTTATTTTTATATTATATATTTTGCTTTAATTGGTTGTAATTTTAAGTACGTAAATTAAAAAACATGTGTTTACATCATCTGCCGTATTGAAAGTATATTACACTAGAGGTAATAAGTCATTATACCACGTGGGTTGGTTGCCTCGTTGGCACCTCGAGGACGTGTCCTTGTTATTATACCAAACCTCATATGACGCGTAGTTGGTGTTGTTTTGGAAGAACTCGGTTGTTCAGACGACCGGTTGTGGAAGTAGTTATTGTGTGTGTGTGTGTGTGATTTTGGGTTTTATGGGTATATATGTGTTTAGATGGGGTGTGTTTTGGTGGTGATGTTGGTTGTATTATTACAGTAATTGGTAGTGATGTTGGTTGAGAAGAGAGATGTTAACGCGGCGTTGAGTTGGCGATCATGCTCGCAATCACTATTACCATCGGTCTTAATGTTTAGTAATCGTATATGGATTTTGCTAGCTACATGTCTTTAGGATATAGTAGTGGTGGTTTTGTTCATTGTCACGTCAACGTCATATCAGCATATATTCACACTTTTCTACATTCATATACATACCATTAAAACAGAAGCATATCAAACGACATGCTCATAAAGTTTATTTCTTTTAGTGGTGTAGGGAACGATTTTCCAAGTATTTTTACCCTTCAGGCTTTGTTTATGAGATACGTAACAATGGTTCACATATGATTTGGGTGCCAACTAAGCACCATAGAACATGGTCGTGGCACAGCTAAGGGTGCTCGGTGCAGCGTTTTATGGCATGTCATAGGGTTTTTTTTTGTACTCATGGCATCAGTAAAATGCATCTCACGGTGCCATGGCCATTTTATAAGTCTCATAGCCATCTCCATTAGGGCTGAGCAAAATCAATCGAAAACCGAACCGACAAGCCAAGCCGAACCGGGCAGAAATGAACTTGACCTTATTTGATTTAGTTTTCGGTTTCATATAATTATTGTTTTCAGTTTTACTCGGTTCGATTCGGTTGGATCAAAATCAAGAAAAATACACTAAACTATCTAAATCGGTTTCGCTAGGTTAACTTCGTTTTGGTTTCGGTTTCGCTAGGTTAACTTTGTTTCGGTTTCGGTTTCGCTAGGTTAACTTCGGTTCGGTTTTCGATTCACGTTTTTCTCAAAATCGGTTTTCTGATCGGGCTGGGTTTTGTCGGTTCGGTTTGGGTTTGACCCGTTGCTCAGCCCCGCCCCTCTATAACGGGATGTTATGCTTTTCTTTCTTTTTTTGAGTGACTGAGTATTTTTGTGATGTGTTGTAGGAATTTTATTTGGTAAGGTGTTTATATTATAGTGGTGTTATAGGATATATGCTAGTGTACCTATAAAATTTATAAAGCACCCGTGCACCTAGCTCGCATGTTCATTATCATATTCCACCTAGAATTTAGAGTATCATAACGACGAAAACAGCATAAGCTGAACAGTAATGCTTCTACTTTACAATATCATATACCCATGCTAAGTTGCTAACAAAATGTGTGTTCTGTAAATTATTAGTTTACTTGATACAAATACAAAACAATTACAGTAGTTGGAAACATTACGCCCTTTGTAACAAGTTAAACATATATATTTTAACCGATTAAACGCCTATATGTTATATTTGTAGACAAAAGTAACCTTTTCGAAAGAAAAAAAGGCGCGTAGGTGTACCCAAAGAAACCGTCAATATTCCACCCTCAATAAAATTCGCAGAGAAAATATAGATTATCACCAATTTCTTCCTCGTTCACATGTTAATGAAACCACATTATAATCATTTGTTCTATTGATAAATTACACGTAATTAAGGGTTGATACATTATACGATCAAATAAGATGCAAGAACCAAATGTCAATTTTCCCTTTGAGATAAGTCGATCATCTCCATTTATGATCCCGAACTCTTGTCCGACATTCTTGAATGAAAAAAGAAGCTCGTGGAAGCGATTTTCACTTGGAAAATCGTCCTCCCAGCCTATCAGACTTTCTATTCTCAAGTTAGATGGGACGTCGTTTGGTAATATCGCATTAGAATGATGTTATTTTTCATAATTTTTATAT
The DNA here is from genome assembly GCA_022545495.1 of Chrysanthemum lavandulifolium. Lineage (NCBI taxonomy): Eukaryota > Viridiplantae > Streptophyta > Magnoliopsida > Asterales > Asteraceae > Chrysanthemum > Chrysanthemum lavandulifolium. The sequence goes on along the minus strand of CM040239.1, from coordinate 167,271,442 downwards.
TTGTTGCTATATATAAATAAAGATTGTGTCATGTTTCTTGATGGAACTAACGGAAGGTGGGTGATATGTTTTGTCTAGATATTACTGTTACAAGGAAAGCAACGGTTGCGAAACTGAAGCAAGCCGTGGAAGCTGTTTTCGGTCATTTGCCTACACAAGGAGATAGCAAGATATCATGGTATGCTCCTAAGAAAATATGTATTGTTGATCAATAGTATACGGTACAAACATAAGGAAACTTATTCTAACAGTATTTGCTTAATATACAAGATATATACAACAATGGTAAAGATGGACTAATAACTACAAATACTATTTTCCTTGACAAAAATATTCATTATAGTGTCGGAAAGTTGTCCCCATTATACAGAGCTGATTGTATTTGTAGGCCACATGTATGGGGTAACTTTTGCTTATGCTTCGAGCATATGAAGCTCCTTCGTGATCGTGATCCTATTACACGTTTTGGGATCAAGAGTGGTGACCAGGTCAGTGTTTGTAACTGAATTGTGCTTTATCTAGCTTATTTGATCTTTTACTAACAGGTGTATGTTTTCATTCTACAGCTTCAGTTTGTTAGACATACGCCCATCTACATAGTTGCAGGGGAAAGATCAGAGAGTTTCACATCTAGCTCTAATGAGGGGTAAGCTATTTATAATTTATCAAACTAATATGAGCAACTGATATCCACGAGAAAATAAATGAACTAAATTCTGTGAACAGGTCATCGAGCAAATTGGATTTGTGTGGAGACATGAATAACAAGCAAAATCATGTCAGAAATGAAGGACAGAAAGATCTGAATTTTAATAAGAAATGTGAATCCAACTGGGGTTGCACAATGAAAGGGTTGTTTAAACACAGAAGACAGGAGGGTCGAGCAAAGGGAAATGGTCGTGTGATCAAGTCTACAGTAAGACTTGGCCGACACTTTCCAAGTGAAGATGCAAAGACGTGTAAATCAGGTAGTGGTTCCAACTGTAACGGATGTGGCAATGTGTACTTATCAAACTCGTTCTGTGATTATCTGGGAGGTTTTGGATATCCAACAGGTTATTGTTTGAAATAATGTCGCCTGTTATGAGTTTACTAGTTTCCGACTACCCAAGTCTAAGATCGTTAATGTATCTTTAGTCTGTTGGTGATGATAATTATAAAAAAGTAGTCATGATCCATTTTGTTTTCAGAATGTAAAACATGTTGACAATTGGGAGTATAATATTAGTAAAGTGGATCTATATATTTGTATACAATCTCAGTGAGTTTGTACACTAGAGAAACCAAAATTGAATACATGTAAGTTATGTGCTGAAACATATAAACTTTAAAACTCATAACCTTTTGAGCACCCAATATTGTTCTGCTGCAGAATTATAGATGGTACCAAATCTACTTCTTTTGCTAAAACTAAACTGAGATTTGTTCTAATTTGGGTTAGGTTCATAACACGTTTATGTAAATGGGTTAGCGGGTTAATCAGATTGACAATTTATCAATCCGTTAAACCGCATAACCTGAACCCTAACACTACCTGTTTACTAAACGGGTCATGACCCAAAACTTTATACACTTCTAAAATCCAACTCTTACATCAAGTCCTTAACAACTCAAGCGAAAAAACATAAACATATTATTTCACAAAATTAACAACTTCATCATTACACATATAACCCGAATCCGAATGATCCAAATTTATAAACAAGTAACTGTTATTGCATTCCAAATTCATACAACAAAAACCTTATAAAATCATTGAACAGGAAGAACCTTGTTAACAATCTCCTGACTAAGAGCCGCAATCTGCGAATCAAGCGATTTAATCGTATCCTCCTTCTGCTTCTCTAGCTGCAACAAAGCTTCTTGCAGCTCAGCCTCAACTTTCTTCCTCCCCTCAGCCAATTTCGCATCAACTTCAGCAGCAGTTTCCTTCTTCATCTGGTTTAACGCAGCCGATATCTCAGCCCGTGCAGCTCGCATTACAGCAGCAGCTTGTTCCTCCAGCTGCTTAACTTCAGCAGACGTGTCCTTCACGCTACTGAGCTTTTCCTTTATTTCGGCGTCACGTTTGTCCATGAAGTTGCCTAATGGGGAGTAGTAAAGCTTGTCCAGTGTGAACATGAGGAAAAGAAACTCTGCTGCTATGATGGGGAGGGTGAGATCAAAGTCGAATAACTGCGCTTTTTCGAACTCTTCGGCTAGTGAGGGTAAAGGAGTTGCTGCTAGAGTTGTTGCTAAAGTGGTTGCTAGAGTTAGAGACAAAGTCTTGGGGGTGAATTTGAGGGGTTTGGAAATGAGGGGGAGGGTTGGGGTAGGGGGGGTTTTGGGAGTTGGGGGTGAGGTGATTAGTGTTTTGGAAGAAGCCATTATCATGTTAGCAGCCATTGTGGTGGAATACACAAATGGTTGTTTGTGACAATGGAGAATGAAAATGTGTGTGAGTGAAGGGGGGATTGGGGGTGATTGGTGGATTTGAGGAAGAGTGGCTTATCTCAACCTATGCCACACAAATTGATATGAGGTTCCCAATTGTCAAGAAAGAAAAATCAAAATTAGACCTTCATGTCCGAATTTGTAATTTTGTTTTGTGTATTTGGGCTTTTGGGGTGAGCATTTAAATGGAATGGAACCGAAATAACCCGCTCCATGTTATATTTATAAACAAGTATCTAATACCCGCCGCTCCGCGGCGAGAGTTTTTCTGCACCTCGGGTTTTTTATGTTGTTTCGTCCCTAAAGTTAGAAATCGCTAGAAAGTGTGATCCTTTAACATGCAATCTACTCTATAGTCTATACAACCCCTGAATCTATAGCCGCCTGGCCTTCCAATCCAGTTCCAACAATGCACTTCTCCGACTAAGAAAGGCGCGATTTTGGTTTATGTTTCATCCACCCATCTGGCCCACATCTAAGGCATTCTTTTGTACTCCACAGATATGAAAACTGCAGTATTCTCTGTATTCATCCGGCACTACTACCACCTTCGCGAGCACCCTATAACCATAACTGAGGTGCAACCTGATTTGGTAGTTTTTCCGAAATTAAATCCCCTGAAATAGAACATTTGTACTCGTTAGAAACCCAAACATAGATACTAACAAACTTGATTAAGATGTTCTTTACTTTGTTATTACTTTAGAGCATAAAGCTTATCAGTTTGTGTGATGGATCCATTATGCATAAGACACGTATTTTTTGCGGTGAGATAACGGAGGAAGAGACACGTACCAATATAAGCCGGTGATATAACGATAAGCGTACCAAAAACAGGTTAAAACTACCACCTATAGGCGGCCATCCGTCCTACAGCCGCAAATTAAAACATGTCATATACCAATAAAGCTACATGGGACAAATTTATAGCTCACCAATTGGATTAGTGTAGCCCCCGATACTCAGGATCTGTCAGCATATCCTTAAACACCAAAGCCGCATCTGTTGGCACACCATACCACGTCTTTCCAACTCCTTCCCAAACACCCTTTTATAGTACAGTAACCTGCAAGTTGGTTGCAACGTTAATCAAACAAATGAACGCTTATAAACGCCTAGATTTCCAAAATAAATTTAAAGCATCAACTTAATTATACCTATATCAAATTTCAATAAAATCATACATTTCCACACAAAAAATGGTAAACTTACGAAATGGTTTAGGTTTAAATCAACACATGCAATTTTGCGGTTGCTTCTAACGCTTAATCGCCCAATCTTTAATCCTGGAAATTTTTTTTTCTGATTTGCGGTGGGTTTTTTATAAGAGTCAGGCGAGAGGGGCTGTGGAAATATTCGTGAAGATTCGACTCCTTCTTATCCGTCTCATTGTTATACGTAACTGATACTGCAACAAACTTGAGTACTTTGCAAAATGTCAAAGATGGGAATATATTCAAATAAATAATACGCCATGAGTAATGTACAAACCTGTTTAAGCAGAGCATCATCGGTTGGGAACTTCAGGTTATCCTTGGTACCACCCAGTCGGTCAGCAGACTCAACTATAATTGTAACATCAACAATTTCAGCCTTAGACCATATACATTGTAAGAAAAGATGGTAGAGAACTAAGAAACATACAAATCCATCCTCTGATATATCACATGAGGAGCCTGTCGTTCTAGCAAAAAATACCATTAACAATATTCACAAAACAATATAGAATGACATATGAGTTGAAAGAAAGCACAATTATAACGTAATTTGTCATAAAGAATGCATACCTGTGACGCTTCCTCTTTATTGGCAATACATATAGCCAGTTGTCCTAGAACGCCTTTGTACGTATGTTACTCGTATACCGGACGCTTAATATTCTGCCCAAAAGAAACAGACACGGTTCGGTCTCCCGTCTCCCTTTCTATACAGGAATCACGTTTACATAATGATCGTTGGAGTCTGTATGTCAATGAAAAAAAAGCATTAACATGGTTAGACGGCGAGTAAATAAAGTGAGTATGACATGTTCTTTCTTTTCAGTATATGTATCTTACTTCATCCACAATAGCCTATCCTCAGTCTTTCGCAATTGCACTTGAAACATGTCGACTGAAACATATTAACACATGTTATCAGCAGGAGTGATGATACATAATCTGTAAATGAACGTGACTGTAACAAATAGAAGCATACAATAAAAACCTAAAAGTATGTTGAACAACACTTATCTCTCACGGGCTCGAAGCAAGCACCACAGTTTGTAAGAAAACAGGGGAAAAAGTTAGAGTTATATGAAATCAACTTACCTCGACGAACCGATGCATTATACTTTTCTGCGACGATATCAGGCTGCGAGTATACTCGTGGTGTTTGTTCTGGTAAAAAAAAATCATAAACAAATTTAGTTTCAAAAACATAATGTTCAGAGTTGTACTTGTAAAACTTCACATATTAATGTCAACAATACCTTGGTGCCTATGATATCGACGTTTAGTTGTCCCAAACGAAGGCCTTATAAGACTCGATCAAGTTACAAACCTGTAACCTAGAAAAACAAATTTTATCACCAATATACATATTCACAGAAAATGGAAAAGCGTGGTCAAAAGTGGCGCAAAACCTGCCCTTCACATAAATGATAAGACTTTTGACATAAGCTTTAACAAATTCCTTCAAAGTGCTTAATATTTTTTCAAAACTAAAATAAACTATTAAAATAAGGTTCAAACAACCCTTTAGTATAATTCCCTAAAGCCTAAAAAATATCCTTTCCTTACATAAACCAACGGTCACCACTTACTTGAGATGACGATTGCAAGCACTTATTTACTCGCAAATAGTTAATACCATAAGCATATAAATAGTCCTAATCAGTAATTACATATTAGATTAGGTTGTTAAACTTCGCCTCCATGAGACACCTTCATCTCAACAACCACCATTTCCGCCGCTTCACCACCACCACTTCAATCAAACCCTAGCCCACAACTTGAAAAACAATAATTGCAAACTAATACAAAACAACTCGTACCTTTAATCTCGGATCCCGATGAAAAGGCTGGCGTTATTGATAAAGCTTGCTGAAAAAAACGGCGCCTCTTTGTTAAGCACTATCCTAACTGTTGAATACACAAAGACCTTGATAGATCTTAAGCACTCGGAGATCGTTAGTGTTGCCTATGTAATCACAAGCAAACTAATAGAAGATCTCTACAACTCGTATTTTGTAGCGGAAAGTAAATACAAGTTATAATAACTAAGAACTCTTTGATCCTCTATGGATCTTTTGATTAGAGAAACTCTATGTTTCGGATATTTTACAAGACTTGAAAGACTTAAGAAAAACTTTTCTATTACAAACTCTTATGGTTCCTTTTATAGGCAAGAAACCCTAATGACTCGCGGCGTTTATAACGTCGCCTCCTAAACATAGACCAAGCATGCATCTAGACAACCATGCAACTAATCATATTGTTTTACTAATCATATTGTTTATTCCGAGTAAGCTCTATACAATACGGCGCCAACCTATCTTTCATACAGTACCGACTTTTACTACATCTTGAGCTTATCTCTCCTACGTGGATTCGCACTTCGGTGAAACACGATTTACGCTAACACTTCTGTCAAGTATAACTTCACAGAATCCATTCTTCTTCGGCGAAACTCTTGGCGAGATACTCTTCAACAGATCCAAGAGTTTATCAGTAATTCCCAACAATCCTCCCTAAACCGGAATTTGACTAGGTTAAGTTCGGTTTCCTTGATAGATCGTTAAAGCTGCTGAGGATTGTCTTCGAACATTAGTGACAAAGATTCAGAAGAAGAACATCTCTATGATGATTGAACTGTGATACACCAGATCTTTGCAAAGAACATGTGACATCATGTACATCAAAACATATAAGTTTCATACTATTCTCATCACTTCCGGTGTGTTAACTCCTGTGAGGTGAATCATTGAAATTCATGGGTTTGATGTCTCTTTACCAATAGCCATTACTACCGGAGTAGCGGATGTTTGAGTTCGAAACTATGGTACATTGATAACCATCCGATTTAGTGGCAAACCAAAGAACCATAGAAACGGATTTGACTTGTCTTTACCGTAGCCGTTTGCTCGGGACTAGTCAATTCTTAGTATTGGTGAATTGAGAACCAAATATGGAGTCGATTGCCTTTACCACATCCCATATTCATGTGGGCTAGCCAATTCTTGGATTCCAAAAGGAATAGACCATGGTGAATTGATGACCATACAACCTCTCGTAGCTAAGCATGGGTGGTTGTAGACCCTATGATTTTGAGCAAACCATTACATTTATCAATGATTTGTTGTGTCTTTACCAAAGTTGTACCCTTTGGACTAGCCAACTCTTTGACATACATGTGGTACACGGTGAGTAAAAACCATCGAATTGTACAACAAACAAACACATAAAATTTAGTTTTTTTTTTTTTTTTTTTTTTTTTTTAACTAAGAAATTGAAAATAATACGAAATTGACAAATAACACAAATAACACAAACTAAATGTAACAAAACAAGGTAGTGCAAAGAGTACCAAGTATCATGATAAGGATGAGAATGAGGCTTATTGCGGTTGTAAAGTTGTGTCTTGATCAAGCCCACCAATGTTGAAGGCAGCAGTCTTTCATTGCCCAATGGATCCGGAGGAATCTCCATTTCTGACTAAGCATCTTTTCCATAAGTCTCTTGGGCAATGGATACTTTCGTTCAGCAAGCATGCAGACAGTGATTCCACTCTTAGTCTCCAATACATGTACACGAGGGAGAGGATAGAATCTCCAGGACGCAACCTTCCACCGATGTGAGTTCTCCCAAATGGAATGTGCTTTACTATTGGGAGAATGAGAGTTAATCAGGACTTGAAGATCTCCCGGTAAGAACATCCCAGAACCTTGTGGTTCCTTGTTGCAGTAATGGGTGGTAACAAGAGTGTACAGAGTGAGCAAATCGGCCCTGTCTACCAAGTGTAGAATTTCCTTCAGAAAGGTGAATTCCATTGAAGTGGAATCCTGTCGATGAATAACATTCATCTCATCATCCTTCAGATTCCATTTGACCAACACATTTTGATCACCCTCAGGGAAATCAACAGCAGAACCCTCTATAATGAAAGTTGAATTATCAGCTTCAAGATCCACTGGAGATCTTTTGGCCATTCTCTTTGTCCTCCTACCAGGTTTATAGATTTCCCCAGAGGGAGCATTTTCATCTTGAACATTTGTGGTAAGACTTGACAAGGTAGAGGGAGACTTAGTTGGAACACGAAGTGCATTCATCCTGTGAAGCATCTTTATCGCCCTTTTTGTTTTTATTTCAGCGAGATCAGCTTCCTTAACTTGAGAATCTTCTTGCGTGTCAACGGTTGCCAAAGATGAAGTGAGAGCTGATACATCAGGTGCTTCAGGAGAATTGGTAGATGGTTCACAGATGGACCTTTGTCGATGAAGAAGCAACTTGAAGTTGCTTGGCAGAATGACCGGAGAAGTCACCTTGGGTGGAGCATCATCGACTTGAGTCTTTTGGCTTCTTGAGCAACTTCATTCTCAACAATCCTTTTCAAGTTGGTAGAATGTGTTGAAGATGATGATTTGTCCTCATGATCCGATTATATTTGCGAAACAGACATGATCAGGAAAAGCCTTGACTTGTTTCATTGTTAAGCCAGAGTTGTACATCGAGCATTGATTTTTCACCACCATTCTTATTTCAGCTTTAGTAGGAGGTTTCTCTTTGTTCTTCTGAGCTTTGATGGCTCTTCTTTGTGCAATAGCTTCTTGCTTCCTTTGTCTTCCCTGAGCCATCATTTGCTCCACATAGTTGTTACTGAGGAAATCTCCACCTAGTATACTTTGAGCAAGAGAGGTCTTGAGATGACTTGTCGAGTTAGAACATCCCAAGTGTTCAAGCAGCATCCGAACCCGCATTGCATCCAGTTCTCTTCTTCTCTCAGGAGTTAAAGATGAAAAGTCCTCTGTTTCAAGTTGATGAGCCAAAACTTCACTTTCCTTTGACTTCTCAAACTCAGCCAATCTACTTGCTTGACCTAGTCTTTCCTCCGCACTTATCAAGTTCATCTTCAGTTATTACATTTTTCCCTTTATCATCAGGCTTCTTAGCACACTCATCTTCAGTTATATCAATGACAGGAACCTCAGTAGCAATACCCAGGTCAACTGTAGAAGAAACATGTTGATGCAGATCATCAACTGGAGTGGTCATGACAATAACATCAGAAAGATCTGGTGAAGGTGAAGGGCATGTCGGTTCTTGAACAGGTGAAGATTGACCATGATCCGAAGATACATCCTCCATTTGCACATCAGCAGATGCATCCTTATCAACACCAGGTTCCTTTGAAGCTTGTAAGAAACCTTATGTAAATAGGATCTCTTTATTCTTTTGTAAAGGACAGGTTCCTTCTCCTTTGAGGAAGCAGCAACTACTGATGAAGGATCATTGAGAGAAACATCAGCCAACATATCCAGAGACTCAAAATGAGGTACTTCTTGTTCTTCATCAGAAGAAACCACAAGCTTCCTTTTGGAGGTCCCTTTCAGTTTGTCCTCTAATTCCTTGACTTGATTCTGCAGTTCTTCAATCTTACTCCCAAGAGAAGACTTGGTCTCTGCAAGCTCCTTTTTCAGACTAGTAACCTCAAGAGCATACCTGTTGACAAGAGCATAAGCAGATGAGAGTGTAATAGGGTCCTCGGCTCCACCAACAGATTGCTCTGTGGTGGGGAGCTTCATTGGACCTTCGGAAGAATTATGGTCATGCTCAAAGTGAGGAAGATCTTCATTGAGAGGATCCCTAACAGGACTTGGTGTGGGTAGTCTATTAAGATCGGACTCATCATGTGTAACTAGTGTGGGTGTTGGACTGGGACAAGGTGGCTGGTCTGGAGCAACATGAGTTGCTTCAACAGTTGATGAGGGGCCCTCATCTATGTTAACTAATGGATTACCATCAGTAGCAACAGGTGAAGAAGGAGGATCATTAGCTACATTCTCCTCATCAGCAGCCTCATTGCCTTTGGGCAACATGGCTGCAAGCAAAGGATGATGTTCCCCCTGAAAGTGAGTTTTCATAGTTGCAAATAATTTAGCAGTTAACGCACCTATGGGATAAAAGGATTGGGCTTGGGTAGAGGTGTCTAAAATCATTTGCAGAAACCTTGGGTACATTAAAAACTTAGCCTTTTTCTTTTGAATATTTTCAACCATGTTTTCAAAAATATACTTCGAAAAATTGAAAGTTATCCCTTGGGAAAGACACACAATACCATATCCCGCTTGGGTAGAAAATGGTCCCATCCTCCCGACTTGTTGCTTATGCATTGAAGCAACGTGTGAACTAAGAACCTCCACTTGGGCAAAGTTCCTTCTTCACCACATATCGCCCTTGTACCTCGATAGCCAATTGCCCTTAGCCCAAGAAGCACGTCTTCCCGATTAGAGTGAAATGCTCCATCAAGATCTTCCAAGTGAAGCTTCCTCCGAATTAGGTCCTCTGTCACTATGTGCTCTGCTCCATCAATCACACCCCTAATCTCTGTCTCATTCCTTTCTTGATGATTCCCAAACCGAGTAACTAGAGATTTATATATCTCATTCGAGAATGAGTTAGAGCATAACAAATCTTGGACCTTTTCAAGAATTCCACCATTGGTTCGTACAATTCATATCCCTTACCGTTTCCCAGAAATGCAACTTTGTTGTGATCATGTTTAAATCCAAGAGCCATGAGAGATATGAGTTTTTAGGGTTATGTTTCTTGAAGTGGTTAGTGTTTGTGGATGCAGGATGAGAGGGAATTGGATTGATTTGAAGAGAGTGATGGTGGAGTGATAGATTTTGCCCAAATTATAGTCAAAGAAAAATGGACCGTTTGGTTGACCGTTGCTGACATGTATTGCATCTTTGACCCAACCCAAAATAACACTTCAGCAGAAACATGGTCAATCTGCTGAAGTTATAACTTCAGCAGAATGCATCAAAGATAAGACTATCTTCGGTAAGTTTCTAGAATTACTGTGCCACCCACTCGCATTAATTTTCATTGAACCTCGAACCCGTCTATAAAATGATCCCAATGTTACTTATCTCTTCATCAAGATCCCCAAATATTTACCACAAACCCTAGATGTAAAAATAAACCCCAATTAACCAAATTGTACCATGAATACCAAACCTGAGATCATAGATCTCACAACCTCATCTTCATCATCTTCTTCATCATCATCAAGTGGTGAATCAAACCCATGGCTACATTACTTTCCTCAACCCTATCCACGACCAAATAAATCACCCTTTCTTCCTTCTTCGAAGATGATAGTGTAGTGAATCCAAGTGAATCACGATGATTACGATGACTCCTTTAAGGAGGGAACATCATACTCCCAACCTCCAAGACCTCGGCCTCAACAAAGGCCTCGTGCGAGAATCCGCCACTCCCAAAGATAGAGGTGGTTCTTGGTCTCACATGCCATCTTTTGGTGCATCAACACACATCGTATAATAGAAGGGCTTAGAGAGGTGGATGGATTGCATTTTGGTTGAAATGCATAGATGAAGCACACAGAGACGTTATTTTTCTCCGTCATCATGCGTGATCATCGTCATCATCAACGTTGCATCAATCCATCCTCTCCATTTTGGTCCTTAGCATCTTCGTCGTCTTGGTCATGCATATCCGACCATCTAGATGATCGGAATGGGTGGTTATGCAAGACCCACAAAGCAAAGCCGACATCTAACGATATCCAACATTCACTTAGATGTTGGAATGGATGATATGCACTAGATTAGGATTAGCTTAAGTGTCTTTCGTATCTTGAAGATGCATTTGTAGTAGGTTGACTTTATGTGTCGTAAGTCGTAAACTGTTTCTTGAATGAATGAATGAGCAATTTGACTTCAATTTCTTTTCTTCAGAATTATAACTTCAGTGGAATCAAATTGTTTGCTTCAGTACTTTTGATTTCAGAAGAAATAAGCAACACTCTTTTAGCTATCTTTACCATATACTAATGAACCACACTTGATGAATTTGATCTTGATCATGGGATAGATAGACTGCAGTTTAGACAAGGAATAGACAAAATGCAATCCAGACAACTGCAAAATAGACACAAACAAAACACACAAGAACAACACAAAGACAAACAAACTAAAGAATTATTAGACAGTTAGTGTTAGTAAAGAATTATGAAAAACAGAGGTTTAAATGCAAATTAGAGAAAATTAAAAAGATAAAAAATATTAAATAAACGCTATCACTATAGGAAAAATGATGTTTTTACAAACCTAATGATAGAAGCAAATTTATAGAAAAAGGAAAAGCTGCTTATAGAAAAATATGACACAAAAATATGCGAGTTTGCACAAATCCTCCCCGAGGCATATGCCTCCCACGAGGCCTATGCCTCCCTTAAACTATGCGATCAAGGGTTTAACATTCCAATATTGACCACGAGGTGTTGAAACCTTGGTCCATCAAACGCTTTTGTTAACAAGTCCGCCACATTATCATCGGTATGAATTTTAGCCACTTTTATCAAATGTTTTCATATGCATCTCTTATAAAGTGGTGCTTGATTTCAATGTGTTTTGTTCGATTGTGAAAACCGGATTTTTGACTATGCGATGGTACTTTGATTATCTATATGAATTGTAGTGTTCATGAAGTTGTACCCATAGTCCAAAGAATTGGTTTTGAATCCAAAGGACTGTCCACAACAATTTGCGTGACAACATACTACCTTGAAAGAGTTGAGGCAACCACAATGGTTTGTTTCTTGCATTGCCAAGAAATCAACCTCTTGCCAAGAAATTGGCGACCTCAGGTTATGGATCTTCTATCCAGATTTGCACCAAGATAATCACCGCCACTATATGCTTCCAACTTGAAAGGAGACTCTTTTGGGTACCAAAGGCCTAAAGAGGTTGGCCTTTGAGGTACTTAAAGATCTTCTTGACAAGATTGAGATGGGAAGTAAGTGGAGTGACTTGATGTCGAGAACAAACACTCACAAAGAAATGTAATATCGTGCCTTGAAGTCATTAGATACATCAATGAACCAATCATGGACTGTGCATGATGAACATTCACGGTAGATCGGTTCATTATTTGCTTTAGTCTTTGGAGCTTCATAAGGTGTTGTGGCGGTCATAACCCCTTCCATACCAAACTTCTTCAAATGTCCTCACATATTTATCTTGATGATAAAAATGCCATCTTGTTTCTCACGAACTTGGAGACCCAAAAGAAAGTAAGCTCTCCCATATCACTCATTTGAAATTCACCCTTCATTAGTTCCTCAAATTCCTGCACAAGCTTCGTTTGTGGAGCCAAAATAATGTCGCCCACATAAACTTGCACAAGAATGATGTCTCGAGTAATTCTTCTTTAGGAATGAGTTTTATCAATAGTCGTAAGATATAACTTTTCACATACACATCAAACCATAACACAAAGTAGCATATAGATGGAATTCTAGAGAGAAAGTTAGAGGTTTAGGGAACTTAGTGAGAGAAAGTGAAAGATATTATTATGAGCTCCAACTCTCTACCTTGGGAGGTAGAGAGTATTTATAGTCTTACATAACTCGCCACACTTTGGGCTGTGGATCAGGCATACAGTGGGTAAAGACCCGTCCGTCCTCCACGGTGATACTTAACAAAATACTACTAAACTTAAATGAACTATGACTACGAGCTTTCTAACGATTACATATACTTGAGGTGACCGACTCTTTAATACCGGGAATTTCTAATTCCTAACAATCTCCTCCTAAGGGAGGTCACCTCAATTATGTACCAAAATTACATTGAATACAAATAGATATAACATTTAACAATTGATCTTGCATTCTTGATGTAGTCCTTTGCTCCTAAGCCCGTAGTCATTGATTCTTCACAATGCATGTTTGGTTATTCCAAGTGGAGGTCTTTTCTCGATCCACGTGATGATAAGTTTGAGCCATCTTTGGAGATCATCACCATCAACAATCTCGATACATCCTTTGTGGTGTTGGTATTTTGTGATGTTGTGACTTTGGGACCGACATGCTCACATTCGGATCATGATATCTTCTCATCGAGTAGCGGAAGCTTTAGTTGATTCATGATATTGGCAAAGCGGTAGCGAAGCATGGAGTGAAAATATCGAGTCATTGATGCACTAATCATGATTTCTTTTGAGATGAATGTGTTAAGTGAGCATGCGGTGTGGATTGACCGCTTCATTACGATCACCGAAACGTCGGGCGACCGCATACAACAGCTTAGCAACAAATCGCATGAAAGTGTCTTTGATCACTTTCGTTGAATTAAGGTACACGCCCACGGTTCCCGCTGATCAAGACAAGCACCGCCTGTGATCGGTAGGATTCCTAAGAATCTCCTTGATGGGGTTTCGCAATGTTCTAGTTGTTCTCAAACCGAACATCTCAAAGAAGACAACACGGAGTGAGTGAACGATGAATTTTAAGTCCACCGATTGATGAAAAGAGATTTGAAAACAATCGTGTATTGCTCAATAGAAATTGTTTTTGCAATACAACGAAGGTTTTATTGAAAATCAATTATCAATCATAAAAATACCTTTTGGTTTGAAAAAATGAGTACACGGTCGATGTGCTAAGGAAAAGAGTTTTTAAGCATAAAGACCGGTTTTCAAAGGTATCCGTCAATCCTTAACTCGAACCGTGATTGATTCAAGAGATTGAATCGCCCCATTGTTTCTTCGGTTGTCACATGGTTGATCTATACAATAGATCTCACATGCCACCTACCGAGAGCTTGTTTGATGTTGGCTCGAAGGCTTTCCATCTTCATTGTGAATATGTAAACACATTACTCGGATGTTTCGGCAATACCACAAGGATAATGCGGGACTCAAGATATAATCTCTCTTCCACATTGTGTGAAACAGAGTCTTCATTGAAAGTGTCCTAATGAGATTTTTGATGATCTCGTGGCTCTAGACTCAATTTGTGCATATTTGGATCCCGTCTTGGGAGACTAGGGAGAGGTCTCCTCTTCAATATCAACAATCTCTAAGAGAAAGTCAATAGATAATGTCGGTTCCCGTGAGAATGAAACAAGTCCTTTTAAGAGGAACTTGAGTGGTTTGGAAAGTTGAAGTGCGGTCGTCATCGGGTCCATGACGTCTTGTCTTCAATACCGATGTTACCATCGAGAGTATATGAATTGAACCGGTTTCTTCCCTAAGGTTGAATAAATGGAGGCTATTTGTTTTCACCCTATTCTCATTCAATTCTTTTAATTCTTCAACCCTTCAAAGGCTTACCGAGACTTCATAACTAGAACCTTGTTGGGTTTATTCCAAGACTAGCTCGGTCTTAGTCCGCACTCTTCCCATATCTCATTTTTCTCCTTTTCTCATCATACCTAAGGACTTCTACACTAACTAGTGGATTGTCCTCGGTAGATCCCTCCGGTTTTAGCGGATCATGGGAACCAATACCTAACCTTATCATCCTTATATCACCGTACATAAAGTAAAGTTGGTCGGTCAATTTGGTATTGTTCATCCGCCATTGGATCCAATTGAAAACCATTTGAAAATCAATTCGGATACTTGTGATATATTATCAAAGCATTTTGTACCGAATTGTTTTTGATATTTTAGAACGAGAACTCCCCTCAACATGTGCATCAAGTATTTGAAAAATGTTTTGCACACGGAGGCAAGAGAAAGAATTAACTTCTTTGATTACCATTTTCTAAAGATATCAACATCACTTCCCACATCAAATCAAGTAGATAGAGCATTTCCGGAAGGATGAGGTTTCCATAAATTTGCTCCCCTCAATATGTGCCTCGGGGTTTGAAGAGAGTTTTGCACATACTAGAGGAACCCGCATATGAGATAAGTTGATCACATTTCAAATCATAGGTTTAAGATAGATGCTCCCCTCAACATGTGCATGGAAAATTTGAAATCGTTTGTCACATGTGGAAGGACAAGATGTACATCCTTATAAAACCATTTACCGAATTATCAGTTTAAATCCAATTTAAATCACACATTCTCCCCCGATCACAATTATCAAATCATTTGAGATTTGTGATCTCTTATAGATTTAAATTGATTTTGAAAGCTTTTAAGGAGAATTGTGACTTGATTATGAAAGCGTTTGAACTGATAAGGATCGACTCCATTGATAAAACATGCATGTACATCTTTTGAAAACAATTTAATGCCAAATAACTTTTTAATTTAATTGAAATCATTCTCCCCTCAATCAATGACATAGGTTGTTGATTGAGAGATAGAAATTTTGATGATAAGTCCCGATGATTATCAAAAATAGAGATTGAGTTATTTTTCAAAGCATTTAGTTTTCAGAGATAAATGTTTATAGAATCGAGCATGGAATTTTGAAAACATGATAGAACATGGCTCGTTCTTTCTTTAAAAAGCCGGGTTATTGCCTGAAGATGACAATAAACCATTTTTTCTCTTTCTCCCAAAATATATATATATATATATATATATATATATATATATATATATATATATATATTTTTTAAGAATTGAACAACATCTAAAGTCCCATGTCATTCTTTGAATGACAAGACAAAGACCGTAGATATTATCGAATCGAAAGAAAGAAAAAAAAAAAAATGACAAAATATATATATATATATATATATATATATATATATATATATATATATATATATATATTTTTTTTTTTTAAGATTTTTCAATTTTTCAAATTTTTATGGATTTTGAAAGTTTTATAATTTTGTATTTTGTTTTTCAAATAAATATTTACAAGAGATAGATGAAGATAGACCTTTACTCCTCGTCTTCCTCCTTGAAGACGTTTGAGAGTTTCGGTTGAAGGCTTTTCAAACCAAGACGTGGAAGAATAAACTCAAAACGTTCTCTTGGAAGAGCTTTGGTGAAGATGTCCGCTAACCGATATTCGCACCTCACAAAATATAGTTCCACCATACCTTTTTCCACTTGTTCCCCGATGAAATGATGTCGAATGTCGATATGCTTTGCTCTTGAGTGTTGAACGTTGTTGCATGAGAGCAATAGCACTTTTATTATCATAGTATGTAGGGATTTTGTTGAATTCAAAGCCATAGTCGATAATTGAGATCTCATCCATAAGATTTGAGCACAACAAGATGACATGGCTATGTATTCACCTCTGTAGAGGAAATAGAAGTACTCATTTGCTTCTTTGAAGACCACTCACAAGCTTATCACCCAAAACCGAGCACCTCCCGATGTACTTGACGTGTATCTTGACAACTGCATGATCGGCATCTGCATAGGCCGATAGTGACATACCGTGTCCTTCGGCACCATAGTCCCATATTGATGGTTCCTTGGAGATACCGAAGACCCGCTTAATCGCTTCAAGGTGCTTTTTAGTAGGCTTAGCACGGTATCTAGCACACATGCAAACAATGAACAAGATGTCTCGGTCTACTAGTCGTGAGATACATCGTGATCCAATCATACTACGATATTTCGTTTGGTCAATCATGATCCCCGAGTGGCCCTCATCTAGTTTGGTTCGATCAATCATGGGGTGTCAACAGGTCACTTGAATCAAATCCAAATTTCTTTAAGATCTCGGTTGCATATTTAGATTGATTTATGAAAATGCCTCCGGACTTTGTGAAATTTGTAATCCCAAGAAAATGACATTTGTCCCATCATTGACATTTGAAATTTTGAACTCATTTCATTAGAAAACGATCACATTCCATTGGGTCACCGAGGCAAAATAATATCGTCAACATAAATTTGAACATGAGTTAAATGTTTGCACGACTTCTGGTGAACAATGTAGGATCAATCGCTCCTTTCTTTGAATCCGGTTGATAGAAGAAACTTTGACAAGATGTATCATACCATGCCCTCGGAGCTTGCTTTAAACCGTAAAGAGCCTTCTTCAAACGATAAACGTGAGTAGGATGCTCTTGGTTCACAAATCCTTCAGTTGGTGGCGTGACAACTTCCTTAAGATCTCCGCTTCGTAAATGACGTCTTTACATCCATCCGATATACCACCATGTTCTTACTAGCAAGATTAGCCGAAAGATTCGATTGCCTCGATTCGAACAACTGGAGCAAACGATTCTTCAAAGTATATACCCTCCTCTTGACGATATCCTTTAGCAACTAATCGAGCCTTGTTCTTCAACACATCACCATGCTCATCAAGTTTTACTTTGAAGATCCATTTGAGAGCTATAATCATAGCACGATCTGGAGCGTACTAACTCCCATACAT
>CM040239.1:167200099-167253588 GCA_022545495.1 Chrysanthemum lavandulifolium | reverse complement strand
ATAAATACAAGGTTAATGAGCTAATAAATAGAATTGAAAGGACTTACTAAGATCGGTACTAACCGATGGTGCAGAGACAAGTTCAAATCGGACCACCTATTTCAAGCTACTAGAAACATAAGCTCTGATTTTTCGATTTTTCTTCTTTTGGGAACAATCAAACCACCTAATGAAATCACTATTTTTAATTTTACAAATTTAATTTGCCCTTTGAAAATGATAAGAATTTAGAAAAATTGGAAAAAGCATATTAGAAAGCTAAATCAGTTTAGCAGATTTTGAAAATAACACTAAGAATACTTCAACTAACTTGAAAACTTGAAATGATGACTAAGAAAGCTCTGAAATCAACAAACAAAACTACTCTAACTCAGTTCCAACTTTAAACTTTAACAAATCATTTAAAATTGGCACAATCCAAACACTCCTTTTAAAAAAACTTATCTCAAAACAAAAACAGTAAACATGTAAAACTTAGACTTATACTGATTAAAACCTTATTACACAACAGATTTAGAACAACTCTTGATTCTCAAACTGAATTTGACTTTCACTTTGACCCGTATTGACTTTCATTGACCACTCTCCAAAAACTTAAAGAAATGCAATTAAGGACAAGAGTAAGCAAGTAATGACTCACAAAAGCTCATACAAGCTTTTGTGAGCTTCTAACTCTTGAAATAGAAGTCGGAAAAGGTTGAGCTCAAAAGCGTAAATACAAATTAAATTCAATAAACTCTTTAACTTTTATTTATAAAAACTGAGATTACAATTTAAAAAGAGGATTACAAATTGAAACAACTATACTAATTAAACAATAAAAACTGAAAATAAAATGTCAAAACTTCTCTAAGACATGAGAAATTGGACGACTTGATCTTTGTGAAGGAATGGGTATAAATAGCTGAGCTGAGGCCTTGGGATGCTTTTCAGAAGCTACTAGATGTCTAATCACAGCCTTAGATTCTTCATCTCGTCATCAAATCTATTCTTAGCCCTTGGATCACTTGGATGATGTGGCTGCTCCAATGAGAGCTCTTCATTTGTCCACCCTGGCAGTCCTCAAATGCCACACCTCTGACACGTTGTCAGAAGGTTCTAGAAGGGTACTTTAAGTGTGGGTAAAAAGGGTGTGTAACTGGGTAAAAGATGTGAAGGGGAAGGGTAACAGTAAATGGGTTTTTGTTTTGGGCGCGCTTGGGGTTTCAGGGGTGTTTTTTATATTTATTTGACCTTGGGTGATATTGCTTTGACCGGGTTTGGGTGGTAA
This sequence comes from Chrysanthemum lavandulifolium, assembly GCA_022545495.1. NCBI lineage: Eukaryota > Viridiplantae > Streptophyta > Magnoliopsida > Asterales > Asteraceae > Chrysanthemum > Chrysanthemum lavandulifolium. Next base: position 167,252,318 of record CM040239.1, on the reverse strand, counting down.
TCGGGTTAGGAATATATTAAACCGGGTTGGCTGGGTTGTGAGTATATTGGGCGGGTGTTTATTGGACCGGGTATGTTGGATGTTGGGCCGGATTTGTTATTGGATTTAGACTAAGGATTAAATATGAACCCATTAAGCTTAAAAAGGACCAAAGGTGAACATGCTGAAATTTCAAGGACCAAACATGTAAATCTGATAATGTCTTTCAAGGATCATTCTTGTCATTCTTAAAATAGACCAAGGGCCAATTTGAAACTTTTGAATCTTCAAGGGTCTATTCTGCCAAAAACTCAAAGTTCAGGGACTAATCTTGACAATTCTTCAAATTTGGTTAAAACTTCCAAAAATCATCCTCAGAGAATAAAATCTTCCAAAATGCACAATCCCGACCTTCCGGCTCAGCTCAAACTCTCTTGATCTCTCGTGCTCGGATTTACGTCTGATTTGGTTCCTTTTTGTGTGTTTTACATATCCGTACTGCACAAGCACAAACTCAAGAAAACCATAAATATTAGCAATAAACGGCTCTTTCTTGGTTATTTTGGGTCAGTTTTGATAATGAAAAGGTATGTGTTTTAGCACATACCATGGAACAACTATCACAGATCTGTAGGAAGTGAGATAGCCTATGGCATGACTTGGACCCAGTTTAAGGCTCTTCTGATCAAGACTTACTGTCCTAGGAATGAGATTAAGAAGTTAGAAGTTAAGTTCTTGAATCATAAGGTTAAGGGTAGCGACATGACGGCTTACAACCGTCGCTTCCAAGAGTTGTCGTTGCTTTGCCCAGAAATGGTTCGTACTGAGGGCCTTAAGACTGAAAGGTACACTAATGAATTGCCTCTAGAGTTTGATGGACTCTCTTGTGTTAGAAGGAGGAGACAAGAGTAAGAGTGATAAGAGGAAGAGGAATGAGAATGTTAAGGGAGATAGCAACAAACGGTGAGAGACTACCAGGATGTATGCTATAGGTAATGGAGAGAAGAAGGGTTATGAAGGTAGTAAACCCTTGTGTAATCGTTGCAGTCGACACCATCATGGGCAGTGCTCAGTGGTGTGTAGGAATTTCTCTAAGGTAGGACACATGGCCAGAAACTGTAGGTCCCGACCCCTTTCTATGGCACAAACCGCACAAGGAGCGGACTGGAAGGCCATTGTCACCTGTTTTGGATGTGGAAAGAAAGGGCATTTCAAGAATGAGTGCCGAGAACTGTGGGTCAGAGGAAAACCCTGTAATGGAGGAGGTTTGGTGAACTGATGTGTGGGAAGTAATGGGCATAACCCTGAAGCGAGAGGTTGAAGGGAACCAGGGAAATCAGGGTACTGGAAATCAACATAGAGACATGGGAGCAACGCAAGTGTACGTAACTGGGAAGGAAGTCAGGGAGGACCCGAACGTAGTTACGGGTACGTTCCTTCTCAATAACCGCTATGCTTCCATACTTTTTGATACCGGTGCCGATATGAGTTTCGTATCCACCACCTTTATGCCATTACTAGGAATTGCCCCAATACCTTTAGGATTAACTTATGATGTGGAGTTAGCTAATGGGAATAGGGAAAGGATAGACACTATAGTCCGAAGTTGCACACTAAGTTTCCTAGACCATCCGTTTAGCATAGATCTTTTGCCGGTTACCTTAGGAAGTTTTGACGTCATCATCGGAATAGATTGGTTGTCGAAGAACGGTGCACACATCATCTGGGATGAGAAGATCGTGCGTGTACCATGTGGCAGAAAGTTCTGAGCATAAAAGGATATTGGAGCGACTGTGGAGGTCCCTCCCGGTTGAGCATCATCTCTTGTATTAAAACCCAGAAGTACATCGATAGAGAAGGTTGTCTTTTCTTGGCTCGAATTCCTGAAAAGAAAAGTGAAAAGAAGAGTGAAAGTCACCTCAAGGATGTACCCGTCGTTCGATATTTTTCTAATGTGTTTCCCGACAATTGCCAGGGATTCCAACTGTCTGACAAGTGGAATTCCAAATTGAGTTGATACCTGGTGCTACACCTGTAGCCCGGGCACCATATCGACTTGCTCCAAGAGAATTGGAGGAATTGTCTAGGCAGTTGGCAGAATTGTCAGAGAAGGGATTCATTCGACCAAGTTTGTCACCGTGGGGAGCACCGGTACTATTCGTGAAGAAGAAGGATGGATTTTTCCGTATGTGCATAGACTATAGGGAGTTGAACAAGTTGACGGTGAAGAACCAATACCCACTACCTAGGATAGATGACATATTCGACCAACTCTAAGGATCTAGTATCTTTTCTAAGATCGACTTGAGGTCTGGATATCACCAGCTTAGAGTCCGAGAGGAAGATATTCCTAAGACGGAATTTAGAACTCGTTATGGGCTCTATGAATTCCAAGTGATGTCGTTTGGTTTGACCAACGCGCCTGCGATATTCATGGACCTCATGAACCGAGTATGTAAGCCGTATCTGGATAAGTTTGTGATAGTATTCATAGACGACATCTTGATATACGCCAAGAGTAAAGAGGAGCATGAAGAGCATTTTAGGCTCATTTTGGAGTTGTTAAGGCAAGAGCAGATGTACGCTAAATTCTCTAAGTGTGAATTTTGGATTCCAACCGTACAATTCTTAGGTCACGTGATAGATAATAGAGGAGTTCACGTCGACCCAACTAAGATTCAGGCCATTAAGGAATTGGCCGCTCCTAGAACCCCATCAGAAGTCCGCTAGTTTCTAGGTTTAGCAGGCTAATACCGGAGGTTCATTGAGGGATTCTCCAAGATAGCTAAGTCGCTGACCAAACTGACACAGAAGGACATTAAGTATGAATGGGGAGAAAAGGAAGAAGAAGCGCTCCAACTACTGAAGTATAAGCTGTGTAGTGCTCCCATCCTAGCTTTTCCTGAAGGAAGCAAAGATTTTGTCGTGTACTGCGACGCTTCGCATAAAGGCTTAGGAGCTGTTTTAATGCAATGGGAGAAGGTGATAGCTTATTCCTCCCGACAGCTTAAGAATCATGAGAAAAACTACACCACCCATGACCTGGAGTTAGGTGTTGTTGTGTTTGCCCTTAGGATTTGGAGACATTACCTGTACGGAACTAAGTGTGTAGTGTATACCGACCATAAAAGCCTGCAACACATCTTAGACCAGAAGTAGCTGAATATGAGACAACGCCGCTGGTTGGAATTACTCAGTGACTACGACTGTGAGATTCGTTATCATATTGGTAAAGCCAATGTCGTTGCAGATGCCCTCAGCTGTAAGGAGAACATTCCACCTTTACTCGTTTGATCCTTAGGAATGACCATTAGTTCACCCCTACCGTCTCAAATATTAGCCGCTCAAGTCGCGGCGTTGACGGAAGAGAACCGTCCATTTGAGAACCTTCGTGGAATGGTAGAAAGTGAAAACGGCTTCTTGAAGCGTTCCGACGGAACCCTATGCTTCGGAGACAGAAGCTGGATACCATTTCATGGCGGAATCCGTGAGTTAATTATGCACGAGTCGCATAAATAAAAATACTCTATTCATCCCGTTGCCGATAAGATGTATCATGACTTGAAGAAACTCTACTGGTGGCCGAACATGAAAGCCGACATAGCTCTGTATGTCCGTAAGTGCTTGACTTGTTCCAAGGTAAAGGCCGAATACCATAAACCCTCAGGACTTCTAGTTCAACCCGAACTCCCTGTATGGAAATGGGAGCGAATCACCATGGACTTCATCACCAAATTACCGAGAACAGTTAGCGGCAGTGACGCTATCTGGGTAATTGTAGATCGTTTAATTAAGTCTGCTCACTTCTTGGCCATTAGCGAGGTTGATAGTATCCACAAGCTCGCTCGGCTATATGTCAAAGAGATAGTATCTCGTAATGGAGTACCTATATCTATCATTTCCGACCGAGATAGCCGTTTCACGTCCAACTTCTGGAAATCCTTATAAACGGATTTAGGAACAAAATTGGATATGAGTACTGCTTATCATCCTCATACCGACGGTCAGAGTGAAAGGACCATTCATACCTTAGAAAATATGTTTCGTGCCTGTGTCATTGATTTTGTCAAAGGCTGGGAGAAATACCGACCTTTGTCCGAATTCTCCTACAACAATAGTTATCATACCAACATTAAGGCCGCACCATTTGAGGCATTGTATGGCCGAAAATGCCGTTCTCTGATCTGTTAGGCAGAAGTTGGCGAGAGCCAGCTTACCGGTCCCGAACTCGTTCTAGAAACCACTGAGAAGATAGTTCAAATCCGGAATCGTTTGCAAGACGCCCGTGATAGACAAAAGAGTTACGCCGATAGGAGACGTAAACCCTTAGAGTTTCAGGTGGGAGACTGAGTCATGTTGAAGGTTTCCCTTTGGAAAGGGGTGATAAGCTTCGGCAAGCGTGGAAAACTCAACCCCCGATACATTGGTCCCTTTCCAATCCTGGAAAGAATCTGACCAGTAGCTTACCGACTTGAGCTACCTTCAGAGTTGAGCAGTGTACACGATGCCTTCCATGTTAGTAATCTTAAGAAATGTCTTTTTGAGGAAAACCTAGTTGTCCCTATGAGAGATATCCGTATAGATGAGCGTTTGAATTTCGTTGAGGAACCATTGAGATCATGGATTGTGAGGTAAAGCGGCTGAAGCATAGCAGTATTCCGATTATCAAAGTTCGTTTGAATTCCCATCATGGACCAGAGTTCACATAGGAATGTGAGGACGTATTCCGTAAGAAGTATCCTAAACTCTTCTTATCATCAAGCAACTCGAAGTGAAACCCGGGACGGGTTTCTTCTGATGCTGGAAGGCTGTGACAACTGGCAGTTAGGGAGCCCTTTTAGGTAACCGCATTACGCTAAGTTAGACCGAGTAGTTACCTTTAGGAGCTATTCCGGTTAACCAGGACTTGTTTTGATATCGTTATTGGTTTTTATGATTTATTTTATTATTGTATGAGTTGTCGTATGAGTTATAACCCGTAACACGAAACGTGACGTGTAAATAATCAAAATTCATGTAAAAACATAAATAAAAACAATAGAAAGAAGAATGAAAGTCGTTAGACACTCATAAGGTAAAATATGAGCTCGGGAGAGGTAAAACGGGATAGTTTATAAAAAATAGTGGGAATGGCCCCTCTTGTTTACCATGGCCGGCCACCCCCCTCCCATTTTCATATTTTATTTAGTCCTCATGTCTACCTATATATACCACTCACCCTACACACATACACACTTTACTTTCTCTCTCTAATCTCTCTCTCTAAAACCAAAACCCTAACCTTAACCGGCCAACCTAGCCGCCTCCGCCTTTCCGGCTACACGACGGAGCGTCACCTCACACCACCACCACCATCTTGAAGATCTTCTTCTCCTCTTTCTATCCATATAGGGAACGCGCCCTAGAACCTCCGTTTGACCCTCTAAGACGTCCAAAAACCTTGCGTGATTCTAGGGTTTCATCTTGTTTTTGTAGATCGGGTTTGATAAAAGTAAAAGGAGCCAAGAAACGACTCATTTGAGTCATGGGAAGCCATGTACGAGACATATTGTCTCGTGAACGTTAGCTCCATGGTTTGGTTTTGATAAACACGGGTCTAAAACGAGTTTAAAACTAATAAAACATGCAAACTGGTGTGTTGGTATCGTGTGTTGTGTCGTGTTCATGTGTGTTTACATTTTTATCATTTTTATGTGTTCTTGATCATAACTAGTTGATGGGTTTTGATGTTTGATGGTGTTTGAATGTTGTTTGGGAATTGAAAGAGCCATTTGGGAGTGTTTGGATGGAGATAGGAATGTGGAACGAGCCACATGGACCACTAGGGACCATGTTGGTGGTGTTGGGTATGTGAACGAGACCCTCATGGACCACGGGTCCGGTTCGGGTCGTTGTGGTAACATATTGGTTGTTGTTGTTGAAGTTTGGGGGAGACGCGAGGAACCAAAGAGCTTCTAGAGCTTGTTTGGTTCACGTGGTCTTAACCGGGACCGTGTCAAGACCATTAGGGTCGTGACATTGTTACGGGTATGTTTGGTAGTTTGTTTGGATGGCGAGATTGATATGAGATTGTTTGGAGGATTGATTGGAGTTGTGGAGTTGTTTATTTTGGACTTAATAATATATATGTCAACTTTGCGCAACATCGGTGTTATCATGACTTTTTAGTCTCGATTGACCCCGACAACGCCGTAACATGGACTTTAGTATTTATTGGACTATATGACGTGTAAAAGCCGAGAGTCATGACTCGAACTTGTGAACTCGAAATAGATAATGACTCGAAAATTATATTGAAACTTGACGTAATATATATATAAATAAGTAAATAAAACTAGAAAATATAAATAATAAATGGTTTTTATACAAAACATTCGATAACAAGACTCGCTTTGTTATACGATATTTTAAAAGGAAACTAACGTCTAAAAATAGAAATATTTTGTAATTAATGAGTTATTAAATGTTTCAAGGGCACGTTTATCGAAAAGTGCCATTTATGAGCATTTAATACTATTTATGTGTTGTGCGTGGGTTACACATGACCTAACATTAATAGCGTCAATCCACGTGGATAGCGGACTTATTAGGTTGATGAATCTAATAAGTTGCCGTTATGTACGTAGGATAACGTTATTAATGGGTGAATTATCCTTATGACTTGTTAGGATGTGACTGGTTTTTGGGATAATAAGCGACATGAATAAATGGTTGAGTTTATCGAGTTGACGAATTCGATAAAATCTAACTATTTATTTTGAGACTTATTAAACTATAAAGCTTATCGCTTAGACGTCTCATTGTGTCGTTATGAATCACATTTTGGTCATTTGAGTGCATTCATGGCGTCTTGTCGAGTCGATACCACACATACGATGATACCAAATGCTAGTAACTAAATGGCGAAACGAGATGTTTTTGAGATAAGAAAAGGAATATATTCGGGGTAGATAATATTGAAGTTGGGAATATATATATTAAGAATCGGTTTATATTAATAGGTTGTGCCGAGTCATTAGTTGCTGAGCCGAGTTAGCTGTTATCTGCGTTGCTTGTGATTGTTTGTACTTTGCTTGTTTGAGGTGAGTTTCATAGCCCCACTTTTGTCTCTGTTTTTAATTAAATTGGGGTGAGAAATCATGCTACTCTTTTGGACATTCTTAAAGTCTTTTGATTTGCTTATGTGCTAACTAGTTTTGATAGATATGTGGTAGATGTTGCCTTAGTCTAGGGTTGCAATCATTTGCTATGACACTGTTGCCTAGCTAAGAATAGAAATATCTACTCCGACCTAGTCCAGGGTAGCATTTGTTTTAGGCCTTGCTACGACTGTGCTGGCTAGAGTCGCTTGAGGCCCCGCTGTGATCTTGTTTTTTTGTTGGTATGTGATTGGTAAGTTTCTTATGTATCTATCTTAGTCTTGCATAGCAAATAAACTCTTACAGTTCCACTATTGAATTTATACTTAAACATATGAACTCACCAGCGTTATCTGACCTTTTAGCATGTTTTTCTATGGTAATTAAGTTGATGTTTGGAATGCTCGTTCTGTGGAGGCTTGGCAATGAGGCATGGTTGAAAGATCATATTTAAACTTTGGTAATATTATGTGGGCCTATTTTAAAATCTATGTTGGGCCTTACATTTGACTATTTTGGGATGATTTTATTTAGATAATTAATTATGGGATTGGTTTTTGAACTATAATATGACTATCTTGTTTGCTATACTTGTGCTATGTGCCAATCCAGTAACGCCCCGAAAACTTGTTTAAGTCTTCCGCTGTACCGAGAATTGGGGGTGGTACAATCTACTCCATGAACAGCCTTTATCACCCTAGCCCACAAAGAACAACTATCATTTCTAAAACGCTACACCCACTTAAACATAAGAGCTCTATTCAAAGAAAAAAACCTTAATACACCTAAACCTCCTTTATATTTAGAAGCCAAACACTACTCCACTTCACCCACATCATTTTCTTTTCATTGCGCTCTATCCATTAAAAAAGTGACATCGAATAGATTTCATTCGTTTTAGAACCTGTATAGGAACTTTAAACAAAAGACATGTAATAAATAGGCATTGATCTCAAGACTGATTTGAGAAGCGTTAATCTTCCACCTAGAGAAATTGTCTTCATCTTCCATCTCGATAGGCGAGATAAATATTTATTCACTATCTTTTCCCAAGAGTTAATATGCGACATCAAACCACCAACTTTGATACCAAGATAATAAAAAGGAGTTTTGAACGTCAAACATCCTATCTTTCTAGCTGCTTGATTCACTTTGTCAGCATCTACTGCTATCCCCATCAATTTAATTTTTTGTATGTTAATGTGAAGACCATAAGCATGAAAGAAGCAGTCTAACGCTTGCACAATAGTAGAGATATTAGAATCTCTCTATTGTCCCATAAAAACGACGTCGTCAACATAAAACAAGTGTGAATCAGTCAAAGATGATCCAATAGAAACTCCTTTAAATAAACCTTCATTAACAACTTGCTGAAATGACAAGTGAAGGCTTTCCAAACAACTTGCTGAAATGCTTAAGACCTTTATGAAATTGAAATTCGCGTGTTGGGCTCCCATGAACAAGAATCGAGCCTTTAGAAGAACTTAAACAACTTTGAATCCAACCTCGCCATTTATCCCCGAAACCAAATTTCTTCAAAACATCATCCAAATAATCCCACTGAACTGAATCGTAAGCCTTTTCAAAATCAACTTTGAAAATCATAGTTTCTTTCTTTTTAGTTTTACACCACTGAATTAATTCATTTAAAATGAAAGGACCATCTAGGATTTGTCTATTCGCGAGGAAAGCGGATTGTACTTCATTCACAATGTCTCCCAACACAACGACTAGACGATTCGCTAAATTCTTTGCAATTATTTTATACAAGCTTCCAATCAAACTAATTGGCCTAAAATCTTTTACCAGTTTGGCATCTTGCATTTTCAGAATCAATGCAATAAAAGATGAATTACCGCATTTATGAAATGTACCATATTGGAAAAAGTAAGACATCGCGTCCACCACGTCCTTTTCTATTAGACTCCAGTACCTTCTATAGAAACCATAAGTAAAACCATCCGGGCCCGGAGACTTCTCCAAAACACAATCCCAAACAGCCCTTTTAATATCTTCGTTTGAGACACTTCTTTCCAAATCAACTTGCTGATCCAAGGATAGTTGAAAAAGAAAATTCATATCTAAAAGTAACCGAGGCGAACAAGGCTGGTCAAACCGATCCTTAAAGTGAGATAAGAACTCACTCTTCACCATACTAGGAGAATTAATCCAAACGTCATCTACCAAAATACCACGAATTGCAAGCTGGCTTCTTTTCTTATTTAATATTCCATGAAAATATTTGGAATTCTCATCACCTTCTATCGACCATTTGATCTTAGCTTTCTGAGCCACCTCCAACGCTTCTATTTTATCCAAATCTTGTAACGATTACACAACTTCTATACGATTGGCAAGTAAATTGGAATCAACTTCCCTTTTATCTATTAAAGTATCAATATCAGATAAAGCACCTTTAAGGCTATTTTTATGAATTCTAGAACTGTCCTTCTTAGTTTTAACCCATAAGCGAATCTTCTCTTTAACGAACTTCAACTTATTCATGAATCTACACATAGCATTAGACTCATAATTAGGAAAATCTCTTCGTATCTCTTCAACAAAATTATCAAAACCCTCCAATTCAAACCAGTAGTGATAAAACCTAAAAGGAGTAGGACCATAATCCAAACATACTTCACGTAATAAAATATGGCGATGATCTGACAAAAAATGATCCAAAGTAATGGCATAGATATTAGGATACGACCCCAATAAACCTTCTGAAATAAGGAAACAATCAAGCTTACTCATTTTTGTAGCCAATTTATGACACCAAGTGAAAGAGCATCCTCCTAAAGGAACTTCCACCAAGCCTCCAGTGGAAATGAAATCATTAAAAGCAGTCGTACCTTGCACGTTAAAACATGAACCATAATGTTCTTCTTTCTATCGAACTTCATTAAAATCGCCCATAATGATAACTTCCCCATTCCAATTACTGATCACATGATTCAAATAATTTGATTACATCTTTTTCTCAGAAAGCTCTTGAGGAGAATATATCGAAATAATAAGAAGACTATTACCACTAGGAATCCAATCTCCTCTAATAGCAACAAAATAATCTGAAATCGTTGAGTTTAGCTTACGAAACATCCTCGGATCCCAAACACAAAGAATACCACCCGAGTTTCCAACCGAAGGACCGCAAACAAATTCAAAAGATAAATTACCCCAACAACTCTTGATGCTTAAACAATCAACATTTTCCATTTTTGTTTCTTGAAGCGACAAAAAATTCAACTTATTACAAATACATAACTCCTTCACGCAATCTTTTTTAGCCTTTTGGGTAAGGCCTTGAATATTCAATGACAAGAAATTCATTGAAAAAAGACATTCTCTCCTCGAGTCTCAATGATCTCTTCTATATTTTTAACACATCCCTCCATCTTGTATCCCATTGTGTGCCCCACTTTCACCAAATCATCTAATAGTTGTAGTATTGAACCTCCTGATTGTAGACCTTATACTTTTTTTAAATGCCTTGAACAAACAGACGCCTCTCCATCCTCCTTTGATAATGGTGACGATTTTTTTCTTCTTTGTTAATGAAACTACCTCATCTTCATTACACTTTTGTTCACCTACCTTTTCCTTCCTTATAGCCTTGTCCACTGAGTTCGAATTCACTTCGGTTACCTCTCTAGGAGTGAATCCTAGTGGATACTTCAAAATACCATCAGAATGTTCAGCTCCATTAGAATTAACATGTTTCTTCTCTAGCAAATCATAAATCTAGAAAGGGTCTTCAGAATGTAATTCTTTTCCATCATCATTCTGAGTATCTTTTTTCTTGAAATCCACATGGTCCTGATCAAATATAGCTTCTGGAATCCCTTCAATGTCGCTATCTCCCTCTAATGACTTATTTTTTTTGCAAGTCCTCATTTGACTCCTCATCCATTTTAGCGTCATTAGATTCATTTTCTTCTTCATTCTCCACCATAAAATCAGGAACCCAACCAGGAACTTCTTCTGCACGAACCCAATAGACTTTACCATGAAAAATAATTTTAAATGACTTGAAAATATTCTCTACCATTGTCGTTTTAATGCATACTCTTTTGTTGTTATAACAAAGTTCCTCTTTATCCTCATCATACAAAAACTCCCCCCATTTAGAAGATATTTTGCAAACGTGTTTTTCGTCCAAACCTTTAAAGGGACACCCTCAATATCAACCCAAGTAACCCGACCATCAATAGTAAACGATTCTGAAGCTTGCTCCAAGGTAGAGAACCAAGACCCTACAACACCATGAGATTTGAACTTCTCCAATACAGAATTAGACTGAAACTCAATCAACACCCAAAAACCTCCTATATATTTAAAAGAAATGTTATCGAAACCCTCCTTAGCCAGTAGCAACTTCAAATTTGATAACAAACCAAAATCATTTAGTTTCCCCATCAAAACTAATGAAAAATCTCGTTGAAGCATACATGAGTCATCAAGCACCAATGAAGGTTTCTTTTCATCCTCCACTCCATGGTGTTTCGAACCTTGTTTGACAGCATAAGCATAAGAATTACCATAACTATCGCTCCCAGAAGCTCTTCGAGTGTCCTCTGAATAAGCCTTCTTCTCTAGACTTTTACAATACTCGTTTCCAACATGATCAAAGGCTTTCTATGAAATCCAACGACATTCGCATTCAATCTCATACGACCCACCCAAATCGTGCACAAATTCCTAACCAAACGATCCACGTCTATAGTCTTAATAAAACGAACAAAACCGACTCTATTACCTGTTTTGGAGCGTCTATTCGGGATGTATGCATCAATTACTTTCCCATATTCTTGACACATCCTCCACAGATCACGAGCATAGAATTGTTCTGGAAAATTCGTGACAAAAATTGATGTGGAGATTTGATGTACCTGGTCCTCCTTTGATCTACGATCTCCCATTTAAAATGCAATTTTGGAGTGGAGAAAATTAGGGGAAATTTTTTGGAGTTCGTCATATGTCGTGACTTAGTGACTTATTTGTTTTACAAATAGATTATTTACCTATTTTTTGTATCTTAGTAACTTATTTGTAAATTAATTACATTTATTTGATACTTTATTTAATATATTATGTATAAATAATTTTAATATTTTTTAATACAAAACACATCGCGTCTTAAATGCGTTCGCATTTGTAACACACATCAAGCATTGGTCTCTAGAACCTTTAACGCATTGGACTGCAAAACGCAAAAGCAACCACTAACATACGTTCTTATGATTAATAAATAAATATTAATTTATGTAATATATATTATTTTATTAATAAATATTAATTTATGGTAGTAGTTTATTTCTTGTGCTACTAAACAAAAGATTGAGTGCAAGACTTTGTATAGAAGTTGGTTAAAATGGGAATATAGTATTACCTTTGTCTAAAATTATTAGTTATTGAATTTAGAAATGACATCCAAAGCTAAAGATTCGGTTCTAGTTTCCGGTTCTCGATCCATTTGCTCACCTTTACATACACACATGCAATTATACACACGTACGTATAGATACCTTTACATACACACATGCAATTATACAGACGTACGTTTAGATAGATTCTGCTATATGTGGCGTAATGAGCTACGGCTAGAATTTGAACTGAGGCTTATATTATAAGCCGAAAGCTGAAGTTTATATTTTTATAATACTATCTAGCGAATTAATTGTAACTGAGGTTTATTAATGCAAAATCGTATAAAAAATATATCAAATTAAATTTAGATATATTTACCGCTTTTGCAGAATAATTCAATTTTTTAAAAGTATTTAAGTTATTTAACTAGATATAAGTCCCCATATGCCCCTTTCAATGGGCTAGGGCCTATGGAGGCTTATGACTTATATAAGCCTCTATAAGCCCGTGTGACAAACAAGACTTATTTTATAAGACATCTTATTTAAAAAACTCAAGCCCCCATAAACCTCATAAAAGCACAAGGTGCAATAACTCAGCTTTAACATTTCAACATTAACACCAAAAAAACACCATTTATCATAACATCACATTTTGAGCCCCACTTATATTTTAAAACTTATAAATTACAATTTAAACCCTTTAACTAGTTTTCATTCATAACATCACCTCATAAATAATAATTCATTTGCTAAAGTCTATTACAAATAAAAACATACGAAAACAAAAACATACGAAAATTTAAAAACATACAAAAATATAAAAACATACGAATTACAAATACTTATTCATCTTGTTCTTGTTCTAGTTCTTATGGTCGTTGAAGATGTTTGTGCCAAAGATGCTCCATAATGTTTTGTTGGAGTATGCGTTTTTCTGTCAGGTATTTCTTTTGTCTTTCGACGCTGGACATTACATCGGTCGACCTACCATTCTTACCTCATATGTGGTATCGGATTTACCCACATTTTGCTAAACTCACTTAGTGTAAACTTTTGATCTTTTAAAATCATGTTATGCAAAATAATGTACGAATACATGATTCTACTTATCCTGGTAACTTCCATTTGACGTGCTGGTTATTGTAGTATACCCCAGCATCCTTGGAGCACACCAGAAGCACGTTCAATATCCTTTCGTGCACTTTCTTGTTTCCTTTTAAAATGACCATTTTTATCCTCAGTTGTGACCGTGAATGATTTGACGAAAGTTACCCACTGTGGGTAAATTTCATCAGCTAAGTAATATCATTTTTCATAGATGGTTCCATTTACCACATATGAAACTACAAAGGCGACGCCATCAAGAATGTCGTCGAATAACGGAGAGTTATCTAAAACATTAATATCGTTATTCGCCCTCCGCCACCCTAAAAAATGCATGCCAGATTATAAATCTTGTGAAGCAACAACTTCAAGCTTTATTGTTGGGTATTTTTTATCACCCCTACCATGCAGTCAATGCTACCAAGCATTTCCGGAAAACCATGATAACGCTCATGCCTTTCATAATATTTTAAATGACGTCATAGGTTGGTTTTCTTAAATACTCTGGCATAAACAATTCAATAACGCACTTGTTAAAATTATCAAGACAATCACGTGAAGTATGCTCACCCATTTGCAAATAGTCATCAAACGCATCGGGTGTGGTGCCGTATGTTAATTAGCGTATGACGGATGTACACTTCATAATAACACTTGTGGAAGTGTGAAAAAAAGTTGTGTGTTAATTGAGTATTTATAGTGGTGAGAAAATTGTTTTGATTTTTTTTTAAAACAAATATGCCCGTTTATAAATGTTAGAAGTGCCAAACTGATTTTTTTTTTTTTTTTTAATTCAAACGTTATACTAGCCGTCGGAAAGGCCAAAGTACATTTTTTTAATGCAAACTGCTTAATGCAGCATTACGGTAACGCCACCTCCAATGCTCCGTCTTAACGTCACCACACGGTGTGATAACGCTGCATAACACAGCTTCACATAAGCTTAACACCACTTCTGGCGTTACCTCACCTTTTGCTCTAAGTGGTCTAATAAAATGAAATATTTGAACAAAAGTCAAGGAGATGTGGATGCGTCGTCCTCTTGGTCTACTAATTTGTTACACTTCCTATTTTCTCATCTTTCCAAATTCTAATAAAAGCATAATAATTAATCTTCTTTACACTACAATGAGTTTCTAGACAAACAACGAGATATGTTGCCAATGATTATTTTATATTAAAAGAATTTTTAGTTAAAATGATGTAAAGTTGACGATTTGGTGATGCCGAAACGGTGACGGTGGTGACGGCTTGAAATATAAATGTTGAAAAAAAAATCATCATTAAATAATGAGTATCATACAGTAATATAAAGAGAAAAAAATATTAAAAAACTAAAAAAATCCTTTTAAGAAACCAAAGAAATTCTGGACAGTCTAATAAAGTTTCTGGTATGTTAGTATGTGAGTGACCAATTAATCTAGAGGTTGTAGGTTCAACTCTCGTTGAAGACATTGTGAGATAAGTAAGAAAATGGTATAAAAGTTGCCGTTTTAAGAAAGAAAAAGAAAAAATTAAAAATTAACGCAGTGACGTGTATACTTGACTATACAGTAAAACCTCTATGAATTAATACTTGATAAATTAATAACCTCGATAAAATTAATAATTTGTCTGGTCTCAACTTGAGACCAGTGCAAATTTGAATCCCAATCGATAAAATAATAAGATAATAATTTTTTTGAAACCCCGATATATATATATTGGTCCCAACGAAACTATAAATTAATTCAATTAAGGTCATATATAATTGAAATTTGTCCTAACAAAACTAACTTTTAACTTATTCAAAAGGAATGAACTTAACAAATTCAACTAATTTGTGAATATGAATTCATAAAATGTTAATTGAAATTTGTTTTTCTAACTTATTTTTCATCTCTAACTAATATACATTGTAACTAATATGTTGAACTTAGAAATTTAAAGGTCATACGTTAAACCTCTTTAAATTAATTAATTATTAATTTATCGATATAATAATATCTCGCTAAATTAATAAAATATCTCGGTCCCAACATCATTAATTTATAAAGGTTTTACTGTATATAGTAAGTTTTTATTTATTTTTTATATTTTTAGTAAGAATATTTACAAATTGTAGCGCTCCTTGTGGTTTCTATTTCGTTTTTTTGCTTTCTTAAAATTTCAAGTTTACTAAATTTAAAGTGGACGCGATGTTTGATGCATGGAATATATATATCTAGTGAGAGATTGTATTATTTCGTTATCACTGTCATGATCGAAAAAGGTGGTGTCAGAAATTCTGACTACATAAAAGATTGGTTTCTATGGTTCGCTTAATGATTTGTAAATTTTATTTAGTATGTGTTTTAATGAAGAAATATAAGATAATACGATTTATGTGTTATTATTTTATACCATGTGATATATTAAGTGTACTTTTGAGTGAAAAGTATTTTAATAATATCATTATTTAGTGAGTGTTTGAAACATATAAATGATAATATGATTTATGCATTATTGTTTTGTACCATTCGATATATTAATTGTACTTTTGAGTGGTGGGGTATTTTAATTATATTATTAATGATTTGTAAATTTCATTAGTGGGTGTTTTAATGAAAAAGAAAAATTAGATGATTTATGTATTTTGTTTTGTATCAAGTGCTATATTAATTGTACTTTTGAGTGAGAGTAGTTTAACGATTTCATTAATTATGACATTAATATACATGAATGTTACATGTTAGATGATTTATGCATTGTTGTTTTGTACCAAGTGCTATATTAATTGTACTTTTTGTTACAAGTTTAGTGGTTACTTTTATTAGAAATGTTTTTTGTCTTAAAAATTTTAAAACTTTTATATTTAAAATGTTCTAAACACTTTATATAGTAGTATAAATGTGAAGCTGAAAATCATTCTCACTCTTCATTTTTTTTTTCTTTTCTTTCTTGTTAGACCTCTTCACCACCTTAGTAAGGTTAATAGTTAATAAGAAATGGACCAAAACAAAAGTTATTAAGGTCAAACAACGATAGTCAAATACCTTTTCCTTAAGAGAGAAGAGTTCACAATACAAAATACAAATATGTGGTCAAATGTAGCATATATAATAAGTTTAGTGGAAGATGAATGAGATGAGGGTTGATGGAAAGGTAAAGACTAAACGTTTGCTTAATGGAACTATTCTAAAGGTATTATAAAATAATCCAACTTTCATGAAATATTGGATTATGAAGTGTATTAGGTAACATCTTAGTGCATTTTTTCAAAAAGGAACTTTCAACTAGGTTTATGCATGCATCTTTTCCATTGAATATAGTAATATACATCTTCTTTTCCTTTGTTAGCATATTCTATAATTGGGTGCGTGAAAATGGACATACATTTAAATACATTATTAGACCTTAAAACATATATAGGGCCATTAGATTTTTGGCATCTTTGTCGTTGCTCTTCCATTAAGTATCTAAAACTGTTCTTAAATATAACTTCACTAATATCTCCATATACAAATAAGATAAGTCAAAATTTAAAGTTTTAGTTTGAGAGTTGGTGACTTTTTTCTCACCAAAAAGTAAAGTGACAAGAAAGAGGAATATGACCTCAAGCTTTGTGTTTGTTTTTTTTAGTAAAAGGACAATTTAAAATTTAAAGAATTAAAACACTACAATGTCTTTGTAGACGTAAGGCCCGGAATGGGCCTAAATAATTACCTCGGGATGAACATAAGTCCGGTGTGGACTTAAGAGATGGACTTAAACTCAGGATGAACACATAAAAGGTAAACTAAAATAATGACACTTAAATTAACTTTATTGCTATCAACATTACATGGGTTATGACACACAAATGATGCAAAATGCAAGTTTGGTGTGTGAGAGAGAAAAAGGAGAGGGTTGGCAGGAAGTAAAAAATAGAAGAAGACAAAAGGGCAACATCAAAAATAGGCAAGAAGGTACGGTGGGGGAGGATGTAGTTAAGTTTTATGTGTCTAATATCCCAGATGGGTGTCGTCCTTGAGACCTCGCCTCTTCATTGGAAAGGTTTGGCACTATAGCGGAGGTTTACATAGCTAGGAAGAGGGATGCTAAAGGGTTCAGATTTGGTTTTGTGTCATTCAAAGGAGTGAAAGATAAGAGAGGTCTCGAGCTTAACCTGAAAGGGGTGAAGTTGGGAAGAGCTAAACTTGATATCAACATTGCCAGGTATGTAATGGAGAAGGATAAGGTAGGGGAAGGGGAAGGTAAACCTTATCGTCCCCAAGGCACGATTCCGGTTAGGAGTGCTGGAGTTTATCAAGATGGGAGGCAGTTTTCAAGTGTGGTTAAAGGAGCTATAGGCAAAGTTCCATTAGGGGACGAGATTCACATCGACTCTTCTGTGAACGAATTGATTGGTTTACACGAGAGAGCGCTCGTGGCTAGGTGTAGGAGCTTCGATATCCTTTCCAACCTTGGCTCGCACGGGCTCATTGGGACTCTTGTTTCGATTTCCAATATCACGGGAGGTATGCGTGCTCCTCGTTTGTAATAGTCAAGATAGATTCGAGGAGTTACAACTCAAAAAGGAGACGTGGATAGGGTGGTTCGACAAGGTGGATGTTTGGCGTGGCCAATCTTTCCCATATGAACGTATTGCTTGGATTGGAATTTACGGGGTTCCTCTCCATTTAGCTAATCCTTAGACTTTCAATAAAATTGGTGGAAGGATTGGTAAAGTGATTTCCCCGTCTGTCGACAAGGTGGAACAATTCAATAAGTCCGTTGAAGGGCTTGGCATTCTAGTGGGTGATGGGAAAGAGATTAAAGACGTCGTCTCATTAGCTTGGAGAGACAAGAAATACCAAGTGTGGGTCGTTGAAAAGACGATCGATTGGCATCCAAATTGCGTCATTACTCACAGTGAGGGGTCTAACCCTGTCGGGGAAGGTCTCCAATGTCCGGTGACATCCACGGCGGAATCTAATGAGTTAGAAGAAGGAGAAGTGGAAAAAGATATTGGGGAGGAGATGCATGGGGAAGAAGGGTTAGATGAACAGGCGTTGCATGGGGAATATGAGGAATTGAATATAACGGCGCACGTGGATAAGAGTCTAGACAGAAGAGAGATTAATATGGAGGTGGGGCAGGCTGGACCTTTCGTTTTCTCTACCGATGCACGTGGGGGAAAAGAGAATATGGATAGACAAAAAGAGAATGAGGCGTGGTCCAGTTTTAACATTGGGCTTTCCCCAAGGCCTAGAAAGAGGCCCAGAGAATCTGACCATTTTTCACTAGACTTCTTGTTGGGCCTTAAAGTTAATGATAATAATACAGTGGAGGTAGGGGCTGAAGTCAATGGTCCTATGGTTGATAACTCTTACCCTATCTCTCATCAGTCTGGTCACCTGGATCTTAACGCCACCCCTGTTTTCCCTGTTATGTACTCTCAACTCCAACCGTGTGGTGGTGGGGTCGCCTCCCAATCCCACGCCTGTGAGAGGGAGAAGGAGGTGGGCCATGAAGTCGCGGAGACTATGGAGATGGGTAATATCGTGGGTGTAGATTTGTCTCAGGCTCGGAGTATGGTAAGAGGTATCGTAGAGGAAGAAGGTAAGAATCCCGTGAACCAATGAGTTATTTATCTATAAATATTAGAGGGACGGGAGGGGATTTAAAGTCGAAGTGGATCCGAGAGCTTGTTTGTAGAAACCAGGTTTCTTTCTTAGCTATGCAGGAAACTCAGAGTAGTGGTTTAAACGAGAGGGTGGTTAAGAGGTTTTGGGGGAATAAGGCTTTTGAGTTTGAGGTTGTAGAGCCCAACGGTAGGTCTGGGGGCATGATTAGCATCTGGGACCCTTCGGTCTTTACTAAAAGAGATTGTGTCAAATGTAAAAATTTTCTTATGGTTAGGGGTTCGATTAAAGGATACAATGAGATGGTGTATGTTGTGAACATTTATGCGCCTCAAGGTAGGAAGGATAAAATGAAAGTTTGGGCCGATCTGAAAGTTATTCTTAATGGTTTCAGTGGCATGTGGATATCTCTAGGTGATTTTAACGCGGTCAGGTCATGTGAAGAAAGAAAGGGTTCGAAATTTAAAAAGCAATGTGCTAATGATTTCAACGAGTTCATTGAGTCTTCGGACCTTCATGAATTCCCTATGAAAGGTTTCAAGTTCACTTTCTTCAAGGAAGATGAGAAAGGAAAGAAATTCAGTAAGATCGATCGGGTTTTGGTTAACAGGCTTTCCTGGATAAATGGCCGGATGCTTGTTTTAGATCTCTTCCCAGATTGTGGTCGGACCATAACCCGATTTTATTATCGGTTTTGGACCCCAATTTTGGGCCTAAACCGTTCCGTGTTTTTAACTCTTGGCTCGATTACCCGGATTGTGCGGAAGTGGTTACTAAAGCATTGGATAAGTTTGTTTTTGATGGGGACCCAGATGTTAGATTAATTAGGAAGTTCAAATGGTTACGGAAATCTTTAAAAGAATGGCGTGATGATATGGTTCTTAAGGAAAGTGAAGAGTTAGACTTATGTAGGAAAGAGATGGAAGAAATTGATCTTGTCTTGGAAGCCGAGGATCCGTTAGAGGAGAAGGATTGGGTGAGAAACGAATGTAAGAGGAGAATTGATGAAATTGAGACTCGCAAAACTAAGGACCTTAAGCAAAGGTCAAGGAACAAATGGGTGGAGGAAGGTGATGGTAATAATCGCTTTTTCCATGGCCTGATAAATAATAGAAGGGTGAGTAACGCGATTCAAGGCTTGATGATTGAAGATAAATGGGTGGATAAACCGAAACTAATCAAGAGACATGTGCACGAATTCTTTAAGAACAAGTTCAGTGAAGATTGAATTGAAAGACCCCACCTGGACTGTGGTATCGAGAAGAAATTAACAGACGAGGAGGCTAGGGGTTTGATAAATCGATTTTCCAAAGAAGAGATTAAAAGGGCGGCTTTTGAGTGTGGAGATGACCGGGCCCCTGGTCCGGATGGGATTTCTTTTAAGTATATCAAACGCTTCTGGGATTACTTTGAGAAGGATTTCTTTGATCTCTTCGACAAGGTCTTTGAAGGCAGGGGTCTCAATAGGGGGTGCAATGCGGCGTTCATCACCTTGACTCCCAAGGTCAAGGATCCGGGGCATCTCAACGAGTATCGCCCCATTACATTAGTAGGTGTCTCGAATAAAATTATCTCGAGAGTCCTGGCTAATAGACTCAAAAAAGTGTTGAGTCCATTGATTTCAGTAAACCAGACGGCGTTTTTGAGTGATAGGCTTATTCTTGACGGTCCGTTGATCCTGAATGAAGTCATATCCTGGGCCAAGAAACATCAGAAACAAATTTTCATCTTCAAAGTTGACTTTAACAAAGCCTATGACAACGTTAACTGGGGCTTCCTTTCGTCGGTGATGGAGCAGATGGGCTTTCCTGATCTTTGGTGCAAGTGGATTCATGGTATTCTCTCGTCTGCTAGGTCCTCGGTTCTAGTGAATGGTTCCCCAACTTTTGAATTTCAGTGTGGCAAAGGCATGAGACAGGGTG
Source organism: Chrysanthemum lavandulifolium (assembly GCA_022545495.1). NCBI lineage: Eukaryota > Viridiplantae > Streptophyta > Magnoliopsida > Asterales > Asteraceae > Chrysanthemum > Chrysanthemum lavandulifolium. The sequence goes on along the minus strand of CM040239.1, from coordinate 167,231,220 downwards.
ACCCTATCTCTCCCTTTCTATTTCTGATGGTCATGGAGGCTTTATCATGTATGATGAAGAAGGCGGAAAGGGGTGGTGCGGTTGGTGGGGTTTCGCTTCCTAACGGGGGCCCTAGTTTATCGCACCTCCTCTATGCGGATGATTGTACCTTTGTGGGTGAGTGGGCCGAATCTAATATTAAAAAGGTTCACCTAATCCTTCGTTGTTTTTACATTTGTTCAGGTCTTCGTATTAACTTGAGTAAATCTCATCTATTTGGAGTGGGGGTTGAGGATGCCGAAGTTTCTAGAGTGGCGAACGGTATGTCATGTCTATCGGGTGTTACGCCCTTTGATTATTTGGGCATCCGAGTTGGGGGTAGGATGAATAAAGTAGTCAGCTGGGATTTTCTCTTCGACATTTTCAGAGCGAGACTATCTAGATGGAAGGCTTCTTGTTTATCTATTGGGGGGAGGTTAACTTTAGTTAAGGCGGTCTTAGAAAACCTCCCTACTTATTACTTATCTTTATTTAAGGCGCCGGTCAAGGTGATTGATGGTCTTGAAAGCATAATTAGGAAGTTCCTATGGGGTGGCTCTTCAGAGGTTAAAAAGATCCATTGGGTTGCGTGGGATAAGGTCGCCTCTCCTATTAAGTTCGGGGGTCTTGGTCTATGCAAGCTTGGTGATATTAACATTGCTCTCCTTTCCAAATGGGTGTGGTGCTATAGGAATGAACCTGAAAGTCTATGGAGACAGGTGGTGGATGCAATTCATGGCTCGAAGAGATGTTGGTCTTCGCTCCCTGTTTGTAACTCTATTACAGGGGTGTGGAATTCGATTGTCAAGAGTATTTCGAAAGTCAATGTGGCGGGTGTTAATCTCAATCAGTTATTCAAAGCCGAAGTGGGAAATGGGGATAACATCAGATTTTGGCTTGATCCCTGGGCATGTGCTTCCCCGTTGAAGGATATTTTTCCTTTATCCTTTAAGCAAGAGAAAGATAAGAAGTGTATGGTCAGTGAGAAATATAATTCGGTGTACGACAGATTTGAAGGCTCTTGGGGAGTCTCGGATGGGGTAGTTTCGGTGGTAGAAGCTGAAGAAAGACAATGTTTGGGTCAGTTGCTGGAAGGTCGGTCTTTAAGCAATCGATTCGACAAATGGAGTTGGCAAGGCAGAGGTACTAGAGGTTTTAGTGTGAAAGCGGTTAAGGAATATCTCTCAAGTGACAATGACTATAGCCACAGATTTGTGTTCAAGTGGTCAAAATGGGTGACGAAAAAGTGCAACATATTCATGTGGAGGATGGGACTTGGTCGCCTGCCAACTACGGATCAGCTCAAGCTTAGGAACTGTCTCGTGGGTAACTCGGTGTGTAACTTATGTGGTTCCGAAGACGAATCAGTGGACCATATCTTTAGCTCGTGTGAAGTCTCGTTGGAAGTTTGGTATAGGGTGGAAAAGTGGTGCAAACTTCCGCCTGTGTTCTTCTTCTCTCGGATGGATGTTTTCAAACTTCACGAAGGTGGGGGTTGGAATAGGAGGAAGAGAGAGATTTTGAAAGGCGTTTTCTTTACTACCTGCTGGTGCCTTTGGGTGGCTAGGAATAAGAATCGGTTTGATAACGCTAATTTTGATAGCCGGAAGATCTTTCATGATATCACCTCTACGAGCTTTTTATGGTATAGGAATAGATCTAACTCTTGTAATATAGATTGGCAGGATTGGTTCTCTTTCAACTTGTTGTAATGGTTTTTTCTCCGTCCTGGTGCGCTCCCTGATTTGGGGAGTTGCGTGAGTTCTTGTGAATAATAGTCAAATTTCAAAAAAAAAACATGGGTTATGCATTCTGAGAAAGTCAAAAGATTCACATACATGTTTGTCTTAAATTAAAGGTTCACATACATGTTTGTCTTAAATTAACTGACATCTTCTTTGTTTGATGAGTAATTCAGATACCTCTAACTCATAACAATTGAATTTTACCAAAAAGGTAAATCATTTTAATCAGTTGTATTACCTCTACAGTACATTTATCAGGGTGACTAAAGCTACTCTTTTTTTTGCTAGGTCCACACCCAACAAGTATTAGCTATTGTACTCTATGCATAAAATATCTTAAGCAAAGAATCTTAAAGCGATCCTTATTTTTTATGGGCCAATGAATAGTAACAAGCTAATATCTATTGTACTCTATGCATAAAATATGCCAACAAAATGCTAAGGGCAATCCTTATTTTGCTATGGCCCTAATGAATAGTACTAGCGTCGTTAGTCAACGTCAGATTATCTACTAACGATCGTTAACTTTTTAATGTTAAATACCTAAAAAATGCGACAACAGTCCACGACATTTAACTTGCGTTGCAAAATTGGTCCTCTCGGGACTAACGATGTAAAAGATTTACATAATTAGTCCTTCATGTTAGATGTTCGTTACACAAATAGTCCTACTAACGGCCGCTACTTAGCGGTTGTTACGTAGCGATATTCTATCATTTTTAATTAAAAGCTTTATATAAAACGCGACCTTGTGAAGGCTTGATAATATACTTTTTGTAAATTGCAGCCGCTTAATTATATTATTCACGCTTAAAATCTTAACATATATAATAAGAACACGCTTTCCGGCGTTAAATATCTTACGTGATGAAACGTCCATTGCGAGCCTTGAGCTAAAAACCTCGTTTGATACAACGGCAAAGAGGATGTTGACTGACCTTTTGAAAATCACTTATGGCTTTACCAAAACGACATTTTCAAGAGGGTTTAGCACAAGCATTTTCTTATAAGCGTTTAAGCTTGCCAACTAGAAGAATGGGCCTTGAGATTGGATACATGGTTTATGCCCAAAGAAAAGCCCAATCCACATAATCGGTTTAACATCGTTAATTGTGGATACACAAATAAGTTAAAAGATTGATCCATGAGGTTATGCTTAATTTATATTATATTACACTTATAATTAGGGTTGTTAATCGTTTCAGTTATTGGGTTGTTCGGTTTATTCGGTTTTGTTAGTTCGGTTCAATTTTTTTTAAGTAAAATCAAAAACCGAACCGAATAACTCAAATACTTAATTTTAATTAATTACAATATTTATTTAATTATACAGATTTTTAGCATTAATTTTTGTTTCAATCTTAAAAATGTTATATTTATATTACAAAAAAGTTTTAATATTTTTTTTAATATAAATATATAAAAAGCATATACATTTTTGTGAATTCGGTTTACGGTTCAGTTTTCATTTTGCCAAAACCATATTCAAAATGAAAACCGAATATTTAATTTGGTTTCAGTTTTGGCAAATTCGGTTCAATTCGATTAAAAATTTGTTTTGTTTTTCAGTTTGATTCAGTTTCGATTTTCGGTTTTTGTGATGAAACCCGAGTTTTGCACGCCCTTAGGCTTCTTCCAGTAACAAAGGGTGATCGACTTTGTCGATCGATCACATGTCGATCCCCTTGATGTGGGGAATCGATCGAGCTTCATTTTTCACACAACTTGGTCCTGGCCACGATTGAATACTTGGACATTTAATTGGCAAAAAATGTGGGTGGGGAGTTAATTACCGTTGCATATATTGGTTCAAAAATAAATAAATAAAATAATTCCTACCGTTGCATGCTAACGGTTAAAAAATAATAATTATAACCTTATAAATACACAATACAAACACACTTCAATCCACAAATGTATTTCACACAATTCAAACTCAAAATACTTCTCAACACAAGATTTTTGAAAGATCAAACCCGCAAAGACGACGAGATTGCTGACAAGTTGTGGCGGTGTGTTCAAAAGGTATCAGACAACGTCAGCACCAAAATCAATTGGAGCTACCGGGAGAACGAAAAAGATGGTGTAGGTGCATCAACTTCGATTGCCATTGTTTTGGCCGATTATCGGACTCCCTCTGACTCTTCAGATTAGATTTATGATTTATGTATTTCGTATCGTTTTTATATAAAGGTATGTTTGGTAGAACTAACTGCAAGCTGTTAACTGTAAGATGTAGGCTGATAACTGTTAGCTGTTAGCAATAGCTGCAAGCTGTGGCGTTTGTTTTTATTAAAGTGTTTGGCAAAATAGCTGTAGCTAAAATTACAAAATGTAAAATGACATAAAAAGACAAATGCATAATTAGGTGGGTTTCTTAATACTTAGATTCCTTTTAATGTCACACTATACTCACACCATTCTACCAAATTATAGGCATTTTTCGTTATCTCTACTACTTATAATACACGGATGCATCGCTCTTCTAAAAAAATTTCAGACTTTCAGACTTACAAAAAATTGAGCATGATGTACAACACTTGAAAGCACATCATTTTCAGACTTACAACCAAATAAGCATAGTATACAACATATTAATGCACATATTAAAAGACAAAACACCACTTTAATGCTATTAATGTGGTCGATAAATCTGATTAATGCAGTTATTAAAACACACTTACATAAAAATACAAAATTTCAAGCATATTGTCAACCAACTTAAACACAATTCTCGCATTAAATGTCACTAATCTGAATAATAAAGACATTATACAAATATTAAAGCTCGAGCAGGCACAGACCAAATGGGCTCGAGGCAGAATAGACACGCAATGGCCAGCTCGAGCCGACGCACGGCTAAACAGACCGGACCAAACGAAATTTCGTGTTATATGAATCGCCTTAAAAACCCAAAAGACAAAATAAATTTCTTAGTTAAGGATTAAAATACGTCATGAAATTCTCGATATCTGTAAATTTATGAGCAGTAATAAACTAAAATCATGATTAACAGAAAATTTTATTTCGGGATACCATGCATTTGTGTATGAATACCCTAGTATAAAAGATGCATGTAATCTAGTAACATATTCAAATAAGTCTTAAATCAACAAATCTTACAAGTATTAGACGGAGACAAAAACAAATGACATACACGTTAGATATTATTATGAGGTTAGTGAATTTGAGGGTAATAACGTAATTTTGATTTTAAACATCTCTTTTATTTCTAGGACGCTATATGGAGCAGCTTTTAATTTTATCCCATTTTGAAGCTTTTTTAATAAATTAAAAGCTTTCATCTTACACTTCCAAACAAAGCTTTTTTAACCACGAGATTTTTTTAACAAAATAAAAAGCTAATAGCTCCTAAAAAGCTTTAAAAAGTTGTTGCCAAACAGACCCTTAATATATTATTGTTTTTATTTAGTATTGTAACATTTTAATTATTAATGAAATTTTAGTTTATGTAAAAAATGTTAAAAAATAAATAAATAAATAAATAAATAATAAAAAAATTGATCATGATCGCCCTTACTGGGGCACCTAATCGCCTGAAGGTCGCTGGAGAGAGAAGCTGACGTGGCAGTGAAAATGAAGAGGATTGAATCCCCTTACTGGAACCAACCTTACATTCTACCTAAAGTACATTTACCAGGATTGCTTTGACATGAATTTTTTACTAAAGACACACCCAATCGGGGTAAAATGAACATTACTAACGGTCGTTAAGTAATGACCATTATCTTTAATATAAATTAAAAATAAAATAAAAAGAAAAAAAAGAAAACAAACTCCAATATAGATTTTATGTAATTGGTCCTTTATGTTATAAGTCTGTTGCAAATCAGTCTTTTCATCACTAACTTTGCAATGAAACGCTAACGTAAGGACAATTTCTGTAACAAAGTTAAAAAACAATGTACAAAAATAGTCTAGAGTTATCGATCCGTTACAGAGTTAGTTCCTCGCACTCTATGACAGAGTGAAACAAATTAATAATTTTATATCCAAACATGAATAAATATTACTGTAATAACAAAATCCCTTAGATAACTCCAACTGAGTGGTATTTAAGTTGGTAAGCACTTTTACCTTGAAACATAAGGTCCATTTTTTAAATCTTCACTTAAGCAAATTGTTGTTTTCACGTTAGAAAAGTTTGTTTTCTTGTAATCAAATCTAGTCCAAGTAACTTTTTGGGAGCGGATTTGCACACATTTGATTTTTATTTGCACACTTTATTGTACAGACAATTTAAAGCATATTATAATTGATGTGCAGCTGCATAATGCACTAAAGAGTGTTTCCAATAAATTTTGAGAGTGTACAAATCATTTACCAGCTTCTTAATGTATTTTGATTTGCTACCGTCTAAAAATAATTGTCTTCCGACAAAAAAAACATTAGTATTACTGATTTGTCTTTCTTACTTTTCAGTAGAATGATAGTTTTATCATTAGCTAATTAATTAAAGTCTTTTTTAAAGTTTGTTATAATAATTTCAAGTAAGGGTAATTTGGTAAACCCGATCAAACTTCTCTATCTATTTATAGTAGTGAATAAATAAATTACGACATTTTAAAAATAAATCGTGAACTGTTATTTAGGACGAAAGGAGTAACAGTTTCATATTGCACCGGGTTTATTTAGATTATTAAATGTTTAAAAAAAAATATATATATCTTTTAGAGCACAAACCGGAAGGCGCCACATGCACACCGTGGCTCGCATTTTCCCATCATGCGTCATTGTAAACAACCCAAATGGTCCCGGAAAACGCAACCGGACGGCACCACATGCACACCATGGCTCGTGTTTTCCCGTCATTCAAGGATTTTTTTTTTTTTTTTTCAATCGTGTTTGATTTAGGTCATAAGTTATATACTTATATGTGGTTGTCGTGTGTAGTTTGAAGATTGAATCAAGGTTGGTGATTGCACGTTGTTTTGTGAATTGAGTAGGCGACATATTTTAGGTTAGAGAAATATTAGGGTGAGTGTGCAAATAATTACGGATAGTGAAGTTAGGGTCCGTTTGTTAAAGGGATTTAACCCTTTGGATTGGACTGAAAGTTAAAAATGCATGTTTGGTACAAATTCAATATTTAATTATCCTGACTTAGTGACAAATATCTATACTATATAAAATGAAAAAATGGTCAAAGTGGAAAAAGTGAAAAATGTTGAAAGTTGAATGTTGAAAACATGGTCGATGGAGATAAATAAATAATATAATTAATCTGCTTATTAAAACACCCAATTCTTAAAAGTCTGATAATTTATTCACATTATACACTCAATTAAAAACACATCTACCAAATTAAAACAACCAATTGAAACCGATCTGGGTTGACCGTTGAAACCGATCTGAGGTTGACCGGACGCTTCAAACCCGTGGGTGACCGGTTTAATTTGACATTTTTCGACCCAACCTATCGGTTTGACTCGGTATAAATCGACTGTTTTTTATCGGAACAGTTCAACAGGTTGAATCACCGGGTGAAATCGGGTTTCAAATTTGACAAAATTATATGAGAAATGATGAAGTAGTTGTGGAAGCCGTGACAATTTTTTGAAAGGAGACCAAGTAATTGTAGTTTTGGTTTATTTTCTTTGACACATGTAATTTGTCATTTGTATAATGTTATTTTAAAAATGTTGCTCTTGCACCATTTAAGGGACTAGCATATATAAATCGTCGTTTAAAAGTTAATATATATTGTATATCCCTTTGTCAGGTGTATCGATAATGTTATGTAAGTTTATTAAAATCACAAAAATAAATAGTATTGTTATCTTTAGCGATAATTATTTGTCGCTCAAACAAATAGCTTTGAACAATGCATAAATATCTATACAAATTGATAGTACAAAATAATCTTATATGGTGATATCCAATTTGCAAAGTTACAATTTTAAAAGCCACACACCAAATGATAAGCGTTATGCGTGTAAAAAAATAGTTATCATCGCCTAAATTAATGACAAAGCAAGAAAAAGCGGTCACACGTGTTGGTATACCTCAAACTACAATATAATATCGCTTAACTACATAATACCGATTCTTTTGTAATCTTGAATCTATTATTACTAAAAATCTTAATAACTTAAAACAATCCTATTAGAAAATATCTCACACACTTAGATCGATTCACATAATTTTTTAAAAACTATATATTTATGTTTCTATGCAACCACGCATCGAATTGTAGTTATTCGAAAACGATTCTCTAATCGCTACAAATCGGTTTGTTGAAAGAAACTTATGGGTCGTCGGAACTTTCTGAAAACTAGGCATCGGCATTGCCATTGTACGGTCTTCGTCTAGTAAATATAAAGGGTTAGTGAAATACTGGACCAACAGGTGGGATTTGTCTCAAGTTTCTAAAATGGTGGGCCCAAACTCATTATTCACCACTTATTTTTTTTCTTTAAACCTTTTTATTATACAAAAATTACTAAATTATAAATTTTAATAATTATTTATTATTTAATAATGTATTTTCTCTCTTTTCATTTATTTTTATCAAATCCAAATCCAAATCCAAATTCAAATCCTAATCTTAATCCTAATCCTATACCCATCTACAAACCAAACGGACCCTTATATAAGTGGTCTTTTGGGTACTGTTGGATATTTGTTTTGGGCTAGTCCAAAGGTAACCCGAAAAATGATATTTTAGTATAAAATTGGTACTTAGGTTATTATAACAGGGACGGAAGTCATGCGATTTTTTTTTTTTTTTTTTTTGTTATCACTAGCATTTCATTTGGACTTAATTGATGTTTTTGAGTTGAAATTATTGTGAAACCATTGACAATCCAAAAATAATATGTGGGGCTTAGGGGTGTACGACGATACCAGAGTCTGGTGTTATAGGAGAGAGAGGTGTTTTTTGTGTTGTGGTGAATTCCGGTGTTATAGGAAAATATGCTAATGCGACAATACTTTTCCAATAACACCTTGAAGGCATTGGTTATACAAACTCATATACTTCGTATTATTTACACTTCGACAATCATACGTCATACATTCTGGGAGGTCAACTAACAAAGCCATATAGTGATAACATATAGTAATAAGTTAGGTCACCATCGTATAATTATGCCACATTTCTACAAGTACTGATGCCCACTAATGTACCCTTTTTTTAAGTTTTACTTTGAAAGCACCAATGAGCTACTCATTCATCTATTTTGGATTTACTACTGACAGTTGGTCAATCAGTTATTGTTTGTGAGCTAGGTGTGTAGTGGTCCAAAACAGGATTAGACCAAACAGAGTTGGAGAGTCGGGGACTTTACAAAAACTGAGAAACTTAAGATATGAGTTCCAAAACATGTAGAACTTAAAATATGGGTTTCAAAACATGTAGCATTTTATCAGGGTCAATTTGATTTTATATCAGGACCGCGAACCAAACTCTTTTTTTTATCCTAATATGATGCACAAACAGACGTCTTTTCGTCAACTAAAATAAAGGAGAAAAAAGACATTTTTCAAGGAAACCCAAAGCAACTCTTTACAGATTGTGTATTGAGAATCAGACACTTTAGACCGAGTTTTGCACACCCCATGGGACCATATAACCTAAATTTAGGTCTCAATAAATCTTTATGGTACTATGTAGGTTATGCCAATTTGTGAACTCTTATGTAAGTACAGGCGTGGATCCCATTATATTGGCCAAACTCTACAAGGCTCCTTTACTTGTGAGTCGTTCCTATTAAATACTAGGGAGTGTATGATTTATTGCAAGACAGACTGTTATAAAGAAATTAGCAAAAAGAAAGAAAAACAGAAACAAGGATGCAAACATCCCTAGTGGCTGGTGCTAGAGGTGGCCATTCAAACCGGTTCCAGAATCGAAACTGAAAAAAAAACCGAAACCGGAACCAGTCAACACCGGTTTTTCTAGAAACCGGTTCGGTTCTTAGAGAAACCGCCGGTTCTTGATATTTAGGCTAGAAACTGGTTTGGAACCGGTTACCGGTTTCTAGCCGTTGGGATGCATTTGTTCACAGTAAGCTGCTAAAGAGAGGAGGAGCGCATTTTTTGACCGTTGGGCTAATTTTTGCCCGTTTAATAATGGTAACAAACACTAAATACCAACATTAAACTCTCCAAAACTTTATTATAAATACTAATGTTGTATTTGGTTCAATCACAACAATCAAACACTCTACAACCACTCTAAAAACACTCAAAAACGCTCACAAACTTGATCAAAAAAGCTCACGATATCTAGAAACCGAGCTTCTCAAAACGCATCATCAAATACCGCCGCTCAAGGCTCTACAATGAACCGTATGAAGTTGGGGTTGAACCAACATCCCGAAACCAAGATATGTGGTGTCATTTTGATTTGGTTAAGTTCTCGGATGGATCAAAAAAGGCTAGATGTAAAGGTTGTAACACTTTTACCAAATCTGATGGGAACTCTACTTTGAAGAAGCACACGAATCTACATTGTAAAGCAACAAAAGGCGATACGGAATCGCAACAAACTACTATGGGACGAGATGGGAGTATTTTTGTATATGACGAGATGACGGTTCGTCAAGATTTTGCACACTTTGTGATTCAAGAGGGTTTGCCGTTTAACCACTTCGACAACGAGAGGTTAACGAGGTTGATTCAAAACGCGCCATCAACCACGATATAATCACGTAAGTCGTCAAACTCTTAAACGTGCTTGCATTAAATCTTTGGTAAAGGTTAAAAAAGAACTAATACTTGGTTTTGATGCTTTAAAAACTAGTGTAAACTTAACAACCGATGTTTGGTCGGCGGGTCATGGTTTGCCCGGTTCGTACCTTTGTGTTACCGCACATTGGGTTGATCCCATTACTTGGCAAATGATGAAACGTGCTATTGCTTTTGAAAACTTTGAATATCCGCATACGGGTGAAAAATTAAGTATGATGTTGCCATATATTATGAAAACGTTTAAAATAGAAAAAAAAAAATTTCAAAATTGTTTGATAACGCTTCCAATAATACAAATACGGTTAAAAAGCTAATACTAAAATACCGACCACCTCTTGATGGCATCTTTTATCATATTCGATGTGTTGCACACATCATTAACTTGGTTGTGCAAAGCGGACTAGCGTACGAGCAAATGAATAATTTAAGAGAAGCTTTTAGAAAAATGTTATAAGATATTTTTCTAACGGGAAACAAAAGATACGTGGATTATATAAAATTGTGTCATGATTCGAATTCCCTTTTTTTATCCCCAAATTGGGACATTCCTACAAGATGGAATTCGACTTATGACATGTTTGTTTGTGATTTACGTCAAAAATTAACATTACAACATTTTCATTATGAACTTTGCTCTAAATCTAGAAGTCGGGATATGGTACCATTTTCGGTTGAAAATTGGGCTACTATTAAAAAAGTAACCGAATTACTCAAAGTTTTTAAAACTGCAACAACTATGTTATCGGGTGTTTATTATCCCACGAGTCATTTGGTCCTCAACCAACTTTTTATGATGTGTAGAAAATTAGGATCATACGAATATGATGGTCCACTTTTTTCGAATATGGTTATGCGGATGAAAGAAAAACTTACCAAATATTATGAAGAAATTCCACCGGTAATTACTTGTACCGCCGCAATGAACCCATGTTTGAACCTTAGCGGGGTGGAATATCTTATCGATGAGATTGCTAACGATTTGGATTTGCTTCAATTAGACCCTTTTTTGTAAAAAAAAGCACAAGAAAGTTTTAAAAATAATTTCAAACGTTTATTTGATGTTTATTTTGTGGTACAACAAATGTGGGAACGAGTTCGGCTTCAACGATTTGGACTACGACTACAATCGTGGATCCGGATTTGGACTTATTTTCAAATTTAAGACAAGAAAGCGGTAAACGGGCTAGGAGTGACAATTTATCGAGCAACGAATTGTTGGAAATGTATATATTTACAAACATGTGAATGTCCGGATTCGAACTCGTGACCACGGGATTGCACAAATTAGCGAATGAGAATTAAAGTTAATAATTAATGTTTATGTTTACGATTAATTATTACACATTAAGTCCGGTTAACGATCGTTAAGTATTTAACGGGAAAATGACTAACGACCGTTAAATGGAAAAGAGAAGGACTAGAAATGGAAAACTTGGAAAAGTTATGGATTGGGCTTTGGGCTTTCATTGGTGGCCGGCCATAGGGCATATACAAAGCCTAATTCACAAACTTGTTCCCTAAGTTTACCTACTAGTATATAAGGAGGGTAGGTTCTAGGGTTTCATACACTTGTGCATTGAATTAACCTAGATCTCTCTCTCTCTCTCTTGTCCTACATTCGGCCGAACACCCCAATTGTAAGGGAGTTTGGTTTCGTTTTTCTTAAACGAGGACTTGTGTTAGATCTAGCAATCGCTTGATTCGTTTGGTTAATTCGTGTATACAAGAACGTGGTTGTAAGACATTATTCTTACACAAATAAGTACTTCTTTGGTTTGCTTTGCTCGAGGGTTGTTTGCTTTGCTCGAGGGATTTGATATTCGCAAGAGGTACGTTACGCATACTTTCAGTTAATTAATTTATTTGTTATGATCTTAAGTCTTCCGCTGTGTACTCTTGATGTCTTTATGTATATTGTATTTTATATATTATAAACTCAACAGTGGCATCACGAGCCTTGTATAACAAGTAATTAATTACTGAAACACATAATTAAAATAAACATGAATGTGTTATTATTTGTATGCTTAGATCTAGGGTTTGCAAAACCTAAACCCTAATTTTGAGGGGCATTTTTGGTGCCCTAATTAGGGTTTTGTAAACTATTGTTTTAATTGGATTAGAAACCTAAGATGCATGCAACTTTATGTGTATATCGTAACTCTGTTTAATTGCATTAATTGTTAAGTGTAATTTATATCCATGATAATTATCTCGCATGTTTTATCATGGATCGCTTTTATTGTATGTCTTTCATGTTTTAAGTGATATACATTAAATAATGATAGATCTTAAATTGGGAAGACCTCAATAATTATTAATTTAATCAATTATGTGCTATGTGGTATATATTTAGTTTTGACTTACGCAATCGATGAATCGATGCATGTGGTTCACCTTGTACATAGATGAAAACGGGTGGAAGTCTTAATTAAATATATGCATATTGACAGATATAAAATTGGTTATTAATAGGATTTATCAAAACCGTTTGCATGTGGCTATTTGATATGCATGACTTTTATTTGTTATGCATTCATTGTTTATTTGTTTATTTTTTCAAATACTTGCTTGTTTGTTATGTGTAACAAGGGTATTTTTACAAGAAAAATAAACTGACCTAAACAATGGTGAAACATGTATTTTTAAGAATAGTAATCATAATCGTTTAATTGATTGATGACTTTGGTACAAATGGTGAACGGCTCACCCATGAGAATGAACTAATAAAAGAGGTTTAAAGAAGTGCGCAGACACTTTTGAATGGATGTCTAAGGTTGTGCTTTAGCGTGCACAGTCCTCCCCCTGTAAGTTCGAGTGGAGCTACTTAGTAAGTCATTAAATGTGCAAGCTCATCTTAAGGCGGTCGTGTTGATTCCATGCGCCACTTAGGTGGTAATTATCCGAAACACTAAATGTTTACACTTATGCAAAAGTACGGTATAATGGATGATAATTAACACTAATTCCTTGATTGGTGAACCCAATACCTCAATTAAAGTTTGATGATGAAAAGCTTATATATTAAAACAAGATATAAATGTTTTAATAAAAACTATGCTACAAAGATGAATGCATGACATTTTTGTACATATTTGATTTAACATCAAAACTATTACCCTTTAAATTTAAGTTATATGCCATCCAACGAAACGGAAACACCTAAGATTACTTTCTATTTGTGTGAGAACGTGACTTAGATCTTAATCAAAGGGTAAAATGTCCACGTGTCGTGAGAACGGGCATGGACGATTTTGCGTTTCTTAAGTTGGACAACTTAATTGAGTTAGGCGGTGGCGAAAACTCAAGGCATAAGATGGGATAAAACATGTTTACATGGCGATTGATATTGGCTATATGTAAATCCCATAAATCTAGGAATTGCAATTGAAATTGGCAATTGAGCAAAAGCTCTACCATTTCGTATAAGGTTCATCACTAATGAGATCAAGCGATGTGATGAGATTATGACAATTTGGATCCTAGTTTTCAATAAATATTAATTGGTTATATGAATATGAACCTTGGGTATTTAATTGTTTATTGAAAAGGAAAATTATCAAAATACTAATTATGGTTTTTGAACTTTTTACGTAGATGGCTCAATCGATAACACTATGAGCTTCTTGAGTGCCGCTTTCAAAGATATGATTGGAAGGGACAAGTCGACCGCCCTAATTTCAATGATTGGCATCGTTCACTTAGGATCATCCTTCGTGTTGCCAAAGGGTTGAAATTTTGACTACACCTCCGCCTAATGCTCCTCTCGACACGGCAATCGCTCTTGAACAAGAGGCATATCGTGTTGAATATGAGAAGCATAATGATGTGGCGTGTCTAATGCTTTGGGGATGTCGCTCAATTGCAAAAACAATTTGAGCACTATCCGCCTATGAGCATGCTAGATGAACTCAAACGTATGTTTGAGAAGCCACCGACAGTGAATCTGTATGAACTAATTGAAAAGGTTCTAGCCGCAGGCATGAGGTTGGCAAATCATCTCGACCACATCCTTGAGATGAAACATCACTTGGACCAATTGAGAAGCTCGGTGTGGTTACTCGAGCGATGTATGTGTCGGACTCATCAATCATTCCTTAATAAGGAACGATTTGGTGATTTTGTCCATAATTTTAACATGCATTGCACGGGAAGGCGATGAATGAGTTACATGCAATGCTTGTAGACTACGAAGAGATTGCCAAAGAAGGCTCCTACACTGCTTGTGCTCGCTATACAAGGTGGTAGGGTGAATAAGCCTAAGCCGCAAGCGGATAAGAAAAGGAAAGGAAAAGGAAAGGGAAACAAGTTGTCATCCCACCGGCTCCTAAGAAGAACCACGGAAAGAAAAAGGAGAATCCTAAGAAGGATTTGTCTTGCCACCTTGCAACTCACCGGGTCTTTGGGAAGGAACATCCGGTTTATACGAATGAGTGCCTTGAATAAAAATAAGATGGTGCCTAGCTCATCGGTATTTTTATGTTTGAATTATTTTCTTTTCCTCATAAGTTAAATTTCGGATATATGATATAGGATGTGGTACTCACATCCGTAATACATCGCAGGGACTTAGAGGCGAAGAAGTCGACTGTGGAGAGAGATACTTGTCGTTGGAAATGGAAGCGGCATTTGTCGAAGCCATAGGGACTTTTGATTTAGTGTTGCCTTGGGCTTAATTTTAGAACTAAATAATTGTCATTATGCACCTCCATTGTTAGGGTGTCATTTCGATTTCTTTGTTAAAAGATATTGGTTTTGTGCACACTTTTACCGCTTATGGAATTTCGTTTCTTTAAATAATGTTTTTACTTTAATGCAATTCCTATGCTTGGTGTGTTTGAAATTGATATGGATGGTTGTATATCCAATGAAAATAATTCTTTGTATAGCATTAGCAATAAGAAGAGCAAGTCGAATCGTGACTCTTCTTATCTTTGGCATTGTCGCCTTGCCCATATTGGCAAGAAACGCATGGAAAAGCCGCAACACGATGGGCTTTTACAAGCGGTCAATGATGAATCATTTGACAAATGCGAGTCTTGCATTCTTTGGGAAGATGACAAGGAAACCTTTTCACCACAAGTGGAAAGGGCTTCGATCTACTTGGATTAATACACAGCGATGTGTGTGGTCCATAGACATGTGTCAAAGCGTGGTCTTTGTCTACTTCTTAACCTTTACGGATGATTTCGATCGTTATGGTTATGTTTATTTACTTAAACATAAACATGAAGTCTTTGAAACATTTAAGGTTTTCAAAAGTGAAGTAGAATTACAACTTGGAAAGAAGATTAAAGCTCTTCGATCCGGCAGAGGTGGTGAGTATATAAGTCAAGAGTTCAAAGATTACTTAGTGAGTGTGGAATTATCCAAGACTCACATCTCCTTATACTCCACAACAAAATGGTGTATCCGAAAGGAGAAATCGTACCTTACTTGACATGGTACGATCAATGTTTGAACTTACGACTCTACCTTTTACTTTTGGGATTATGCCCTTGAAGCGCTATTCGCATTTTGAATATGGTTCCAACGAAGAAGGTTGTTAAAACTCCATATGAAATATGGACGGAAAAGCTCCCAACTTTTCTTACTTAAAGGTATGGGGATGTGAAGCGTTTGTTAAGCGTGACACACGATAAGCTCCAAGCGGATCTGTTAAGTGTATCTTTGTAGGATACCTAAGGAAACTATGGGTTACTACTTTTACTACCCGGTGAGAACAAAGTCATCGTGGCTAGGTATGGAGATTTCCTTGAAAGGAATCTCATATCTCAAGAACTCGGTGGGAGAGTATATGATCCGGAATATGATCAAGAAGATACAACACCTTCGAAACCACTAGCCAACTTCAAGAAGAACACGAAAGCTTAGGTGCTCCTCCCAAGTTGTTCCCATTCGTAGGTCCGAAAGGACTATACGTGCACCGACCGTCTATGTCTAAGCGTAGAGGTGGAGGAAAATATGGTTGGGGATCTTAATGAACACGCTTAACTATAAGGTCGCCATGGGCGATCCCGAGAAGGATAAATGGCGATTGCTATGAATGGGAAATGCAATCCATGAAAGATAATGATGTCGGATTGAAGTTGACCTTCCTCCCAAGGCTAAGGTCGTTGGGAATAAGTGGATCTTCAAAAGAAAACCGACATGGATGGCAATGTACACACCTACAAGGCTCGTCTCGGTGGCTAAAGGTTTTACTCAAACCTATGGCGTTGACTACGAGGAGACATTCTCTCTGTAGCGGACATAAGAGCTATTAGGATTCTCATAGCTATAGCCGCACACTATGACTATGAGATTTGGCAAATGGATGTCAAAGCGCTTTTTCGAATGGCCGTCTAGATGAAGACATCTATATGGCACAGTAGGAAGGGTTTGTGAATCCATTATTTCCTAACCGTATGCAAGCTTAAGAGGTCCATTTATGGATGAAGCAAGCATCAAGGCAATGGAATAAAAGATTCGATGGGAAATCAAAAGTTTTGGATTTACTCGGAATCTTGATGAGCCATGTGTATATCACAAAGCTAGTGGGAGTCGTGTTACTTTCCTTATTTCGTATGTCGATGACATATTAATCATGGGAAATCATATACCAAGTCTAAATGAGGTGAAAGCCTATCTTGATAAATGTTTTCGATGAAAGACTTAGGGGAAGCAAGCATATATACTCGGAATCAAGATCTACCGGATAGATCAAGGCGGCTAATTGGTTTAAGCCAAAGTGCTTACATTGACAAAATATTGAAGAGATTCAATATGCAAAATTCCAAGAAGGATTTTTGCCAATGCAAGTGAATCATGGTTTGAGCGACCAAGGTTGTGCTTCAACACCGCAGAGGTGGCGCGTATGAAGAAAGTTCCTTATGCTTGGTCAGGATCTATCATGTACGCGATACGATGCATAAGGCCCGATGTGGCGTTTGCTCAAAACTTGACCGATCGGTATCAACGTAATCCGGGTGAAATTCATCGGATCTTTGTTAAGCATATTCTCAAGTACCGAGGGCTACAAGAGATATGTTCATAGTGTATGGAGGAAATCCGGAAGCGAAGCTATGCATTATGAGTTCTTGCGATGCATCACGGAAGTGTGACAAAGATGATCTGAAGTCTCAAACGGGTTACATTTTTGTCATCAACGGAGTCTTGTGGATTGGAAGAGTAAGAAATGACAACACTTGCGATGTACGCCGCATGAAAGTGAGTACATAGCGCGCCCGAGGTCGCCATGGGCTGTTTGGATAAGGAAATTTGTTTGGGGCTTGGTGTTATGCCGTCGATTGAAAATCCTATTAAAGTATATTGTGACAATTCAACCGCAATTACTTTTGCCCATGAACACAGAGTCATGAAGGGCACCAGACACTATCCTAGACAATATCACTATGTTCGAGAGCAAGTCGAGATAGGTGAAATTGAGTTGCTCAAAGTTCACACGATGATAACCTAGCGGATCCGTTAACGAAGGCCTTGGTCGGTGAAAACTTAATCATTTGTCTGATAAGTTTGGACTTCGTTTAGCTAGTAGTTTCATGCCCATCTGTGACTAAGTATTTTAGATAAAAGGATATTGTAAACATTATTATTGAAATGAAATAAAGTATTTTGTTATGTTTATTATTCATTTATTATGATGTTGTCCTATATTTGCATGTTTAAATCCTTGAATAACTTAAGTTATTCTAAATAGTCCGTTGTCAATCAATAACATGGGAATGATATTGAATTAAGACAAATCTGAGTATTAGTTAGAATATACTTGAAAGTATATTGATGCGTAGCATGACTAATTTCAGATGATATTCAATGAATTGAATATAGGACTTATCCCACCTGCATGATAATACTTTATGGATCTTTGTCATTAAGTATATCATGAATATTTATCCTCTGACTTGAGATACAAGAGATATGTCATGGATGTAGTGCATTTTTGTGAAGCAATCTAACGCTACACGTAACTGGTAGTTATAAGGGTTGTTTTCATAAGTGTTGCGAAATTTATGAATCATGCTTGTAGTCAAAATGGGATTTGTTTCCTTCAAATTCATTTTGAAGTATAATACTCTTGGGCCCTCGTAGGATTGTTAAGATGTTTGTATGGCCATACCCAAGGTCTTCATTCGGAAGAATTGGTAATCTTACTCAATCATATAAAGCGAGAAATGAATAGTTAATTAAGAAATGAGTAAGATCCATATTTTTATTAACATGGTATTAGAAATAAAGGATGAATATGATGATGAATCATCAAACTTGGTTTTCTCCAGAAAACCATACACGAGTTGTACCGGGGCATTGGCGTGTTGCTAGACGCTAACCAATGTCATTTCACGCTTTGTAAACATATCCAGTGGGAGTGTTGGAAATGTATATATTTACAAACATGTGAATGTCCGGATTCGAACTCGTGACCACGGGATTGCACACATTAGCGAATGAGAATTAAAGTTAATAATTAATGTTTATGTTTACGATTAATTATTACACATTAAGTCCGGTTAACGATCGTTAAGTATTTAACGGTGTAGAAAACTAGAAGGGGGGTTGAATAGTTTACCGATTAAAAACTTTGTTTTGAAACTTATTGAAAGATCAATTGATATTGATCTTACGTATGTTAATGAAATATGCAAGCAATATGTAATAAGTAAATAAGGAAAGAAATGATCAAACCACAACAAGTTGTTTATAGTGGTTCGCCTACAAGGACTCTTTTTCCTTGCCTACTCCACTCCCGAGTCTCACACTCGAGAGTTTAACTTCACTAGTCAACAAGCTCCTTTCACCGCGGAGAAAATCTTTACACTTAAACACACTATTTCCGACACTAAGCTAGATGTCGAGTTCTTTCCAAGGTACAACTACTCCCACACACAATGTATTTTGAGGACTAAAATACTAACCACTCACACTCACAAGATTATGATGGTTTGATACAACAATGAAGTATGGATCAACACTAGATCATACAACACTAAACAAACAAGACTTCCAACTTCTCGTTGAAGCTTGAATATGACTTGATCTTCTTTGCTACAAAGAGATCACTAATATGATATGAAACCGAGTTAGAAAGGTTAGAGAGAAGATATGTATGAGAGTATGTTAGAAAGGGATGAGAAACTACTTGGCTTGGCATTGCTATTTATAGCCAAAATGGACAGAGGCGTCCACGGACGGCGGACCCCTAAAGGGTTCGCCTGGTGTACCATTTTGGTACCGCCGATCCGACGGTCAAGATATCAAATCTTGCCTAAAGTCAACTCTATCTAAGTGAGATTGTGCAAGATATGAAGAGTACAAATCTTCACAAAATATCTAATGGAATCTTCTAATGATTTCCATGATGTAATACATGATGTCAAATGTTGTATTACTATTTATAGAAAATGCAAATGCTTAAGTAGTGTTTGGTTTTAAGAACCTAACACATTCTACAAACTACTATCATACATAATGATTAGAGTCATATCAAGATGTTACTAATCATAAATGTAAATGCTTGAATGATGAATATATTGTTTGAGAAAGCTTGTTTTAATATCTAATAAACTTGACAAGCTTTAAGCTTTTATAAATTAAATTTACTTTTGTCGTTAACAAAACTTAGGCAAAGATCAAAAATATAAATAACGTTTAATGGCGATATTTGTATTAACAATCTCCCTTTTGTTGAGGACAAAATATAAATTTATTTTATAAAAGAAACAAAGTTTGTACAAGAGTTATAAAAATATTAGTTTTAGAACTTGAAAAGGAAATGATAATGCAAGTGTATGAGATTTGACTTTTATGAAAGTCAAAGAATTCACTAGTTGATGCATGATGTTGACTTTTCGAAAGTCAAAGTATGCGAGTTTGACTTTTTAAGAAAAGTCAAGTATTATCAATGAGAGTTCTGTTTGACTTTTAGAAAGTCAAATGTATGCGCTTGACTTTTCGGAAAAGTCAAATATAAATAATTTCAAAGTTCTATATTTTCTCCCCTTTTGTCTCAACAAAAGAAGAGGCTATCTTGGAATGTAATGAGCTCGAGCTATTATCTCCCCTTGTTCAAAGCTCCCCCTAAATTGGGTGCTTTAATGGGAAGATACATGGATTGTGAAAATAAAGCTACAAAAAAAAATTGTTAGTAATAATGATCATTCACAAGCATTTCCAAGCACTATGTAATGACACCAACAATATGATAAACAACATTCATTAGTTCAAATTTTTCCATGAATAAAGATCATGAAAGGAGAACACAATGATGTGTTTCTAGTACAAGAAAATAAAAATTATCCTAAGAAAGCAAATAAAAGAAAGACTATTCTAAAACCATCCTAAAGTGATGGTGGATGGGAAAGAGCGTTGAGACACTCAAGAATGTGGTTGAGGATGAACCTCATTTCTTCGTGGAAGTCATGGACCATAACCCGGGTCCGTTCCACCGTTTGACCCGTTTGCTCACAAGTTGAGCAACCATGCCTGGAGGGTAGAAAGTTTGGGAGGTTGTGGTGGTGGAATGGTGGATGTGTTGGTGGTGTTGGGAATGTTTGGAGTGGTCATGATGGATGCAAGCAAAGCATTTTGCATTTGCATTGTCTCACTTAAGTGAGAATCCACCATGCCTTTGAATTGGTGGAGGTTGTGGAGTTCGGCTTGAATCTCCTCTCGAGTGGGATTGTCATCCCACATGCACTCAGAATGTCCTCATATGAGGGACATTGATGATGGAAGTGGATGATCCCGTATAAAGGACCATGAATGTCCTTGTGAATGGGGTGAAAAGGAGAGGTTTTGGCCCTAATGGGCGTTTGGGTCAATGGATGACCGAGGTGACTCATGAGCGATTCGCTCAATTGTGCCAAAAGATGGCAATGGTGGTGGATGACTTGGCCCAGGAGGCAAGTCCTCCAAGTCCTCTAGGAAAGGATTTGGTGATGTTGGTGGAGTTGAAAATAACTCCATGGGAGTGAGTGGGAGACCTAGGTGAAGGTGGTGAGGTGTTTTGGATGTTTGGATGGGTGCGGTGGAGGTGAAGTAGGTGTTTTGTTGGTGGTGGAGTGGTGATCACAATGTGTGATGAAGTGGGTGTAGCTAGGGTAAGATTTGTATCATCTCTAATGGGAGATGAGATTGTGAGTGGTGAAGATTCGGATGATGAGCTAAGATGAACAAAACAACAAGGCCTTACGCTAATTCTAGCGGTTTTCTTGCAAGGTTTTGGTGATGATTTAGTCATTTTTAACTTGGGTTTTGATTTGCTAGATAGTAGTGAGAATGAAGAAGGTGTGAGGATGATCATGGTAAAGCCTTTCAATTTATAGAGGTAAGAAATTGTTGAGAAATGGTTTGATTTGATGTTGAACCATTGAAGAGATGAGGTTCCTAATGATTTGGAAGTGGGTTGAATGCTAGTCATATCACCCAAGTCAATCCATACAAAGAAGATGGAGTGAAGAAGAAAAGATATGCAATAAATGTGTTCTAGTGAGTGGAATTTCCTAATATTCGGATTACCCACGGTTTGAAGGTACCAAAATTTGGTTCCTTCCTTTATGCCAAAGGGCTCCTTGGGTGGATTTTTCAAATTTTGAATTTTGGTGGAAATGGATTTCTTATATACCTTAGTGAATAATACTAGTTCTAATAACGGTATAAACTAGTTAAGAGTGATTTATAAGTGATGGAAGATAATTTGGAATCACGAAGAGTCGAAATTCGAAAATTACGGAGGATCTACGGCACCAAAATCATACACGGACGGTACCCTAAAAGGGTGCCGTTTGGTCCCTTCTGTCTGTGTATGGCGGTACCAAAATACATAAAGGACGGTACCAAAATTATGGTGCCGTCGATCCGTGGAGTCTTGAAATATGGATGAGTTCGTTTTAGGTGTCGGAAATTTCGAAACCTAAAATTTTTCTCAAAAGTCTGTTATACTAAACATTTCTAGTTAGGAAAAGTAAATAACACATATGTAAACATAGTGGAGCATAGATTTTGAGCAAGGCTTATTGATTTTCACAATATAGTGAAAATGGGTAAAATTTGATAGCATACTTGTGCTATCCCCCTGCATGAGATTGTTAGCATACACCATTGTTTCAAGTTATATTATCATCCTACATAATAAAAGCAACTAAATAGTATCAAACATTAACGATAATGCATTGTTCCAAACACTCCTTAAAGTACCCTTATTTGTCCAATTTCTTGTAAATCTTGTTCATCATCCTACCAAGGCACTTGAACATTCCCTTAGTTTGCTTGAATTACATTGATTCATTCTCAATCTCGGGAAGAGATGCGTAATACTCATGAGGTGGAAGATGAGAGCTTGGAAGACCATCCTGAGCTATTTGATGATGATGATGAAGGAGTTGGAGGTTTAGCTCTCTTGCCTTTAGTCTTAGCGACTCGAGCATCACTCAAAGGTACAAAGATGTGAGGATGAGTTCATAGTGAAGGTGCATCCCTTTGGGGTTGGTGGAATTGGGCGAAGTTTCTATAGAGACGGGTGAGAAGCATCCCGTATGGAAGAGCAACGGATCCTTGAGTTGGAATATCAATCATTCTCCTAGCTATGTAGTAGGCTAAGTTGAATGGTTGTCGGTGGACAAGTTGTAGAGCATGTGGCAAAGACAAGCGTTTATGTGATCCCTATTCCTATGGTGCTAATGACGTTGGCTCTAAGTAGTTCCTCCCATTTCTTAAATTCGGCTTAAGTTCATTTAGCTCCATTCCATATGGATCTCGGTTTACCTCTTTTCCTTTCGGGTAACTCGGGTTGTATCACTTTTGGGTTAAAAGGTGTTCACGGATGACATCCTTATCGGCCAAACGGGTTATGTAGGGAAGAGAGCGGTCATTGATTGTATCAAGAGCCATGAGTGACCACTTATCCGTGTAGACACAAGTTCCTCGGTTGGGAATTCCTAACACTTGAGCAAAGTTGCTTAAGGTGATGGTGTAGTCATTTTGGTTGATTCTAAACCTAAGGCAAATTCATCATCGTCTTCATCACTAAAGCCGGTCACACTAGCATAGAATTCTAACACAAACCTAGGACAAATTGGTTCATCGATGTCAAGAAGACAATCGAATTGAATGGCGGCTAGTTCTTCACGAAGATTGGTATTTTCAAGGAAGGATGAGTGAATGGTTCTACCCTCATGGAAATACCTTGATTCTAGACTCTTAAATATTTCTACTTGTTCCTTGGTAAGTCCTTTGGTTTTGTGGTGTTTGGGAATGTAGTTAAGGGTGTCTTTGTGATCATAGAATCTTGCGGCTACCATGGTTATTCCTAAGGACAAGAATTAACATGTTAAGAAAAATTGAAAATAAATTTTAACGTTTTTTTATTCTAGTGTGTGCCTATATGAAAACAATTTGGAGTTGCGGTTATCTCGACTCATTTTATGCACAAAATGGTTTTAGTGGGGTGTTTGGCAAATACCATGAGATAACCCAAATGCTCCTAATTCAATGTGGCTACATTTGAATATACCCGGGAGTGCATATTAGTTATGCAATACCTTTAGTATTCAAGAGCATGCAAGTGATGAAAATTCTAACGTTTCTATTTGTATTAGCAATGAAAATGTTTTCCTACAAGTGAGAAGCTTTTCAAAACTTTTGACATGGGGTGTTTGGTTGTTTGAATAAGGCCTTATATTTATTATCTATCAATTAGTGGGAAACATGATTTGTTTATGCAATATGATAATGTAGTATCTAATTTGAATGACTAGTTATGCAATTTGCCAATTGAATTCATATTTGGTATAAAAGCATACATAAAACCCCATGTAATGATTTGTGATAGTTTTGTGCATAAATAAGAATCCTAGACTCAGAATTAAGAGATGAAATGTAGTTAGGATACTTACAATGATGTTATCTTGATGATTAGTGAGTGGGAAGATGACAATAATGAGCTTAGTTTAAGTTATACACGTTTTGGTAAAGTGGGTTGTGAGGAAGAGGATGTTATGTATATAGTAGTTTTGTACAGAGACACCACGGACGACGGCACCAAATATTTGGTTCCGTCCGTGTTGTCGTTTGTGCCGTGGCTCTGAGCGTATACAAGGCAAAATTGTTTTGGTTTTGACTATTCTAATGTTTTATGCTATGTTTATCCTACATGTTTGGTTCCATTAACCCTAAACCAAGTCTAAGAAGATTAAAAGGTTCTCGTTTAAAAGGTTTAGTTAAGATGTCGGCAATGTTGTCTTCGGAGGATACTTTCTCGATTGAAATGTTACCTTTTTGAACATTGTCGCGAAGAAAGTGATGACGAATTTCAATGCGTTTTGTACGAGCATGTTGAACGGGATTCTTGCTGAGATCGATGGCTCCTTTGTTGTCGCAAAGTATCACAATGTCGTTGAGATGAATTCCGTAGTCACGAGAGCTTGCTTCATCCAAAGAGCTTGTTGACATGCTTTTCCCGGTGAGACGTATTCGGCCGGTGAGTAGAGATGGCTAAAGTCGTTTGCTTTTTGCAAACCATGAGGTGAGACAATGTCCAACAAAAGTGCAAATACCACTTGTACTTTTCTATCGACATAATCACCGGCATGATCCGAGTCGGCATACACTATGGTTTCTATACCCGTTCCTTTGGGATACCATAATCCTAAACACGTTGTTCCTTAATGTATCTAAAATCCTTTTAATGCTTCTAAGTGTGATGCCTTTGGGTTTTCTTGAAAGCGAGCACATAGACAAACACTAAACATAATGTCGGGTCTACTAGCCGTAAGATAGAGTATGCTACCAATCATTCCTCTATATTTAGTGTTATCTACGGATTCACATTCTTCGTCCTTGGTGAGTTTAGTGTCCGAGGACATGGGTGTTTTAGTTGGTTTGGAATCTTCAAGACCAAATTTCTTAAGCATGTCTTTTATATATTTAGATTGGTTAAAGAAAATACCATCTTCTAGTTGTTTAATTTGAAGTCCTAGAAAGAAGTTTAACTCACCCATCATACTCATTTCAAACTCGTCATGCATGATTTTAGAGAAATCATTACATAGTTCTTGACAAGTTGATCCGAATATAATGTCATCAACATATATTTGAACAATAATAATTTGCGATTCCTTTTTCTTAGTAAAAAGAGTATTGTCTACTAATCCCATAGTATATTTGTTATCAATAAGAAAAGTCTTAAGACGGTCGTACCAAGCTTTAGGTGCTTGTTTAAGGCCATATAATGCTTTATTGAGTTTGAAGACATGATGTGGTTTCTCAAAGTCGGTAAAACCGGGAGGTTGAGCAACATACACTTCTTCGTTAATAAACCCATTAAGAAAAGCACTTTTAACATCCATTTGAAATAATTTAAAGTCATAAGCACATGCATAAGCAAGTAATATTCTAATGGATTCAAGTCTAGCTACCGGTGCATAAGTTTCATCATAGTCGATTCCTTCTTGTTGATTATAACCTTGTGCAACAAGCCTAGCTTTGTTTCTAGATACTATACCATTTTCGTCCATTTTGTTTCGAAAGACCCATTTTGTTCCAATTATAGTTTGATCTTTGGGTTTTGGAACTAGTTTCCAAACATCATTTCTAACGAATTGGTTTAATTCTTCTTGCATGGCCATTACCCATGATTCATATTTTATTGCTTCATTTATGGTTTTGGTTCAATGGTGGATACAAAACAAAAATGATTACTTTGATTTTGAGCTTGTGACCTTAAGGTTCTTTGATTAAGTTGTCCTATGACCTTTCTAATGGATGACTTTTAGATTCTTTGATGTTGACAATTTCCTTATTAGATGGTTCATCTTCCTTGTTATTATTAATTTGACTTTCTATTATTTAACTTTCAACTAAGTCATCATCTACCAAAGGTGATGTCTTAGAGGAGGTGGACTTTAAATCAAATGTTATGGTCAACGATTCCTCGACTATCATTGTTTCTTTATTAAGGACAATGTAAGCTTTACTAGTTTGAGAGTAACCAAGAAATACACCTTCATAAGACTTTGGGTCAAACTTGGTGAGATAATCCTTAGTATTAAGAATAAAACATTTACAACCAAAGACTTTAAAATATCCTAATGTCGGCTTTTTACCTTTATAAAGTTCATATGGTGTTTTGTTTAGGAAAGGACGTATTAGGACTCTATTTAAAATATATGTAGAAGTGTCAACGACGTTACACCAAAACTTTTGAGGAATGTTTTGTTCATTAAGCATTGTTCTACTAATTTCTTGAATTGTTCTATTTTTACGTTCTACTACTCCATTTGATTGAGGTGTTCGTGGAGCGGAAAAGTTATGTGTTATACCATTTGTATCACAAAAGTTTCCAAATTGAGTTTCGTTGTCAAATTCACGACCATGATCCGTTCGGATCGACACAATTTTGACACCTAGAAGATTTTGAATTTTCTTGCTAAGTATTTCAAATTTATCAAAAGCTTCATTTTTGGTTTTCAAAAATAACGTCCAAGTAAACCTTGAGTAATCATCTACTATGACCAAAGTGTATAAGTTGCCTCCATAGCTTCTTATAGCGGATGGTCCAAACAAGTCCATATGTAATAATTCTAGACACTTAGATGTGGACACCATATTTTTAGATTTGTGACTGCTATGTGTTTCTTTACCAATTTTGCAAGCGTCGCAAAAGTATTGGTCATATTTTAGTTTTGGTAAATTCCTAACCAACTCTTTTGAAGATAGGTTTTGTATAAGTCTCATATTAGCGTGACCTAAGCGTCTATGCCAAAGAGATGAGCTATCGTCTAATGTTGTTAAGCAAAGTTTGTCATTATATGTTTTATCTATTTTCATGACGTATATGTTATTTTTCCTAACTCCTTTAGCTATGGTGATACCATCTTTAGTATTTTACTACCATTTTCATCAAATAGTACTTTATACTTTTTATCACATAGTTGGCTAATACTAAGTAGATTAAATCCTAACCTATCCACATGAGCAACATTTTCAATAGTTAGAGAGTTATGAGCAATCGTACCTTTGCCAATGATTTTGCTTTTGAGATTGCTACCGAAAGTGACATTACCTCCGTCATACTCTTGGTATGATGAGAAGAGACTTTGTTGCCCGTCATGTGTCGTGAGCATCCACTATCTTTTATTCATTCATCGTGTTCCAATCCAACTTTCAAGCATACCTAAGAAGCAAATAACTCAAACATTTGGTCCCCAATATCTCATGGGTCCGTTTGGGTTAAACATACCATTTATTTGATTCATGTATGGAAATGATGGGTAAGGGTTCCATGGCATGTAATCTGGAGTTTGATATGGTCTAGAAAGTTTTGATTCCAACCGTTGTGTTGGTAGTTAGGTTGAACGTTGTGGATGCTCTTAGGAAAGGGCGTTTGGCAAAAGAGGTTTTATATCGTTGTTGAGTAGTTTTGATCTAAATTCATTTTTAACAAGTCCTACTCCCGATATAATGGCTGGTTTTAGTTTAACATTATCATTGGTTTTCTTTGTTACTTTAACAAATTTAGTACGGTCCGTATTGCGAACATAACATTCTCGTGAAGTACCCGCGGTACCATTTTGACAACGGACGGAACCCTTATTTTGGTTCCGTCTCGTCCGTCTTTATCTTCAAACAATTTTGATGAATGTTCGTCCTTTTCGGCCGCTTTGTTTTGACTCTTTGGAATTAATACTTCATTAAAACCTAGCCCATTCATGTCTCCGGTGTTTTATGGATTTTAACTATTTCATCGGCAAGAGCGATGTTTTTGTTAAACCTTTTAAACTTAGAATTATTTTCTATTAAGATTTCTTGTGTGAGCTTTAGTTTTCTATTTCAAGATTAAGCTCTTGACATGATTTACAATCATCGTCATTTGCTTTTCCTTTTCAAGTCGTTTTGCTTTTCTTTTAACTCATATACCTCATTTTCCAAAACTCCTTTTGGTTTTTAGAAATTTATTTTAGTTATGATTTTTAGACTTAGCTCACACAATTGATTATATTGTTTTTGCAATGTGTCATCATCTATAGAAGAATAAGAAGAGTCGGAAAGTACCTCATTTGACTCATGTGCCATTAGAGCGATCTCTTCCTTGCTTGATTCTTCATCGTCTTCACTATCACTCCAAGCACCACTTACAAAAGCTCTTTGAGTTTTGCTTTTAGGTGGCTTGGGACATTCTCCCATGAGATGACTTGCATCACCACATCTAAAACACTTTCTTTCACCTTTAATCTTCTTATCATCCCGATCTTTTCGAATGGCTTCTTTTCTTCTCGAGGTTGTCTTACAAACTTTCCTCTTCTTCTAAAGAACTTCTTGAAATCTCTAACGCCATGGCATACTCCTCATCTTCACTATCGAACAAGATTCACCATCATCGCTGATTCCGCCTTTGCTTTAAGAGCAACGGATTTGATCTTCTCCTTTCTTCCTTTGATGATCTCCGAATCTTTCTCCATTACCATTTCGTGAACTTTGAGGTTGCCAATTAGCTCGTCTAGTGACATTATTGAGAGATCTTTTGATTCTTCAATAGCGGTCACTTTAGCTCTCCATTTGGGATGGAGTGCTCTAAGAAATTTCCGACAAAGTTCTTACTACGAAAAGATTCATCAAGTGCTTTAAGTGATGTAATGATAGTGTTAAACGAGCAAAGCCACAATCAATGGTTTCATCTTCGGGGATAACAAATTGTTCATATTGTTGAACAAGAAGATCAATTTTGTTATCCTTGACTTGTGAATTACCTTGATGTGTAACAATTAAAGATTCCCAAATATCTTTGGCGGTTTCACACATAAAAATTCTTTCATATTCTTTTCTAGGTAAAACATTATAAAGCATCATTTTAGCTTCATTATTTTTAGCAACTAATTTCTTTTGTTCATCAACGGAAATATCCTTTGTTGTAGAACTAAAATCTCCTTTAACAATAATAAACCAAAGATCTATATCTTTTGATTTTACATATGTTTCAAAACGGTTTTCCAATAGATAAATCCATTGGTTTCAAAGAGTGGTGGTCTTTGCATAGATTGCCCTTCTTTAAAGTTTTCGAGAATCCATGGATCGTTTCAAGTTTATAAAATACAAGTTATTTTAGAAATTCTTGAGCAACGAGGCTCGTACCAATTGTAGAAAACTAGAAGGGGTTGAATAGTTTACCGATTAAAAACTTTGTTTTGAAACTTATTGAAAGATCAATTGATATTGATCTTAAGTATGTTAATGAAATATGCAAGCAATATGTAATAAGTAAATAAGGAAAGAAATGATCAAACCACAACAAGTTGTTTATAGTGGTTCGGCCTACAAGGACTCTTTTTCCTTGCCCTACTCCACTCCACTCCCCGAGTCTCACACTCGAGAGTTTAACTTCACTAGTCAACAAGCTCCTTTCACCGACGGAGAAAACCTTTACACTTCGCTTACACTATTTCCGACACTAAGCTAGATGTCGAGTTCTTTCCAAGGGTACAACTACTCCCACACACAATGTATTTTGAGGACTAAAATACTAACCACTCACACTCACAAGATTATGATGGTTTGATACAACAATGAAGTATGGATCAACACTAGATCATACAACACTAAACAAACAAGACTTCCAACTTCTCGTTGAAGCTTGAATATGACTTGATCTTCTTTGCTACAAAAGAGGTCACTAATATGATATGAAACCGAGTTAGAAAGGTTGAGAGAAGATATGTATGAGAGTATGTTAGAAAGGGATGAGAAACTACTTGGCTTGGCATTGCTATTTATAGCCAAATGGACAGAGCGTCCACGGACGGCGGACCCTTTAAAGGGTTCCGCCCGTGTACCATTTTGGTACCGCGGTCTCGACAGTCAAGATATCAAATCTTGCCTAAATTCAACTCTATCTAAGTGAGATTGTGCAAGATATGAAGAGTACAAATCTTCACAAAATATCTAATGGAATCTTCTAATGATTTCCATGATGTAATACATGATGTCAAATGTTGTATTACTATTTATAGAAATATGCAAATGCTTAAGTAGTGTTTGGTTTTAAGAACCTAACACATTCTACAAACTACTATCATACATAATGATTAGAGTCATATCAAGATGTTACTAATCATAAATGTTGAATGATGAATATATTGTTTGAGAAAGCTTGTTTTAATATCTAATAAACTTGACAAGCTTTAAGCTTTTATAAATTAAATTTACTTTTGTCGTTAACAAAACTTAGGCAAAGATCAAAAATATAAATAACGTTTAATGACGATATTTGTATTAACAAACGGGAAAATGACTAACGACCGTTAAATGGAAAAGAGAAGGACTAGAAATGGAAAACTTGGAAAAGTTATAGATTGGGCTTTGGGCTTTCATTGGTGGCCGGCCATAGGGCATATACAAAGCCTAATTCACAAACTTGTTCCCTAAGTTTACCTACTAGTATATAAGGAGGGGTAGGTTCTAGGGTTTCATACACTTGTGCATTGAATTAACCCTAGATCTCTCCTCTCCTCTCTCTTGTCCTACATTCGGCCGAACACCCCAATTGTAAGGGAGTTTGGTTTCGTTTTTCTTAAACGAGGACTTGTGTTAGATCTAGCAATCGCTTGATTCGTTTGGTTAATTCATGTGTACAAGAACGTGGTTGTAAGACAT